>QNGE01000107.1:35648-127714 GCA_008508345.1 Paragonimus westermani
GGATGCGCACAGCTGTAGTAGTCTTTCGCCATTGTCAGTTCGTTGTGCCCGGACACCAAACATACCTCCTAGCCGCTTCTCATCCGAAGAAAGACGACCACGCTGAGCATTAAAATCGCCCGCTAGTATGATGATGTCTGAGTGTTTAGACTGCCTCCGAAGGTCAACGAGGGCGTCATAGAACGCATCCTTGGTAGCATCTGGACAGCTGTCCGTCGGAGCGTACGTCGATATAATGAATACACAACGCCTTTCTGATTTGCGTCGAGAAACTTTTAGCGACGTACGAAGTCTGACAGCTCACAAGCGACTGTTCACTGGGATCTAATGACAGTGAAATTTGCCTACTCCTCCTTAATGGAGTCCGAAAGGCGACGAACACCTGTGGTTAGGAACGCTATTTGATGTGCCATAGAATGGAACTCGGTATCACTCGTTTGATTAATTGCAGTGATTCTTTTGATTGTACCACTTTCAGTTTTATTTACAGCCTTCTTCTCATTAGATTCGGAATGAGCCTTACGGGGCGTGGCAGCAGTCGTAGCGCACATGAGACAAGAAAAGTATGTGGCTGATGACTGTTAAGAGAACCGAATGAAAATTGTGTAAATGGGCTTCCAACCAGACCGAATACGGGACTGTTGCCAGACTTTTCACTTACTTAGTTGTTCTGCATCCGCCCTGAGGAACTTTCTGCTGACGCGTCCCAGCTTCATACTTGGTTTCTGAAACCGTCATGACTGAATCCACTTCCGAAAGCAGTCCACTTGTTTACTCCATACACGAGGAAATTAATCTGAGCGTTAGGTTTTGATTCGTTCTCTCTTATTTCGGTTGATGCTCCCTGAGAATTAGTTCTCGATACAAACAAACAATGCTTGAGTTCCGACTTTTTTAGTTAACAAATTACCTGGCTCGCCTTGCGAACTTTTTGTCATTGGTTGCTTATTTCCCAAGTGTGGCTCCCTAGGTTTGGCATGTTGGAAGTTCCTTGATTAATTACTGTTGTACCGGACTCTTTCCCAATTACGAGTAGGTTTGCTGCTGCAGCCATCGCCGTCTGTCTCCATTTATTCACTTTGAACATGACCTTCCGCGCCTGCTTCTGATCCGTTCTCCTACACATCGGACGACTCCTTAGGCCTGTGTAATAATCCCTCGTTTAACTATCGTCCGTTTAGCTAACATAACTTTGGGTTTCTATGCGGTCACTCGTACTTGACGTTCGCTGGTTTATTCCACCGGGCAGCATGTGTAACTCACTTGGCGTGACTGCTCGCTTGGCGTTTCAGTAGCAACTAATGGACGATCGCGCGGCCTGATAGGCGCAACTCGTTACCGAGATGGAATAATCGGCCGTTACCTGAAACCTCCGATATTTTTTCTCATCAGTTCAGCAGGTAAAACGACATAGTTCACGAGGCCAGCGGCGAACATATTTGTAACCTTAAGACAGTTTTGTTCCCGGATGAGTTTAGAACACGCAAGTAAGATTAGGCAAGATGTACTCTGCAGAGACATCTCGATCGATACGTTCGGTTGCGATACACAGACTATGGTCAGATAGCGTGTATTAATTCAAATAGGTGTAATGTACGAGTGAGTCATTGTTTGTAATAAGAATGGCACACAGAACCAATCACGTAGGAATCGGTCGTGATGAGGTGAAAAAAATTCGAGTCTTAAACAGATACAGGTGATGTCGACCTTATAGTGAGGCATTCGGTAATAAACGGGAGCTAATAGGCAAGCTAAGAGTAAGCTTACGATAGAAGAACTAAATAAATTTACGTAAACGGCATAAATGCAACGTTCGAATATAAAGAACCACATAACGAATAACATAAACTCATAATTACAAACCCTTAACATCATGGAAGTGGTGTGTTAACTACTACTTGCTTCTGTACACAGAGGGTTTATAACGGTATATCACAACGGCTACGGTAAAAGGTAAAATACGCTTATTGATTGGGTTATATAACACACGAGAAGCTTTCTCCAATTGAATTTCATGTCCCGTTTCTTCAAAATGTCGTGAGATAGAAGATTGGGCAGTTACGATCCTGTTGTGCACCAACCACTTTGGAATGTGCCCCAGGATCCGTGTCCCAAGCGTTCTCACCATTTGGTCGGTGTATTTGACTCCACAAGTGAATTCACAAATCGTGTTGGATGTAACGAGTGAGTTGATTGAGTCTTTCCAGGATGTGCAGGGAAGCCGTGCCATCTGGCTGATCGGTCGATCCTACCAGGTTGTACACAGCTCTGAGAGCACATATTACTCTACGGTGGATGAGGGTGGTTACGCCCTCATCCTTGTATAGCAGTCACGTAAATGGGTTTGGGGGACACTATCTGAAATTTACCGTCCTGGCCTTCCTCTAGCGTATTTCGAAATATAGCGTGCGGGGTAGCCGGTGTGTACCACTGTTTGGTGGATAAAAGCCGATTCCTCCTGGAATGTCTCGGGTGAGCGGTTTGTGCGATTTCTACTGATGAAAAAGGGTTCGAACGAGACCACTTCTGGGCTGTTTGTGCAAAACTTTTGAAATGGATATACTGCCCCGTTCAGGTGAGCTTCTTATGCTCTCTTCTCGTGATGGCTCCATCATCGTTCACAGACATCTACCCATCTGAGTTGGACGATTTGTTATCTTCCTGAACTTCTGTGGTGCACGAAATGTCTGGGTTTAAGTTACTAAGTCGTGCGTTGGGCTGGTCAGCACGTTGTCGTGAGTCACATACACAGAATATGTCGTCAACGTATCACTTATAAAGCGTTGTGGAGTGAATAGTTGTTGCTGATTGTCTTTTTTAATGCGAGTACGGGTCCCAGTAGGCTTCCCATCACAAAATCATCAACTTGTCAGTAAAATCTACCATTGGACAAAAACTAGACATCACAGCACACAGGTGTATGAATATGAATTTTAAATGAAGGTAGTGTAAAGAATATGTTATGCTGTGCTGTAACTCCCAGCGTCGCTTGGATGATGGCCTGAGATCTTGGAACAAAAGTTCAACCGGCCCCCTGAGCCGCTGACTATGCCTTCGGGCATTTACATTATGTTGAAAACAATTAGACCCAACTGTGAAAACCAACGACCTTGCGTCTGAAAAATAAGAGTAAAAGTCCCTCATAGCAAACTTTATTCGTCTAAAAATTGGCGTATGACAGCTAAAATGAAGAGCATAGTGATTACTAACTCAAAGGTGAAACAAATACAAAGCTGTACTCTCCCCCCGAAAATACGTTCTCGACCCTGTAGTAGGTTATATGGGAGTGATAGGGCATGTCTCTAGTTATCAGACTGTATGGATGAACATGCTATTGGTGTTTGATTGACGTTTCCAGATCATCATTTGGGGATTGGAGGATACTTCTGTGTTGCATGTCAATCGAGGGAATACCGATATGCCGTTTCCTTACAGAGTCACGATTAGAGGGTACGGATATGGCCCCCTAGATCGGAAGTGTTGGTAATCTTTGCAGGAGCGTGTCAGAAACGACTTCTCGTTTGGGGGTCACTTGTTGATCGGGAACTGTTTCTTCCTTGCCACTGGGAAGACGGAAGTGCACGTACTATGGGTTGCAGTATAGGGGTGTAGCATTAGCGGCAGTACACAAGGTTGATGTGAGAATGCATTGCACCAAGAGGAAGGAATTCCCATTGATTGATTGCCAAGTTACGGGATCTCAAGCTGAACAACATGGTTTTACAAGGCATTCTGTTTAAAGGCCCTACTTGATCGTCACCCTGGGGGCTGTATGGTGTCGTTCTGGTTGTCGCTACCTCTCCTTCATGGATAAACTGTTGAACACCAGTCGACGTGAATGACGATCCCGGGTGAGAATGAGTACATTCCGGAGTGGTGAACAACGGAAAAAACCGACAAAAACGTTTACTCACATCAGAGGCCGCTGTTTCGACAACTAGAAGGGATGTCGTACTGAATGGTAGAGATTGTGGTTTTGGAAACCTCCTCTCTTGGAGTTTCAACGGAATCTCTGGCTTCATTGGGTAGAGGGAGTGTATTATTTTGCACAGGTTTGTGAACTTTACCAAGGAAGTGAGATGTCTACTGTGAATAGGAAACAAACACTCCCACCACTAGTTGATGGGACTCATAGTTAAGAGGGGGCGGCTAGTCTTCTTAGAGGTTTCAGGCGATCGGGATCCGGTTTGATGCTGCTCTTGGATACTTCATAACTTAGGAGTTTGATTTATTTGGCGGTGCTCATGCATTTTGATTCACTTGAGGTCAGGCTGCACACCTTAGCCACGTCTAACGATTTCAGGAGGTCACGTTTAGCGGAGTTTCTTTCACATATTGCAATGTTGTCAACATAAACAAAGATGTCTTTCAATCATTCGAGTGCTATTACATTGTCAGTAATCCGTTTGGAGCATGCGATGTCGTTCGTTACACCAAATGGAATCCGACGAAATCCATGCGAACGCCCGAAGGCCTCAAAGGCCACTAAGAGCTTTTCTTCTCTGATGACAAGTACTTCTGAGATCCAAAGTGTTGTATATATGGTACCCGTTGACGCGTTTGATCACCTCGTCAATTTTGGTGAAGGGGTAGGCATCTAAGAGGATATATTTGCTGAACGTTTGGCTATAGTCAGCAACCATTCTTCTTTTGTGCCCGTCGCTAGCGACTACGAAAACTTGAGCTCTCCAAGGAGAAAAAGAAGGCTCGACGGCTCCTTCCGCGAACGAGCGGCGAATCGCATTGCGTATAACCTTTTCGTTGGCTCGCCGTTTTTCACCAAAGTCTAAGAAAGACGAAGAGGTTCGATGTGGGCTGACGTGAATGAACAGAGTGAAAATGGTGATTTTGTCCCACCCAGTGGAACTCCAATGTTTCTCGTGACCAAGAATAACGTCTGCTCGCAAATGTGTTAAAACCGGCAACTTGATTCTCATGTGACATCTTTGTACCTGATCATCGCCAGGACGTGACTTCGAGTGTCACTTGACAGGGCGATAGAGGTCATTGTTATCTTTCTGTGGGATTTGAGAGTTTTACAATTGTTTTATAGCATTACGGAAGAAGCCAACTAACTTTCAGAACTGCCCGTGTTTATCAAAGCTTGTAAGCGAGTTCCGTCAACTTCGAGGTCAACCACAGAGTTCGGAAGACACTGTGGAGCAGCCAAAAAGTGACAGTTGAAATTGACAGGCGGGTGATGGGACAGCAGGGCTGTCTATGCCGAAACATCGGGTAAATTTTTTGAAAGTGCCCTTTCTACATCCATTGTATAGCATATGTCGAACAGGACACATGGAGCTGGGGTGTTTTTTGACATACCCACGGAATAAGCATTCACCACGAGGCTGCCAGGTCAACAGCTTTTCGAGACTTCTGTGGCAACCATGTAGGCGTTCGTCGGAGCAGACTGATATACTTGAGACGGCTTTTCTCGGTTCAAGCGATCGAGTCTAGCCGAAAGCGGCATGACAGTTCAATGTTTTCTGTTCCAAAAGTCTCCGTCGAGGACGGCCAGAGAATGGACCACTGTTAAAAACATCTCTGGTTGTAAGTTCTTTCTTCTGCTCGTCTATAGTGGCTTTAGAGTTACAGTTATTTGTAAGCAGCCTCAGTCTTTGAGCAACTTGGTTCTGTTTCCATCCATCTTCTAGTCTACAAGTCGCTAGCGGACGACGAGCGAATATTTCGCTATTCGATTTCACGTGGAGGTTGCATCTCCACTACTATCGCAAGCGAGGATGTACTGATGAACCGAGGACGAGATTTAGCTGATAAAGGTGATCAGTGTGTTTAGATCGAGACCGTCGAAGGTGAATGTGAGAAAGCGAAAAAAAATACAATATCACAGCACGTTACTCACTGGCTCCTTGCGTTTCTCCGCCCTCGGAAACACTTGAGAGAATCTTGCTGTATATGTATATTTCTCGCAAAAATTCCCAGCGTAGTCATGAAAAATAATGTGTAGCGAACAAGCTTGTTTCCAGTGATTCATCATCAGACTAAACACATCACATTTATGCCACACATTCTACGGGGGAATCGTTAGGGGAGTGAACGGAGAACGGGTGGTTAATGAGGTCAATCAGTTCAATGTCACACTGCAGTCAAGTACTCACTTGAACAATGGGTCTTGATAGGCTAATAGGGTGAGGGGCTGTCAAGGGCAGATCTGAAGCCTCAACAAAACGTTTCCGGGCGCACAGAGGTGGGTTATACATATGAATTCCAATAGCATCTGCTATAGACAGAATCCCACTTCTCATCGCTCTCGAATGGATGGCGTTAACTCGGTAACTTGGGCGAAATGCGTCCGTTACGTTGAAAGCGTGATTTGAATCCAACAGGTGTGACAGTATGGCGCTGCCGATGAATTTCGTTATTCCACAGTTGAGCCAACCTGGGTGGTGTTCCCGGATCCGTTCCGATAAGCGTCTAGTCGTGCGGCCAACATAACTGGTCCAACAGGAACGATACTCCAACCGAAACTACTACACATAGGCTCACAAGTGCAGCTAACAGAACATTTTATGACGCTAAATTACGAGTCCAAATTATGTCCAGTCCGTTTTTGTGCCCAGGTCCAAAAGATAAAGTGCAACTTTTCGGGACCTCGTTCTGTGTATACTCATTTATTTGCGTTCGTTACGTTTGAAGGCCGTGTGCTGTGATTTGGTTGGGCGAGTTTTGTTTTTGTTTCGTCTGACTTTGTGTGCCTAAGTTCTGGGGTTGTCTGTGAAGTGTTACTGTTCCTGTGGGTGTGCGCTAAATCTCTTTGAATACAGCCGTCGATCCTCTCCTTGATGGTTGATGCTGTTGCATCTGCGTGTGTGTTCGTTACCTGCTGCCTTGCGTTAGAGGCTTCTGAGTCATATGCTTTGGCAGATGACCCTAAATGCTATCCCGCACAGGTCTTAGCGTCCAGGCAGTATCCGAAACCCATACAAACCATGACCACACAAAACAAATCGAACATCACACTGCATTGGCCGTCTCGCAAGATAAACCGGATCGCCCCATCCGCTTCACATGACGGGGAGGATAGACGAAAATATGCTACCGCCAAATAATCACCCTCATAGTTCTCGAACATGAACTCCCGAGGAGATAATGCTTAATCAGGTTTCAGTGTCACAGTTCGGATTGGAGTTTTTTGACTGGGGAAGGTCTAGCCAATCGGTGTTCGCGCACAAGCTGCAACAGGCGAAATGCGGCTCAAACCGGTCCCAATCATTCATAGGCGGCAACCAGCTGCTGTTGAATGTCTATCCCTCTCAAAAAACCAAGTTGCTAGATACAAGGTCGTGGACACAGCACAGGAAAAACTGGTCAGTCAAAACGTTTGATGTCGCCAGACTTCCGTTCTGATTTTATCTCAATTGGGTAGCCCAGTACGCGACAGAATTAGGTTACGTTCATTTGCAAGTTCTGAGAGGCCAACCTGAATAAAGTCATTTGGACATGTGGGAAGGTCACACAAGTACCTTGATAATCCGTGAATATTATTACCCGTTTCGCACAAATAATGTCGGTGTACATTGCGCTAATTTTAAATAATGTGCATTGGGATGTGCGACACTGGTTAATCTCACTTATTATCTTACAAACAAAGAGATCAAATTCCATCTCACCTATCCCAGACAGCATAACAGCGCAACTATTAAAAGTGTTAAGAATTGTTGCTGCGTTTATATAAACATCCCAAAACTTGGCGGAAAAGTGCACACCTTCACCACCGTTACTACGAATTAATTGGATAGTCGTTTTTACCACTGTATCCATTGCGCCCAACAACCCGCACGCCCCGCCACTTGTTTATGGGCAGTGTGTTACATGAGTTAGTAAACAAAGTGGAGTCGTAGTGGAGTCGGCCCAACTCTGCCCGCAAGTCGATCCAAAATTATGTACACACCGTCACTTTCTTTCCAAGGAGGAACTTAGTTTATTCTAACTAATCAAGTGCTTCGTGAACATTCAAATGTCTAGATAATTACAGCTGTATTTAATAAAGGTTTTGTGATTGTGAGCATCAAATTCATAAATCACTGCTACATGCTATGGGAACCAAAAATGCGGATAAATAGTAGATCGAGGGTACGGTACGCGAAGCTACATGGCTCTTGTGATGTTACATGACTGAGGTACGCAATAATAACCGAAGAAACTAAAGATCTAACCGTCAAAAGCATGGGTGAACCGGAACTGCACAGGGTGCCACTGGTGGACAGAAGCGAAAACATTCGAGTAGACGAAATCGAACACGTGCAACAGAAAGATAGCCGGCGAGCGTTCCTAGGATTATAAGTATAATATAGATCATTACTTTAGATTATTTCGCACAGTGTGCAGTAGACTGACCAGGGCTGTCTAGATGGCAGGTGTGGGATAGCATCACATCGCTCGGACAACGGCGGGCGACTATTGCAGCTGTGCGCTGAGCATAAGCTGTTTTTAGCCAGCACTAGTTTCAGGCATCGTGCGCGTCATTGCTATCCTTGGCATCCTCCCTCTCCGAATCAGATCTGGTCTCAGATAGACCACATAGCTGCTAGTCATGGGGTGGCGGGGTTCCATTCAGGACTGTCATTCGTATTGGAGCACGTACCTAGACTCAGATCATGCGCTGGTATGTTGTCGTTTCGTACTCACTTTTGCTGGGCAACGACCCCACCCACAGCAACGATTGGCTGCTGAGAAACTGACTATACCATCGGTAAAGCATAAGTATCAAACCAGCCTAGAAACCTGCATTAGTAGTTCTCACTCCGATGATCCTGATCGCTCCTGGCCCCAGATCACACAGACCATTCGTGAAGCAGGTACATTAGCATGCGACACGGGACAACATGGAATAAACAATTATTGGATCTTGGAGAAATCCCTAGAATTGCTAGAAGCCAGGCGGAACATCCCTCCTGGCAGTTCATATAACAAGCGTATAAGAGATGTCCGTAGGAAAGTGAAACGTAGCCCAAAGGCTAGTCGTGAGGCTTGGTTATTGGGAAAAGTTAAGGAGATGGAGACGGCTTTTGCTTTAGGAAACACTGGCAAACTGTTTAAGCTTATCCGTGCCACTGGTCCCAGGCGACCGCCTGTCAGTTAAGCTATCAGCGAGACAGATGGCACAATCATCTACGATAAGTCCAGAAGGTTAGAGCAGTGGACAGAACACTCTGAGGATCAAAAATGGAGGACAGTCTCCAGCGCTCACATGATACCGGCGTGGACCTCTTACCTGATGAAAGACTGACTGATCTTGATTGTGCTGACGACAAGGTGTTGCTGTTTGACCATTATTCAAGCAACACAAACAATGCTAGACGCTATTTCGCGTTCTGCTAAGTACTTCGGAATCCGCTTTGCAGCCTCAATATGCAAAATGCTACTGCATGATTGCTGTGATCACGTAGATTTGATGTTAGATAATGTAGTCATGGAGGTTGTTGACCGGTTTGTATACCCGCGAAGCTGCATCAGCGGCGGCGGCGGAGGTGTAGGGAATGAAAAAGAAGCGCGTACCTCTAAGGCTAGGACGGTATTCACTAATCTGGAGTATCTCTGGCGTCAGAAAGGTATTCCGCTGAAGCTTAAAGGTCGCGTATATAAGACAACGGCGAGGGCCGTTTTAATTTACTGCAGCGAGACCTGGCCGCTCAGAGTAGAAGACGTGAGCCGTCTTCAAGTATTTGACCACCGATGTCTGCGTTCAATCGCCCGTATCGGGTGGCACCAGCGCGCAAGTAACGAGGAGGTTAGGAAGCGGGTTTTTGGTAGTGATTGCCAAATGAGTTCTTTCGTCCAGTCTCTACGTTTGCACAGGCTTAGGTGGTTTGGTCACGTATTAAGGATGCCAGCTAGTCGTTTTCCACACCAAGCACTGTTCGCTGACATTGTGATCAACTGGTGTAAGGTGCGAGGTGGTCAGATAGAGACTTGGAGTAGGGAAATGAAGTCGTTCACCAAGCGGTTGGCCAGTGTAGCTCGGCTTCGTCTCCCGGGCTGGGACCCTCGCGACTCACAGAGTCGGTGGTTGGAGACTTTGGGCGAGATGGCGGCCAATCGAGCTCAGTGGCGTGAATGTTGTCGTTGTTTGGCCGAGTTGTTTTCTGTGAAGTGAGTGCATTTAATGACGTGGGGCAGTGAAAGCTGTAAGGAAGCTGTCTTGCTGATGACGCCTTACTCTCACTTGCAGCTCGGTTGTTTGTTTGCACCTTGATGTTGAATGTTTGAATATGAACGTCGTCATTTTCAGTAGTTTGATCCCTTCCCTTTTTTTTCCTTCTCTCTTCCTATATAGGGCTTGCTTTTTATTCATGGTTGTGTGGCAGTTAAGCATTAGTGTGAACCACTGATGTATTGCTGTCTATGATAATGATGATGATGACCAGAGGTGGTTATTGTCCTTTGGATATCAGCCAGGAAGCTGATAGTGCCCCACTGAAGCAAACTTCAGAGTGAATGTCTTAGTACTCCGAACACAAGTCATGCGCATTCGTAAGAGTGGCCAAGCCAACGAAGCCTGTGAGACAAGATCAGTATGCTTAAAGATCGACAGAGTTTACCTCTTCCGAAGGACTTCGGCACTGCTTACACGGTGTTCTTATTAAAGACCGCTAATACCTCAGAGACACCGGTGGTCGAAAACGAATACTCGGTGAGTATCCCCTGAGCGAATGGATCAGGTTTCGCAGCCGTATAGTAGGACTGCTCTAACAGCGGCCCTGTACACTCGGCTTTCCTTATAAATACCGAGATAATACCGGAACCACAGACGGCGTAAGTGGAAAACGCCATCCGAGCATTTGCTTTGTGATTTGTGATCTCATCAGACATCCCACCAGCGCTGATACAGCTGTCAAGGTGCGCAAACTTATCCAATGCTTCCAACCGTTCATCATCATCACCATCGTCTGTTCATCACCAGATCAAGAGCCGGCGCAGAAGTCTGTCAATCTTGACAGCATCGTGCACTGTGTATGTGTAAAGGCCATACCAGACTGACGAACTGAAGCCCTTATTCGGTCTAAAAGGTCCCGGTACTCTGTGAACCCTAGTAGATCCGACAGATGACGTCTGCATATTCTGCCTTGAAGTCGGGTGCGTGGGAGTGAATGCACACCATCACAATCGAAGGTCGCACACTACAGTCTCGTCTACTGTAATGCTGAATAAGGGTGGGAAGGCTGAACAACCATGCTGCACCTCGCAACGCTGAAATTGAGCGATACGTCGTCATAAGCCTTAAACCTGCCCGAGCACTGATAGTAAACTGCTTTCAGGATGTTGCTGGAACTGGGTCTACGGTCTGTGAACGCGTAAGTTGACCATAACGGATAATAGAACAACGGTTAACGACACAGTGGATAATGAAGCGGCGGATAATGACAATGAACAACGGACGACGGAGAATACACGATTAACTCGGAACAACCCGGCCAGCCCAACCAACCAAGGCTAACGCATACAGACAGGAAGACTGACCTTTAAACAGAGCCTTATTACGTCGCTCACTTCAAAAACAGCGTGGTTACAAACTGGTTTCACATTAACAAAGTTTGTGATCAATACAAAAGCAAGGTCAAAAATGGATTCGGCAAAAATCCGTACAACACAGCCAGACCCCACTCAAAAGTGTAAGCAGGATGCCAAAAGTAACAATGAAAGGTCGAAAACACTGGTGAACGGTGAAGAGTCACCTGAACATGCCTACTTCGAAGACTACCTAGAATACTAACGCTTTGGGCCTATCTCAAGGCAAATAGAAAATGTTTCGCAGAAAGTGGAGATCTCGATATTGTAGGAATAATAATAAACCCAATTGTGATTTGTACATGAAGTGCGTGATCCCTTTGTGGGAATGGGAGTGATGTTTGTCAAACCACAGTCATTTGGAATGATTTCACTGACCCACAATTCCCCGAGCACAACCGTCAGCCCTTTGACTAAGGCTGGGCCTCCATCTACGGAAAGAACAGAAGGAAGTTCGTCTGGGCTGGGTGTTTTGTGACATTTCACGAACTCGATCTTTGTTGACACTTGTGTTTCCCCTGACGGAGGAACATCAACGGGCTAACAAGCACAGACAGAGCCTAAGGGTGTAGTCAATGACGTGAGTGACTAACTGAACTGCTGTTGGAAGTGTTCAGCCCAGCGACGTAAGTGTCGCTGCAGATTATGAATAGACTTATCATTGGCTTCACGGATTACTTCGTTTATACCTGCCTTCCTGCTACCAGTTACCGAGCTGAGTTGGAAAGGCTTCCAGGAATTCCCGGTGGCAGTGGCTTGTTCCATCTCGAAAGCGCGTTGTGTTAACCACGTATCGCGATCCTCTCGTGGTTGCTACCGGATTTCTAAGCGAATAGTCTTGCAAACTGAATTGTACTCACTGGTGGATGGTGTATTCCGCTGAGCCTCAAGAGTCCAGGTGGTTGCTCCAAAAGGCACGACAGTCCTTAACTGAGTGGCGCCACCTGTAACTAACTGCTATATGATCCAACTGTGTCCACGGCTGANATTTGCGTCAAGAGACTTTTACCGATGTATTGAGTCTGACAGCTGCTTCAGATTGACATTCAACCTTGGAAAACTTTGTGCTACCGATAGCTGACAGCCATATGGTCAATCCACATTCACGATGGACTCAGAGATGGAGATCGCCAGGTGGCAGACTGACATCTAGAAAGTGAAAAATGAGTACTTGCCAGAAACAGGCGGTTATCAACACAAGGCTACAGCAATGGTCTAACGTTATCTGTTCGACTTTTGCCGTAGGAGTGTGGGCCACTTAAGTCACGCTCGTCAGCGCTCAGCCTGCCTAGTTGGACGTTCAAGTCTCCAGCCAGTACTACAATGTCTGCGCGCTGAGCGGTGTGCAGAATATTGATGAGTTGGTGATGAAAATCATCTTTGACTGAGTCTGGACTATAATCTACGGGGGCATGTGGTAACAACAAACAGCGGGAATTTGACACAGGAGCCTCTTGTTATAACCACCTCTTCGGGTCTGACAGCGCAAAAGATGGCTGTTGACAGTTATCCAACCAAGCATCGGCCTCTCTGCATATGCGTTCAGGGCAATTCCAACACCAGTTTGGCTAGTGGCTTGAGCCTATGGATCTACAGACAGGCGCACATTATACGCACACGGTGAGTTAGCTGACGGAGATTGAGGTTGTAGCAGTGGGCTGGAATCCCGATATTGTGCTTCTCCACCATATCAAATATCGATATCGAGGGTCTTCACAGTATACGTGTGATGCCTTTTACCTATTTGAACAGTGTTTGAAGATAAAAAGCTTAAAAAGGTGTTCGGAGAGCGAGTATGGATTAGTGTCCATCAATGGAGGAAATCTTGGTGTTTGATACACTCGTTTTCGCTACGTTTTCGCAAACAGCGAATGAAGCGAGTTTCTGGCGAGCGTCTGAGAACCAGAATGGGGTCAACCAAATAAATAGCTATTTGACAAAAGAGGGGACGATGAGGTAAATTGGTTTGATGCGGAACAATGTGTTGAGTTCTTTACATGGGAGCACGGTTGGGACCATATATCAGTAAGAGAGACACCTGTTTACCGTGCTGATTGTAACAATGGACGCCATATTCGTCAGCCTCAAGTAGTCCTGTTCTTTTCAACGCAGTAACAAGAACTATCTTGTGCGCACTGTTGACCGGTTAAGAATCAAACTCTTCAGCCCTGGTTCACTCCTATGGGCGTTATTTACCGCCAGCTTACGAGTTCGGATTTGAATGGCGAGACTCTTCTGTCTCTCCTGGATGCACTTGTTTCCACTAAGCACTTCTCCCAGTTGCTTGTCATAGGTGACTTTAATGTTCCCAAAGCCTCTTGAACGTACCGTTCTTAATAAGCTCCAGAAGACAGTTTTTACTCGGCCGTCATAAACAATGCTAAAAGAAGCCCTATCACAACACGTGCACTCTGCAACAAGGTATCAACCAAGATAGGACACCTCTTGCTTGAATCTCGCAATCACAAATGAGTCAGCATACTGATCAGAATCGTACAGAAGCTACCCTAGTTCACAATGATTAACTGGCTCTGGCCTTTGACTTCTTGTGCTACTGGACACAACCTACAAAGAAGCAGTTGGCACGCAATTTCAACCAGGCCTACGTCATTTTAGAAAGCTTCACGCCAGCGCCAGTTAAGTTGTCCCCGAACAACAAGGAGGAAAGTATTATACGGGGATGACTCGTCGTGAGTTTCACGCGAGTTGGTACTGATCTCTCTCCGCTCTCTTCTTCACAGAGGAAAGTAGCTATTCGCTAAGTAGAGGCAGACCGGTATGCCCGAAGTCTCTGAGACTCTGAATAAAACGTTCAATCGGATCACATCAGAAGTCTGTTGTAACTGTTCATAAAAGCAATTACAGGCTCCGAAATAGTCCCAAAAACTTCCTCTTTACATGAACACATCAGCGCCGTAAGAATCCATGTTCAAGCCTTTCGTTACGTCAATCGAACGGTGAAATCACTTCGGAAACCAACATCGTCGCTGAGTTACTCAAGGATCCGTACGCCGCCGCTTACGACTCAACCAGATCACCTCGGTTTTCATAATCACCAGAATTTAACCTCTTTTATCCGCAGTATCCTGAGTACGCAGGAAATTCACTTCCTAAGTCTCACCCTTTGAGTGCAGTGGACATGGCTTACAATCACACATGAATACTGAAAGAAGCGTCCTCACGCCAAATCGTTTTATGACTGTGAAGTCAACTTTCTGTATTGGCATCATCTCCAATGACTGTGGAGGTGCTACCGTGATCCACACTTACCTGCCATCCATTGGCCAAACCACTTAAGCGAGCTATTTTAAAGCACGTCTAGGTAATAAACACATCTTTGCATCTCAAATACTTGTCAAATGTCCTGTGATGCGAACAAGCTGTTCTTTATGGATAGCTAAACGGATGTTAGAAACTATGGCTTTAAGACAGACGGCATTTTCTTTGATTCTACGAAGGCGTCTGGCAGGGTCCCTCATGGCCCACGGCTACAAAACACAAATATATACGATGTAAAAAGTGGCATCCACCCCTAGGTCGCCTCATTTTCTGATGGTAGAACCTTTCGGGTTAGCGTTGGCTACGTTCTTTCGTCCTTCACACCAATTTCAATGGGTATACCACAAGAACCAGTCCTCAGTCCACTACTGGCTTGAATCTATGACCAACTGGGGAGAATTTTTAGCTACTTTTTTCTCCGTGCAGAGAAATTGAGAATTCGAAACTCCCATGATCTCCTCAATGCATTTGCGTAATGGCCACAAGAATAGTGACTTTCCATCAACGACGGTAACAGTGCATACCCGTCTCTTGATGGTATGTTTGGAACTGTCTTAGTGACTTTATAGTCATAAACATCTGCGTGTTGTTAGGGTGAACTTTATAGAAAGCCACAGTATACGGCTATCGTCCAACTTGTCCTTCCCACCTGATTAGGAAAAAGCAGTCAAAAAATGTCGGATGTACCACACATAGTAAAAAGGACGCTTCTCGAAATATCGAATGCTTTTCAAACTCTGAGGAACTTACGCTCAGACATTGCTTAAATACAATAAAGCAATAGCTCAATCCAGTATTAAGATGGACAGCTGTGTCTCAACGTGTACAGTGAGCTGTGAAAAGAATCGTAACAGGTCTTCAGAAGATTAGATGAGTCTTGTCTGAAAATCCACGGCCGTTACCATCTGGAATACCGGAAACCCTACTCAGACCTGAATTTTACATTCCTTCTTTCCTCGGAAGGGACGATATAGAGACCCTTAGTCTGGCAGATCTAGATGGGTTAAAGGATCACAATAAGAAGCTGATATTTGGCAAACAAATATTTTCCGCCAAAAATTGGTAGCCCATTGGAAAATTCTGCACTTAATTGTTGTTTCTCTAGTATGCAATTTGAGGTGTCATAAGACACTTTTCGGCTTAACGCAATATAGCCCCCATATTGTGTTCACGAATATCGGTGCTACACTAGTTTGTTCATGATTGACTTTCAGAACGCTTGAGTCCCAGAAGAATTGTACCGAATCAAGGAACTTGAGCTCTCATTCTCGCACTCGTGCGTCGTCCACTAAATCACGCTGAATCAATGCGTTACCACATTTGAGTTCATTTTAAGGAGTCAAGTTGACCATTTGTTTTACCTTCGAATTAAGCGGCAACGCCAAGTTCTCTAGAATCCAGTACAACATGATTTATTTGCAGGAGAAAAATATATCCGACTGCCAGCTGCCCCTGTGGTGAAATGAAGAATTTTCAAGAAATTAGCACAAATTTCTGTGGCATGCCTCCGTCATATTGCGCTTTAAACATGACCATCCAATGGTGCGGGAACATTCCCGGGAAAGTGGGACTTGTAGAAGCTGATCGTTTATTGGCCGTTGACTTATACTGGACAAGCATTACCATAGCTGTAACCGCTCATGATGTCTTTTAACCGTGCTTCGCTTATTAACGGTAAGCTAGCTGTACATGACTCAAAATCGGGCGTCCGTCGGGAAAGCCAAGCAGTGATTCAGAAGGCGCGCGACATCTATGTACACTTTCTAGTTACCACACATACCACTTATAAGTAGCTAAAGGTTTTTAAACCAAGGTGTTTCTACGGCGGTAACTAGTCCCGACGACTGGCGCATCGTGGGAGCATCGCAGCTCGCAGATAACTGGACATAAACTAACAAGCAATCGAAAATTCAGTGAACAGAAGTGAAATGGCACCTCCAAAGCGGCCGCTCTCCAAATACGTTACTCAAGGTTACAAACTGAGGGAGAATTATGAACACACACTGTTTAATGACATGGTTCAATTATGCACAGAAGGTGAAATTACAACGCAGTAAACTTAGTAATCGAGCCTCTAACCAAATGCAGAACATACAGACGGCACAAACGTTGCATGACAAAAAGCTCTACCAACAATTATTATTGTAACAGCACAGACTCGATCTTTTACGACCACTCTGGTATAACTATTGAGTACAGTCATATGGTTCCAGTTATTAGTTAGAGCAGAGCGCCTGCGGCCAGCTGACTATGGGATAAAAATATGTTGAATACACCAGAATAATGGTTTCGCTGGCTTTTCCACCCTACGCAGTGCATTCACCTGCAGTCACCCCTTACTATGTTTTGCGGTTTAAAAAAATGAAGTGCTTCTAAATTATCCGGTGTACGTCCCGAGTTATCAAGGGATCTCCTACGCACTGCAGCAAAGTAGCGCGTGTGTTGACTCAATTTTAACCGTCCGGGGCACCACAACGACGTCAATGACTAATGAACCGTAAGACGCACCAGATGATTCGAAGCTGTGCCATATATAAATGCCAATCCACCAAAAGATTAACAATGCACCAGGCTAGACATACAATGCAACCCGCATCATAGAAAAAACACCATATGCTCAATGGTAAACCACGATTAAAAAGCATCGACTGACGTACACAGGAAGCCACTGCGCCCCGTCGCTGGGACCAACCGGCGAAGCGCCATAGCGTACAAATTTGAAATTCCGCCTAATACAGGCCAAATGTGCAAAATGACTGTCACTATCGGTGTTATCTTGCTTGATACAGACTTCAGTTATCTAGACACACGTCGTGGTCTAAGGATAAAGGGGGAAAAGTTGACACACTTTTCAGAGGATTACTGGGTATATGTTGGAAAAGAAACCGGAAGAGACAAATTGAATTTCAGCGATTTTCAACTATTTATATACCGACTCGAGGCTGGGACCCAATCTACCAGGAAGCAGTCAGTTTGTTCGTTTCAATGTCCGGCGGTTTTCTGTTGACCTGAAAGGCAGTCATTGAAAACAGGGTGTAGCACCGCTTCTGGGGGTCACAGAAAGTACCAAGAACAAAATGAAATAATAATCTGGCAGAACAGAATACATTACTAGTCTGACGGTTTAAGTGGAAATCCAGTAACACTTTGAGACAGTCCTTAGAAGAGCAGCTAACAATATCTAGTGGGAGGTCGTTCCAGTAGTTGATAATTCTATAAGAGAACTGTTGTCTTAAGAATGTCCGAGGTCGAAGCTTAAAGAGCTTCTCGCCGTGACCTCTTCGACCGTTATCCCTTATCAGGGTGATGAACTAATGCACGAGTCCTGTGCTAAATAGAAGGTGTGTAAGAATTAAGTCGCCGCGGAGTATTCCAAACTCAAGTGGATAAATATCGAGAATTTCTAGGCGAGACTCGCAGGAGAGATGCCGTAAGCCAGTGACCATTTTGGTGGCTACTCGCCGGACACGTTCAATGGCGGATATGCCCCTCTTCAAACCGGCGTACAAGACTTGGTTGGCATACTCAAACAGTGATCCTATGTAGACTCCATAAAGCGTGTGAAAGGCGTTCCGGTCTATAGGGAGGAAGGTTCTTATCATTCCAAGAGTCATAAAGCCCTTTTTGGCGGTCAGCTGGTGGTGATAAGAAATGGATAAACCAGACGAAATCCAAATCCCTAGGTCTTTTCTGAGGTCCGCTTCCGGGATATCTACTACACTTTGTGCACCGTGTATCACGAATAGGTTCCCGGAGTCTTCTCCGAGTGACTGTGCGCAGCCTTACTGTCGTTTAGAGGGAGACTCCAATCATCTGACCAGCACTTAATACGGTCAAGGTCAATCTGCAATGCATTGGGGTCACACGCATTCCAGATTTTCAAGTCATCAGCACAGAGGAGAGCGTTGCCAGAAATCAACTCGGGGAGATCATTGATGTGTACCAGGAATAACAGTGGACCAAGCACCGATCCTTGAGGGACTCTCACAGAGACTAGGAATGGAGACGAAAGGTCTGAACCGGCTTTTACTCTGAAAGTCCTGTTACCAAGAAAAGAAGCATTCCAGCGCAGAACCTATCCTTGGATCCCATAAGCTTCTAGTTTATATATCACAATACCGTGTGGGACACGGTCGAAGGCCTTGGCAAGTTCGGAGAAGATAACATCCGAGATGTGACCATTGTCTTTGGCCTCTGTTAGGCTATTCATGAAGACAAACATATTGGTTATGCATGACCGATCGGGAAGAAAGCCATGCTGGGTCAAAGAGAAAAGGTTAGTTAAGAAGACATACCTAAAGATGGTGCGTTTTAACAGTCCCCCCCATCATTTTGCATGGAATGCTGTTAGAGCTGAGCGGCCGATAATTCGCAGGAGAGTGACGATCGCCTAGTTTAAATATAGGTGTGACAGTGACCACTTTCCATGCCTCCGGAGGAGTGCCTGTCTGAAATGTCGGTTCAAACTGATTAAAAAGGAGCACCGCTAAACCGAGGAACGCTTCTTCGAGGATCCATGGATTAATCGCTTCTGGTCTCATGGCACTATGAGGATTGATCCTAAGCAAGAGGTCCTGAACGTCGGACTCAGAAAAGTCAATTGGCAGAAGGGGGGTATTAGAAATGTCTCCGCGAGAGAACTGGATGCCAGCTTGGCGGATCCGCATTGCAGACTGCTGAGTAGTTTTCTCTGAACACCTCGGCAACCACTTGGGGGTTAGGGGAGGTCAACCCGTCGGAAAGCCACGGAGAAAGTGCCAAGGGCTCCGTTTTTCTCTGGCGACGTATATACTTGAAAAGAAAATTCTTATTCTTGCGAGCTACCTGTAGGACTTTTTAATGCGCCTATTGGGTGTGTTGCCGGATTTCCCGCTTGCACCAGTTTCATACATGGCGAAAGGCCTCCAGACCCTCTGGCATACTTGTTAACTTCTGCCTGGAGAATAGACGAGAACGTACTTCAAGAAGGTGGCGTATGTTCCTCGGAAGCGGTGCCCGAGAGGAGAACTTCCATAGTTTTCGAGGAATAAATGCCCCATCGGCTCCGTGAATGGCAGCTTCAAAGTAAGTGTAGTTCACTGGGTCAGATGTGAGGCTGAGTGTGCTTAAGAACGTTCTTAGTGCGTTAAAGTCTGCTTTCTGGAAGTTTCGGAATGAAGTCTTTGTTATAGCGTTTCTGAGCCAGTAACACATAAAGTCAAAGGTTAGTGGCGTGTGGTCACTATGCTCTAGGGGTGGATTGATGACCACCCTATCTGCCAGGTGAGCCTCGTTCATGATGACCAGATGGAACAAGGAGGGTGTCTGTCCTGGACGGTGCCTTGTAGGTAGATCGACATGCTGTGTCCACGCTTTCTCATGGAACAACATTGCAAGGGTTTCGAGAACCCGCAGCTACAGTCCTCTAGAGAAGCCGCCATAGAGTTGAGTTTGGGTGCGTTGAAGTCATCCATAATAAGAAGATGGTAGAAACGCTGGGTAGACATGAGTCTGTCTACGGTAGCAGGAATGACCTCGTCGTCGGATGCACTGCATTACGATGAACGGTACATAACACCGGCGGGAGGTGTGTCACGTCTACGAAGTTGGAGTTTGATCCAGAGCGTTTCGCATTTCTCTGGGAAGGTAAATTCCCCTACGACAGCTGGCACTGGGAGCTTCTGGCTTAGGAAAACGGCGCAGCCTTCCATTCGTCCACGGGAGGAGTCCGTCCGGTACAAAGAGTAACCAGAGACATACAGTTCATCATCACCGATATCCGCGGAAAGCCAGGTCTCAGTTGAAGCAAGAATGTGAGGGCTAGTGTCGTGTACCAGCTATCTGATTTCTGGCAGTTTGTTCAGAAGTCTCAGACAGTTGGTGTGCACGCACTTGGAGCTACTTCCTTCCTTGACCGGGCGCATAAAGAGACAGAATTACGCGAGGGAGAGCTTGAGAAAGTAGCATCAGTGATGAGGGGGCTGCGTAAATAGGCGGCATAGTTTTGTGAGCCCTCTTGGGGGTGGTGGCCGTCTCAACACAGCCTGTGGCACGCTTCGTCTGCTTCTGTTGGCCCAAGGTCGATGATCTTCGGGGCGTTCTTGCTTTCAAAGCTACTGGGGGTGATTTGCAGTTTTGTACCCTGGAAAATTTGGATGGGGTTGTAGTTGAGACGAAATGACCCCTACTCAGCCGAGGAGAGAGCCGCCGGAATAAGACAAGCATAGGCCGGTTTGAATGCAGGAGGACGCCAGTAGACTCACTGGGCTACAAAGCTTGGGAATAAAATATTTTTAACGGAAGTTTTCTGGGGTGAGATGATTGGGGGCCTAGGAGAAAAGTGATGGTCGTTAACGCCTTCTGATCTGCTCTTCCGGCCACCAGCATCTCCAAAGGCGCTTGACTTCCCAAGTGGATGGGGGCAGTAGCTTCCGACGTGGGTGCTTGGAGTGGTCTTTTCGAGGACACTGGTACTTTTTCGAGAGCAGGGATAAAGAGGCGAAGCTTGCGGCCCATTTTTAGCGTCCTCAAACTAATTCAAGAAACACAAATGACAGGTTTCCACTAGGCCTATATTCTAAATACTTCGTCGTCGTTGCCAGAGTCATTTTTACTGGCAGCATATTCCAATGAATTATATTTAGGACTCTTAGAAGTTGAGGATCATGGGATCCGTCTCTGTGGTAAGCTGAAACCTGTTAGCTGATGAGCGTTTCCCGCCATTAAGTGCTGCAGCGGCCTTCTTTCTGCTCGAGAAGGTAATCCCTTCCGCGGATTACGTAATCATACTTAAACCGCTCAATTTCTCTTTTCTGAAACGCGGACGACTTCGCTGGGATCTAATCAAAACTTACGAAGTTCTGTGTGATTTTACCGGTGTTACAGCAGGGGCTTTGTTCCCAGTCAGAGAAACGCCTCACCTGTGGGGTCACTCGTTGTTTCTGGACAAACAACGTGTTGATGCGTCTACCATGGCCGGGTTTTTCATTAGCAGAGGCATCAGCCCATGGAACAAGCTACCTGAATCTGTGATCCAGGCTACTTCGGCCGAGTAGGTCAGGAGAAAAATGAATCAGGAATGGGAACGTTTATTTCGTGATGTGACATAGTCCCTGTATTATTGTGACATATTTGTTTGAATTATGGGTGTAGTTTGCTGTCTGTTGGATTGCATATTTTTGTGTCGGTGGGCAACTCTGTTGCGTTCTCAAATAGGTGTGTACACCTTTTGCATTCTAGCACGTATAACGATTTCCGCACGCGTACGTGTATGCACACTTGTTCGAAACGAGCGGTTAGTGGTCACGTAACGCCAAAGTGCAGTAGGAGGGTTTCATAGTTCGCCAAACTACCGCTGCAAAGTATGGTTCCCGGCGAATTGGAAGCGCCTCTAAGTACGATTCGCACAAGAACCAGCGCCATTTTTCCTCTGTGTTCTGATTTTCCTTTCAACCTTGCTGTACCCATCAATCTGTGCGTGCTCTCATCCGCCCTCCCTCCTCACTCACTGCAACTTTGTCTTAGGAACCGATCCCTCAACACATGTACGCTGCATCTGCTCACAGGTGTAATCCAATGCTGCTGATCACTGCGGGTGTTCCAAGTATGCTGCCCTCAGCAATAGATGACAAAGTGACAGTCTTTGGTTTTCTCTGAAATAATCACTGTTAATTCCGGACATCTAATGCTTCCTTGAGTTACGCTTAGTCTACTCGCAGTTTATGTCAATAGGCTGGATCCGAAAAAGTCGTGTCTGTAGTGCAGCGAGCACCAGTCAGTTCACAGCCTGCTAACCAGACGACTCGGACCCGGGGGAAAGACGGTCTTAAAGGCGAACCTCTTATTAGTAAGATGCTGAGGTAAAAGAAAATTATTACAAATCAAATGGAAGATAACAGCAAACTTTCATACTGAACCCACTGAGCATTCAGTTGTCGAGGCGAACCGTCCGCGTGAACGCAACCAAATGCAACAGTCCCGTAATGGCGGAGCGATCAGGTGCAAAATCAAACCAGGGTACACACGGACAAGCGGAAAGTGAGGAAGAAACTGCATGTTAACAAGTTTTACCAAGTAAGCGATAACCATATCTGGTGACAAGTCAGTGTTAACGTTCTCGGGAGGAATTAATGGTAGCGCATGTAGCTCAGATAGTTGTGTCGCTCCCGGAAAGGAGGGCAGGTAATCCCTACCAAGAAGATTTCGAATGCAAGAAGAATCAGTGGGAAGGAAATAAATAAATATGGAGAGCGCAGTCATCAGATTCCTATGGGAAACGTGGCCGTCAATCGCTCAACACAGGCAGCTACTTGAACACCGACCCCCGAAACCAGTGCGGCTTCCCAACGACCAGGTATCTGCGGGCAGAGGGTGTACTGTGACAGAGTTTCCTTTCTTCCGAGCTTCACCTGCGGGTGACGCAAGCATTGTACGCATAAGGACCGAGGGCCTCCATACAATAGGGCAAGAGCACCAATTTTTTTGTCTCCAGTCCAATCTTCGTCCACTTATGGTATGCCTGGTTGAACAGTAAGTACTACATGATCCAGCGTTCTAAAAACACATTGGCCAGGTGTCCAGCCAGCTTCCACCGTATCGTGTACCTTCCGGGTGAAAGGATGTAAGCACACGGCAGGTCAGGCCTCAGATGTGACAGCAACAGATCCTTTGGTCTCAAAACTGAAGAACCGCCCGGATCACCGTGGACTGTAGCCAAAGATGTGTCGTTCAGAATTATCTCTGCCTCAACCAAATAAGTAAAGAGAGCCTCGTCCGACACCACCCGCTGCCTTACGACAGCCTGCACACCAGCGCATGAAGTACGCCAATCATGTGCTTCCGCAGTCAACCCCGATGACCAGTAGCCGGGGGACTAAAATACAGTCGACGCCACGAACCGCCAGGGACCGCTGGATTCTGTCTTGGTCAATGGCGAACGAGTTTCCGTTAACTCTGATTCTGCGCTCACATGGTTGGGCATCTAATCGCTATACATGACTTCCAGCGCAACTCGACAGCCAATAAACCCCATTAGAGTCACCAAACATGGGTTAGTTGACATCCAGTGCATTAGTTCTAACTGTATAGCTCCTGTTCTTGGGCAAATTAAGAGATAATCACATTTTTCAAGAACGCTCCTTCCAATTCAAACCTCCCGATGTTCAAAATAACTAACGCCACAATCTGTTAAGGGGTTTCGCCGACTGTTGAGTGACCAACGGTAAGCAGGATGTCACTGGTTGGCAAGCCTTCACGGACTACACTTTGCGCTACACACGTTTCAGGAGCCTGTGGCGCACGCCAGCCACGTTCTTAACACTCTAAAGCCACCTTCTGATGGACGATAAAATGTGTCCAGCCCCCACGTGACCTTCAGTCTCATGTTGGAGCTGAGTGTCATATCCGTAACAACCATATGCGACGGCGGGATCATCAACTGAGTACCATGATATGGTCTCTTTGAAACCCTTCCACCGAGGCACAAGATACCATTCATGGTGACTGAATTCAGTTGGGCCAGCCTACCCCGTCGGCTTTTGGAATATTCAGTACAGTTCTCATTAAAGGCACTCCGCTGCTCCAGTCGAACAGTGGATTCACACGCCAGATCTAATCCTACCTTACGAAAGAGACCCAGCATAACTGAGCCTTGCCGATCAGCCTCCATCCAGACAAAATACTTCGTGAAACGTACTAACCATGATATCGCACGGCGTAGAGTAATCCACTGTGGGTAAGATGAAACAAGCTCCACATACAAATGCGAGTTACTAACGCTGGTTAACGCCAGCACCTTTCTCAATTTCAGTTCCTTAAATGGAAGCTGTTAGGGCAGCTTGTTGTTTGGCCACGAATACTCAAAATCCCAAAGAATAGTCTGACCATTCAGCTGTGTTTTTCCTGAAAACGAACATCGCGGATTCCTCGCGAAGCTATGCCTGCCGGGTTTAACTCAGACGGGGCGCGTCGCCATCGGCAGCTCTGTGTCTGGACATGAATAAGTTGAACGTGGTTGACTACAGGTATCACAGAAGGAAAGCGGGCGCTTCTCAAGTACTCTAACGCAATGACGGGTTCTGTCAAAAGTATGACGTCAAGGATTGGCTTGAGTTTATCCGTTACAATCCTCATAAGTTTGGTGGCCATTGGTGCGGGTGTAAGTTTTCACCCCAGGACAGACAAAAAATTTGACGGCGCGACCCAGGAGTTTCACCACCAAAAAGCAGTAAACGATGTGACTACTGCCTAAGATATCCTGAAAATAGCCGATGGCCCCATAGCCCGTTTCAGAGGAGTCAGGAAAACAAGTAACTGCGGGCGCGTTGACCTCTTCCCATTGGACCTGACACAGCGCGATACCACCGCTAAGTTTATCGTCGCTACGCCCCGTAAACACTTTTTCTGCTATTCCTAGTACGTTCAGTCTAACGGTGAATCTCACCCGGTATTTACGCCATTCAAGTACTGATGTAACCTCCGACCGTGGTGAAGAAACTAAGCAGTGAACCCCAGCGGGTCGTACGCAGGTGCAATACGCGCCAATGAGCCTCTATGAGAGGATGCCTTCTTTGAGAGAGTCACGAGAAGCCTGAAAGAGTCCTTTCATACGTGCAACGAGGTGACCGCGGTCACCTAGGTCCAATGTTGTTGACACAGACGTCCTCTCGTTTTATGGCATAGTCACCGGCACCTCGGCTACCTCTTATGTCCACTTCACCAATTGGAATCCGTTCAAGAGGAGAATTCCGCGTAAGTCAGACGCGACAAGCATGGTATCCTCAAGTGTATCAATCGATACCAAACAGTAACCGAAGTATAATTTCTCACCCACAGCTTGAATAGCCAGCTTGTTATATCAATGTCTATTATCGACCTCAGTCTCTCGGGGTGCGTGTGACGTGCAGGAGGACGAAGATGTAGCTCCGAAAGAACGAGTCATTATCTCACAAGTGTCTGGTGGTTTAAACACTGGCTTGTCGACCAACCAGAGGAATCCCAGTGCCCGCCTTTCTCTCTCAGGGACCTTCACCTGAAAAATGCTTCGCTCTATCTCTCAGAACAAGGCAGCAAAACCCTTCCGGAACAGCAACAAAACACCCACCAAGTGGATCGTCAAAAATGTGCCTTGTAGCAAGGATATATTCACAGAGATATTCCTGTAGTTTACCGCGTAGTTCAATAAAATTCGCACCTTCGCAGGCTTATTCGATGGAAATTATCCGTAAGAAGTAAAATACGCCGTTTGACGTCAATGAAATGAGACGTCATCGAATATAGGATAACACTTCCGCGGTATCGCCCACGAATTTGAACATCATTGATTTACGCGACAGAAGGGATCACGAGAGTTAAAATGTTTTGTTCTGGCAGGCCACAAATCGGCTTGTCCTTTATTTGGCACCGAGATCGAAATTAGAAACGGTAGATATTGTGACGCTATATATGCGCCATCTTGTGGAGAAGTTTTTCACGTGAGATTGATACTTGACTGTGGCTTGTCGACGAATGATGCATGATACTTGAAACAGTCTCTTCCTGTCAAGAATTTGAATGAAGAAGACAGTAGGCTGATACTGCACGATTTATCTCCGAACAAATTTCGCCGCATCTTTGCGAGTGCTTACTATTGAACATTTATATATCAGTATAAGAAAGTGATCAAGATACCAGAGAAAGCCCATTGTCAGAGTGCACGATTATTGTCACTATCAAGGTAGCGACAACCCTACAAACAGTTTTTTCTGACCACACACAACACGGGTTTGAACTTTCGGATTGCAACCGCTCCGGCATAGCGTAGTATTCGCCTGTGCAACGTTGAGTAGGTAACACGGAATGCCGTTGTGGGGTCACATTGGTATTGCGTCATTAGAATCTGACGCGCAATGGACGATGCAGACTTCTTGTTTCTATGCGCGGCTGTAAAATCATGTTTGCATGATCTGTTTCTTGACCCACTTCAGGATGTGTTCCATGACCCTGGTTCGCAACTAGCGGTCAGTCCTGCCTATGTAGGATGCTCCGCATCTACATCAGTATTCAAAGATAAGGTTGGATTTGGCTGACTCAGGTACCGGTTGTTTAACACAGGGTGTCGAAGTCCGGAAGGTTCTGAACAGAATCACTGAAAACACTGCCTTGTATGTTCTCGCAATAGAACTAACCAGACGACGGAGAATGAATTGGCGTACATAATCACCCTTGAAGGGAAGACAGAGAAATATCAGCTTTTTGGACACTGTGTCGGGTCGAAGTTCTACGTCGATGGGCTTCTTAAATCCTGCAATAAACGGTTTAAGGTGACCGGACGTGAATCGTGCAATACCTGCCCGCTGCCTCATTCATTCAGATGCATGATATGTACCTGTGATGGAACATGCCTCGATACATATTCTGTGGGCCTAATGCAGGAAAATTCGATTTCACCGCACATTCCGTTTCAGGTTATGGATTATTTACAGGGCTTGAAAAAGTTCTTCGGGTGTCGGGAATCTGTTAACTTCAGCGAGTTCGGAGGTTGCTCAGATAGATACACGATGGCTTACAATGTTTTATACGTGCTTGATTTAAGCGAAAAACCAGGCAATGGAAACCTGGAACATGATCATGTGAGTGTGATTGCTGTTGAGTTTACTTAGTAGATGGCGTTCCGGTGTATAAAAGTTATGCGACGTAAGAGCGACAGCCGTGGGTTAGGACGTGTTTAGTTAGTTGAGTTCGCATGCTGTCAATTACACTTCAACAAGGTTAGGAGAAAAACAGGGTTGGCTGTTAACTCTTTCACATTGGAGCACAACCACAACATAACTACCTTCCTATACGATGCGCATCCAACGATTTGTCGGCTCACAGAAAGCAAAGTGAACGACTCGAGGTATCTTTTCAAGTACAACACACCAACTGCTGAGTTAAAGCAGTATGCTGCGGGTGTTTATGGCATGTATAAAATGACCGTGGACATTTGCAACATCGGTTGCAACACTGGTTGAAACCCCCGGCAATAAGCAAGTGGGTTAACGTACATCAATGTTGCAGAAAGTTTCCCACAAATTCTAAATCACGTAAAGAAAAACGGCGCACCGCGTGTCATCAGGGACGACAACAATATATACACGCACACATGTTTAGCACTGGGGCAACAAGCGCAGCTATTCAGATGGTTCCCTGAGGTTGTGGACGTCGATGCCACTCATGGGACCAACAGCTACAGGTAGGTACTCTATCGCTTCACATTCGCCGTTGTAGCCTCAAGCTGTTATTTTCTGGTTACAGACGGGATGGGTCAGGGGCGACTTGTGATGCATGCCTATTTTCAGAGTGAGAAATAAGCTTCCCTGTGCCAATTATTCGAAATATCCCCTGAAATGATAGGGAACCACATGCGCATCGGAACGTTTGTGATGGATAAAATGGCCGCCAAAATTCGAGCGGCAAAAGTGGTCTTTGGGTGCGATATAATGTTATGCTACTCCCATGTTCGATGTATTATGAGGTAACACGAATTTGGAAGCCGATATCTGCTTCATCGCATGGCCACCTGCAATAATTCATAAGGGTGAGCAAACACTTTTGTCTGTTCATTCTGAATGTTCAGACAAACAGACTCGAGCTTCACGAACTATCTCTTGTGCGACTGTCTGCATATAAAGCCTAGGTGAACAGTCCATGCACAGTCAAATTTTGTCCACCTCGGCAATCAAACAAACAACCGTCTTGAGAATGCGAATGGGCGAATAAGAACGTCGGTGTATCCAACCATAGGTCGTGGCGTTGTGACTATGGGTTGCACGCAGGCTGACTGTCGATTGTATACTTCCGCGGATCACACCAAAAGGCTTCATGTGGTAGCACGCTTCACTTCCCGTTTAACCACTTTGACTTTTGGGAAGCATATTAAGATCTATCTCCCGAGGGGTTTACGTAACTTCACAAACATGCAGATTGCCTTGACACCGTAAGGTCAAAGCATCACACGCCCGACTACAGTGAGCAGTATATACGTTAAGCAGATTACATCGACTTGCGTACGTATTATGTTTGAAAGTCATCAGCTACAGCATTATCTACGTACCCACGGCGCCCTCAGATTTCAGTG
This sequence comes from Paragonimus westermani, assembly GCA_008508345.1. Lineage (NCBI taxonomy): Eukaryota > Metazoa > Platyhelminthes > Trematoda > Plagiorchiida > Troglotrematidae > Paragonimus > Paragonimus westermani. Next base: position 64,531 of record QNGE01000107.1, read on the forward strand.
GTTTCCAGTTGCACGTGGGGATGATCATAAACACCCGTACTTATCAACTGTCCGCAGCTATTTCCTGGATTACCAAACGCACAAGTCCACGAAAAACGATCTACAACTCATACTGTGCACGTTTATTAATCATTCGTTGCTAACTCCTTCTATCTAACAAATCACGAAACTTCAGCAATCTCGTCAACCTATTTGTAACAGGCAAGCCGGACGTCCTGGTTTCGTGTGTCTGATACACTCGTAAACCCACTTTATGCAACGTAGAGACACCGAGGGACAGCGTTCATCAGAAGTCGGGGTTTCAACTATAATCCTGTGTAAGGGGATAACAGAAACAATCGTGAGCCAAAGGCCCAGTAATATCTGCACACGACTTATATAAACGAAAACCAAAATGGCGTCCACAGCACGCTGCGTTACATATTTTCATATCGAATTAACGCGATTTCTTGGCAGCCTCGACAAAAATCTTTTACACATTAGCACTGAGACATTTTTTACAACACAATAGGCATATTTTATACTTTTTAGAATTCCCTGTCCATCATCATTCAGACGACACACCAAACTCAAATGTTAACGGTCTGCCACAACAGCATTCTCTCCCTGCAGATAATTTTCTGTCTTTAACCAATGAACTTTGGTCATTCTGTTTGTCAATAGGGACCCGGGGCCCCGCAACGTCTAACTCAACATGGTGTTAGCGGCGTATGGCTGACGCCTGCCTCCTGTTTGCTGGCCTGTTACTAAATTCGCTTCCGAAACGTTGCAACCTATCAGTGATCCGGTTTCATACTCCCTAACGAGATGATAGTCAGACCAACCCACTGAGGCCAACGCAGAACGTCCTCTCCGGATACGGCTCCTGGCTGCTCACCCAGAACACTGTTGACATTAAGGGCCATGTCGCTCCTGATCTTAATTTCATCATCCGAAGACTCAATTTTTCAACTCAGTTCTTGACACTTAGGAGTATCCGTCTTGTTCAGTGCATGAACGCTGAAAGTTCGCCCGTCTGCTGGTGGCGCTGCTCGCTTAGCCAGAGAACAATTTGAGTGTGGCTTTAGAGCGTTCACCTAGAAACGCCTACTTTTCAGTCGTCCTGATTGCTTAATTCAACTGTTCAGGCATGAAGCCACGTTGAAATCCCCTATCACGCGAAGAGGTGGTCCTGCAGCTTAAAAACATCAAAGTGAAGCTCAGGCCCAAAATTTGCCGGGTCTACGTGCACCGAGATGTGGTGTTTACTTTCACATCGAGGGCGTGAACACCGCACAAGGACTGCAATACTTGGCTGTGTGGTGTGGCAACAGGCAAACAAAGCATCGTTTACGTCCCTCTAATTACACGCTTTCAAATAACTGGCGAGTCAGCAAATCATGATCGCCACCGCGCACCGCACATTGGTGTGGCTTGTTCACCGTTCCGACGGTTGACACTTGGTGTATTTATTGGCAATTCTCACCCATGCGCGCTATCTCGTTTAAGCTGATGCAACCTTGCACTGAATGAGCGATCAGCTAACCGTACGGGTTAGCGGAAACGAAAATTCGTCTCTTTATATATTGAAGCAAGTCGTTGGAAGGAGGCTCCCGACCAGTGTTCAGGACGGTCAGCTACTTCTGCAAACTTCTTTTGCATATGAAGAGAAAGTCTATGTACGGCACGTAGAAGGCTGGTTCAGTGGATTAAATGGGTGGCGGACGGAAGTGGAAAACGACAGCTTTTCATGGTTCCATTACTTCAGGTAAAGAATCTCCGTACCAGGCGCAGAGGTAAACTCCGCAACTTTTCTCGACTGTGACAGAGAGCCAAAACCGGGAATAAATAAGTGTATGCTTATCACCATTGTACATATAAGTCTGTAGCTCAGTGAAAGTGCGTAATTCGGTATGAGTTATTCGGCAGACGGAAATACGCACGTGAGCGTAGAATTGTATGCTGTAGCACGAACTAATTGTTAGTGTGGCGGTCTGGACGAATTGGGAACACCGCCGCTGACGTGGTAATCACAATACGTTTTGGCAGACAGTTCCGAGCTTTGTAAACCCGAACCGAAAAGAAACCGTACCATGGCTCATGTCCGCTTTACTGACTTTTGAAGTTCAAGGAGTGCCTTCTGATATATCTAGTATCCACGGTAGGAATCAAGAATCTGCACGGATGGTTGTGAGTCCTCAGAATCATGAATGCCAATTTTAGGCCACCTGTGGGCGGTATTCCAGGGGAGTGTTTGTTCTCGAAGCCCCTCGAGGTTGGGTTTTGCACTCAACCCGTGAAATGCTATCTCCGGGCACCTGTGAACACTCTCTGAAATAAGTTTGGCTTTCTTTAACTGACAAGCTCAAACAGGGTTCCGTTGCTCGGAAAGAAGACAAATAAAGTGGTTGTAAAAGTTACTGAAGCATGATCGCCGGAATTTCCCAAACATACGTCCCAAAAGCTTTGGTAAGCTATCAACTTGTTGTATTAAGAGAATACTGAAAGAGCTCAGAAGGTCGTGTGCTATAACAACATCAAGGTCCTTTTCCCTTTCTGTCACTTGAAACGGTGCTACACCAAGAGAGCGAGGGAAGCTGTGCTTCTGTCTGAAATGCATAAATTTGCACCTGCTCGTCAGCAGCTCGATGCAGTTGGATTCAGGCCATTTGTAAAAGGTTTCAGTATAAGCCAGTAGGGCACTCGCGTAAGAGCTATCACACACAATAAGCTGAATTCCAATGCCATTGGTAAACAGCAGCAGTGAAGATGATGCCACAGATGATAGGTAATTGATGAATGCGGAGAAAGGCAATGGCCCAATGACGAAACACCGTGGAATAGCGCTGGGGCTGAGTTTGTCAGAGGATACAGTGTAACCCACCCGCACAAGATAGGAGCGGTTTGGTGGATAAGATTCAAACCAGTAGAAAATGTCAACCTTGGTATCGCAACGGCGGAGCATTTCTAGTAAAAACAGAGTAAATCACCCGACGGAAAGCCTTGACGAAGTCAAGGTAAATGGTTTCAAACCCCTCCTGTGTCAGCAGCAACGGTCTGCTAGTCTGCGGCCAGCAGCAAAGTCGTAGCACGTAAGCGGCTGCGAGGGAAGACGTGGAGGTGTAAGCCTGTTACAAAAGATGTCTAGTTAGTGAATTGTGGAATAACGCTCCAAAGACCTTGGTGATACACTATAGGGCAGTTGGACGATGGCTGTAGGGCTGATTGCTCTGCATACCTTTGAAAATGAGAGTGATGTTCGCCGATTTCCAGCTTTTGGGCACCGTTCCTACAGCGATTGATTATGTAGACAGGATGGTTAGCGGAACAACCAATTTTGCATCCGCACGAAAGAGGACCAGAGGGGTTACTCAGTTTGACCCAGGGGATGTGAGATTAATTCTCCAAAGTTTCGATAAACAGATTAAGAATAACACAGCGTTACGAACGAGAGCATTACATCTTACTCGCAACGTTGTGTTATTCTCAGTCTGTTTATTAATAATATGCACAACACGACGCCCAAACTGTTCAACTTCATTTGTAATAAATTTGATGCAGATATCTCGCAACTTCCAAAGTTTCATTTTCACAGCGGCTGCTGCGGTATCTGTTGTGGAGGTTCCCACAGATGTGCCAACACTTTTTGCCAAAAACCAGTTCGGTATGCCGTTAGTACACACAGTGCCAGAGAAGTCAGTCAGAACTTCAGAAACCTCAACATCTGGGGTGACAACTCTTTGTGAGCCGGCTAGCTAGGGTACAGGCTTTAGTTTATGGGTTTTTGGGACGAATTCATAAGAGCTTCTGGGCTCACTGACGAAGCGCTGGTTTAAGCGTTGCTTGCAATCTAGCCAATCTTTGCTGACTAGTTCGGTGCACTGGTTTCGAGGTCGCGCATGAGGGTGGTAATCATCTAGACGCCTGACATTTCTAACCTAGCACTTGCTAGATGGCTAGCATGAATCATCTTCATCACTCGGGAAATCAATTGCTGCTGTGGTTTCTGGCGGGTTGTTGAATCGAATGGAGTTGAGGAGTCTATGGCTTTGTGAATGATGTTCGTAAAAGTGTCGCACATTTCTTCAACAGATAGTGACGAGATAACCTGGTCCTACGAAGCGCTAGCTAAGTACGCGTTGAGTGCAACCACGCTACTTATTCGGAAGTTCTTTTTTGGAACGTTTCCTCGGTAGGCAAACCCGGTATTACACATGAAGTCGAAAGTCAACACATCGTGGCTGCTTAAGCCGACCGGGTTGTCCACTGTAGTAGTTATCTCTCATTAGTTCTTCATTGGTGAAAATGTAATTCACACGGAAAGGAGCATGGCCTTCACGCCATCTTGTACAGTCAGTCATATGTATCGAGAGACCTGCATCTTCAACTGTGGCTAGAAATGTTGCGGGCGTTGCATCGACGAGGTCTCTGTACGTAAAAGGTTGACAGTCACTTTCAGGCAGGTTGAAGCTGCCCATTTTATCAGGATATGTGAGTATGATAGGGACGAATGCAATCAAGTTCGGAAAGGATTGCCTTGTCGTAGCAACAGCGAAGGCATGGACACCGATATGTTACGCCAGGTGACACTGTCGCAGTTGGATAGTACGATGCAGCTCCAGAAGGATCCAGGAATGTTGCTGGTCACTGGGTGAGACAAGGGAGTCGCCAGGAGGGAGTTGCAGGCATCGAAGGCAACATTGCCCCCTCTATACACTATTCTATAGTTCCGAAGGAGGGTCAATCAGCTATATCACGCTCAAGCTTAAGATGATTCGGTGAGATCCATGACTCAGTGATCCCACCGAGAAGTAAGTTATTCTCGAGGCAAGACGTGAGGAGTTCGCTTAGTTCCTTGGTCTAACTTTGGACGTTAGCACAAGCACAACTGACGGAATTTATTCTGAATGAGTGCAGATTGCTGGAAACGATAATGGTCCGGCCTAGTCTGGGGGCACTAGGCGCACCTGTGTGGTTATCACCAGCTCCGCATAAGCCGGCTGATGTGCGTTTTTGAAGACTGCAGGTCAACTAAATGTAAGATCGAGCGAGCGACTCGTGCTAAGTAATCAGCCCGTAAACTTTCGCATTTGTCTTTAGAACGATCGGGACGGAAAGTTGTGACTCCTGGGGTTTAGTGGCAACAGTAGATAAGACGCTGTAGTTTACATGGATCTTCCTCTGGGAGAAGTCACCGTAATTTTCAAGAGTCGTGGTGAGTATTTAATTAGGGTCGGGCTGGAGCCTGGAATGCGCATAACATTCTGTGAAAGCATGATTTGTAGCTTTTGATCGGGCACAAGACAATTCTGTTGATTAGTATCGTGCGCGGTGTTGTCCCCACATGAATGGGGCACGGTTCCGATTATTTTTTGCGGGATCGGTCAACAGCGACCACATTTTTGGCGATTTGGTTCCTGCGTTGTTGCTCAACATAAAGTGTGAGGATAAAATGGGTCACCGCCAAACGGGCACAGTTTGAAGGCTGTTAAGAGAACCTCCCCAGTTTCTGGAGTACTTACAAGGGAAACTTATACCAGTCTTAGTTTGTTCACATGTAGTGGGTCAGGTTTCCTTGCAAGATCGGTAATGGAAACAAGTTACCAAGGTTTGATCAGCATTCGAATACGGCAAGGGAGCCAAAGTTCATCGTCATGTTCACCAGGTAGCTGTGGAGACGGGTGAAGGCACGCCGGAGGGCAGCGTGCTTTAACGGAGCCTGACCGGGCAAGAGAAATTTAGTCTTCACTGCAGGCGTGGCAGTGCCCATTGAACGTGACGACTCCTAAACACTGGTCAGTGCTGACGCACACGGTCTGCTTTGACCACTTGGCGTGTGTTCGGGTGGGCTGTCACACCCTGAGTGTGGTGGTGTTCGCTGGCACCAATGTCGATATCCTGAAGTATGTTGCTCCTACATACTGGCTCGCCATTCGCGGCTATAGAATTGCCGGTTGTGCACACGTAACGAGCAAATAGATTTTCGGAGGAACGAGAACTATCACTGTTAGGGGTAACGCAGTATGAAATGGCTGCGCCAAGTGTGTGATAGAGCTCGGGAGAGACACCGGAGCGGGAAATGTGAAACCGAGTATTCCGGCCATGGCACTGTGGCACATGGTGCATTAGGCGGACACACCTGGTTCACGAGCTGCAAGTGGCCCTCTTGACTATTCTGCAACAAAGGTGAGCCGCCGCAGCCAGGAACTAGGAAGCAAGGTCTGGCAGCACCTAAATAATTAGCTGCGTGGCACCAACAGTGTAGAATACAATTAAAAATAGGGGGGAAACTGTAAAAGATGAAAAAGGCCCAAGTCTGCTAGAATTTGACAGAAACGACAAAAAAGGCTATACACTTAAATTCAAAACGCGTGTGAGGTTTGCTTGAGAAATTTGATTCAGATGGATGGTTAGCGGAGAATACATAAGTTGATATCCCGTCATATAAGTGGCTGAAATGTGAAGATCCTGAGCGTCTCTCGAATTGTAATTCGGGCCGTCAAGCACGCCCTAGCTGATGGTCTCACTAATAACGTGTGACATCACAGAGGGCTCCGCCAATCATTTGGATCACAGAATGAATGATAAAACTCAACAACCGGCAGGCAGGGTTTTATAGCAGCAAAAGCACAACCGGAAACATTGAGTTCCCGATTGCGTTCATGCAAGTAAGAGGGCGACTGCTGGTTATGGACGGATATTTGGCGCTATGAGGGCATAACACGAAGGCTACTAAGGGGCGGGCCAAATCAAATACTGGGACGCAGTTCCTATCAGGTCGAGTGGTGAACTACTGGACCGAGCTACCACCTGCAATAGCAGTGACCACCACAATGATCAACCCTAAGTACCGTCGTGACAAGCATTGGTTGGTGCTGGTGCTGGAAGTGTTTCGGGGATTTTCTGGACTAGCGCGCTGTGAAGTTTTTTCTTTCCTCATCAACCTCAGAATATCACCCTGGTAGCACAATAAGACGGTCAACTGTCCTTCGAGTGAATTTAGCTATCCACTCAAAACCTCATACAGCGGCACACCCTCAACGTTCACCTTGGCAACATGGCATCAGTAAACGGTACACATTCCATGTGCACCATCAAATGGCTTCAGATGGGAATAATAAGGTTGAACTTGCTCACAAGGCGTGGGCTGCTAGACAAAGTTACACTCCACGGTCAGGAGTCAAGAGCGAGCAACACAGTAGATCGCCTCCGAGAGGACTATCTGCCCCACAACGGAGCAGGTTGTACGGAGTGAAACTCCCGAGAACTCCTGATACACGGTATTTTTAAAAAGGTCCTTGTTTTTGACAGCTTCAAAACGTCATGCGGATATGAACGTTTTCTGCGGTACCGAACTGGAGTACTGTTAACTGGTGCCACTGTCCTAATGGATCGTTGGACGGAGCGCAAAGTAAATGTTTGAGACACATTCTCATGCAGCTTTCCAGGATGATCGCCGTTTGATCCGATTTTGCTGATGAGGTTTGCGATATGGAATCTAAAAGCAAATATTGTGTGGATGTTGATTATACTTCATTTTCACTACTCATGCAGGTCATGCTCTCTGAACTGTCTTCCCCCGATCGTTAACTTATTCTGTTTATGAAAAATGCAAATGTTCATCGGTCCTATTCGTGATGGGTGTGTATTGTGACATCGCAGCATGACAATGGGGAATTTCGCCCGTAGGAAGCCCCCTCTACATTCTTTGACTGGCATATCAAATGCGATAGACAGGAATGCAAATGTTGTTGACAAAGGTCCGCTCAGCATCACAGCTTCTTTCGGCACTGTAAGTACTGGTTTGAGAATCAGTAAGCTTTAAGACGCTGCAGGAACGGTGGATTAGGTGTGATAGACGATATTTGTTTCATTCATTTTTGGCCACAGTGTTTTGGCGATTTCGCCCGTTTAGCTGACGACCATGGTTAAAATGTTCCGCAAATGATTTCACACACAAGATATTCTCGGAAAATTCGGCAGCAAAGAATGATTGCATGAGTCAGTGAATGCATGCTATCAGTGTTATGTTGAACATATGAAGATAAAACCCGGTGTGTTAATGGAACCGGGATTCTACAAGCTACTTCTTCCAGTTACACTTATTCGACGATCACCGCAACATGTTTCGACGGTCAGGTTGATAGGACACATTTCCAATTCTAATATACGTAAGAAGAGGTGTTTGGAAGGATTGAAACGTATACGATGCTGTTGGCAAAGTTAAAGTGAAAGTGCTCCTACACCTCGAATGTGAACAACCGGGATGCACAGAATAGTTGCCAGCAAGGTTGTTCAAAACGGAACAGCCTCCTGTCTGGGTCTGGGCGTCCTGGCAGTATCTCAGCCCACACACCACCATGAATACTCACAACACAAACAATTTCATACTGCATCGGCCGTCTCGCAGTATAAACCGGGTCGCCCTATCTGCTGCATACAGCAGGGTGGATAGGCGAAAACATGCCACTGCTGATCCCTCCCCACTGTCTTATCAAATTTAGCTCTCAGGCCCCTCCCGATTCCCAATTCTGATAACTTCTCTGCAGGTCCCGCAGCAGATATAATTAATCATAGTAACACTGTGCCGATAAGTCCCAGCTCTCGCCACTCAGTCCCATACCTCCCTTGTCCTGTGCTTCGATCTAGAACGCAAATTAATATAGGTACCTTCAACGTTCGTGCTCTGAAACAGAAAGGTCAACAGGCTGCTCTCGCACGAACGTTAGACTCGCTACATATTGATGTTTGCTGTATCTCAGAGACTAGAATCCACGACAGTAGTCAACGTATGGAATTAACAGCACCTGCACTTTCTACCGGATACTGGTTATACACTTCAGGTGACTATCCGGAAGCGGGAGTAGGTATAGTCCTCAGCACGACAGCCGCAGCCGCATTGATAGATTGGATTCCTGTTAATAATAGACTTTGTGCTGTCTGCTTGGCAGGTTCTGTTGGGGTGAGTTCTAGACACAAAACCGTCAGAAATCTTTTCGTTGTGTCTGCTCATGCTCCAACTGATTGTAGTGACGTCAGCGTCAAAGAAGTCTTTTATTCGGATCCGGCCGCTCTTCTCCGGTCGACGCGTTGATCTGATATAGTCGTTCTGGCCGGAGATATGAACGCCCAGGTCGGCCGCCTTGATGAGGCCGAATCTCGTTTAGGTGGCAGGTTTGAGATAGCATCACATCGCTCGGACAACGGCGGGCGACTATTGCAGCTGTGCGCTGAGCATAAGCTGTTTTTAGCCAGCACTAGTTTCAGGCATCGTGCGCGTCATTGCTATCCTTGGCATCCTCCCTCTCCGAATCAGATCTGGTCTCAGATAGACCACATAGCTGCTAGTCATGGGGTGGCGGGGTTCCATTCAGGACTGTCATTCGTATTGGAGCACGTACCTAGACTCAGATCATGCGCTGGTATGTTGTCGTTTCGTACTCACTTTTGCTGGGCAACGACCCCACCCACAGCAACGATTGGCTGCTGAGAAACTGACTATACCATCGGTAAAGCATAAGTATCAAACCAGCCTAGAAACCTGCATTAGTAGTTCTCACTCCGATGATCCTGATCGCTCCTGGCCCCAGATCACACAGACCATTCGTGAAGCAGGTACATTAGCATGCGACACGGGACAACATGGAATAAACAATTATTGGATCTTGGAGAAATCCCTAGAATTGCTAGAAGCCAGGCGGAACATCCCTCCTGGCAGTTCATATAACAAGCGTATAAGAGATGTCCGTAGGAAAGTGAAACGTAGCCCAAAGGCTAGTCGTGAGGCTTGGTTATTGGGAAAAGTTAAGGAGATGGAGACGGCTTTTGCTTTAGGAAACACTGGCAAACTGTTTAAGCTTATCCGTGCCACTGGTCCCAGGCGACCGCCTGTCAGTTAAGCTATCAGCGAGACAGATGGCACAATCATCTACGATAAGTCCAGAAGGTTAGAGCAGTGGACAGAACACTCTGAGGATCAAAAATGGAGGACAGTCTCCAGCGCTCACATGATACCGGCGTGGACCTCTTACCTGATGAAAGACTGACTGATCTTGATTGTGCTGACGACAAGGTGTTGCTGTTTGACCATTATTCAAGCAACACAAACAATGCTAGACGCTATTTCGCGTTCTGCTAAGTACTTCGGAATCCGCTTTGCAGCCTCAATATGCAAAATGCTACTGCATGATTGCTGTGATCACGTAGATTTGATGTTAGATAATGTAGTCATGGAGGTTGTTGACCGGTTTGTATACCCGCGAAGCTGCATCAGCGGCGGCGGCGGAGGTGTAGGAAATGAAAAAGAAGCGCGTACCTCTAAGGCTAGGACGGTATTCACTAATCTGGAGTATCTCTGGCGTCAGAAAGGTATTCCGCTGAAGCTTAAAGGTCGCGTATATAAGACAACGGCGAGGGCCGTTTTAATTTACTGCAGCGAGACCTGGCCGCTCAGAGTAGAAGACGTGAGCCGTCTTCAAGTATTTGACCACCGATGTCTGCGTTCAATCGCTCGTATCGGGTGGCACCAGCGCGCAAGTAACGAGGAGGTTAGGAAGCGGGTTTTTGGTAGTGATTGCCAAATGAGTTCTTTCGTCCAGTCTCTACGTTTGCACAGGCTTAGGTGGTTTGGTCACGTATTAAGGATGCCAGCTAGTCGTTTTCCACACCAAGCACTGTTCGCTGACATTGTGATCAACTGGTGTAAGGTGCGAGGTGGTCAGATAGAGACTTGGAGTAGGGAAATGAAGTCGTTCACCAAGCGGTTGGCCAGTGTAGCTCGGCTTCGTCTTCCGGTCTGGGACCCTCGCGACTCACAGAGTCGGTGGTTGGAGACTTTGGGCGAGATGGCGGCCAATCGAGCTCAGTGGTGTGAATGTTGTCGTTGTTTGGCCGAGTTGTTTTCTGTGAAGTGAGTGCATTTAATGACGTGGGGCAGTGAAAGCTGTAAGGAAGCTGTCTTGCTGATGACGCCTTACTCTCACTTGCAGCTCGGTTGTTTGTTTGCTAGGTGTAGGCACCTTGATGTTGAATGTTTGAATATGAACGTCGTCATTTCCAGTAGTTTGATCCCTTCCCTTTCTTTTTCCTTCTCTCTTCCTATATAGGGCTTGCTTTTTATTCATGGTTGTGTGGCAGTTAAGCATTAGTGTGAAACACTGATGTATTTCTGTTTATGATGATGAGGATGATGTTGTTGATGACTATGATGGTGATGATGAAACCGACCAGCGAAAAACTAACCCGCAAGTCTCTACCAATTAACGGGGCGTTAGCCCGGTAAAACGACTCGATGTAGACGAATGTTTGAGCACGTCAAGCATTACCTTGGAAAATTTCCAACCGGGAAGTGACGATATTTTAAGAGAAACAAAACAGACCATTTGCTTCTAGTGAATGCAAAATTTATCAAAATTTTTTGCTGTAGACAGCAATGAAAAATTGTGGCAAGTTTGGGATTGGACTTGCACATGCAAACTAAACCTGCCCCAACAAATTCAGCGTTCCGCTTCATACCAAACATAAGCCGACAATCGTACCAAACGATTTTCAACAAGTCCAGCAAAGTGGCCGACGGGAAATTTTTGGCCCCTCTTTTTCTTGTCCATTTCCGAGTGCAGTCTATCGGAGACGTCTAGTCAGTGGGCGCCATGTTGGAGGACAGTGAATCCTATGTGCTACTGGTGATTGCATCTCTCTGCGCTCCTCCATCTTCAGGCAACCTCTCTTTCTACGTTAGATGGCTGGTTAGTCAACGGTTGCATCAGCAGTGTGATGATGACCGACACCTTCGTTACAAGAGTCGACTGGCCTGGATTGGAAATCTTTCCTCTTTAGTAGCAAATCTTTTAGTGTCTGCCGGTTACATGTTGGAAGAAGCTAGCGCACTACAAAGGCCGTCACGAAACATTGGCGCATTTGTGTACGGTATGCGCTTACAGAACAAAAAGTTCAAAGTTAGGCGTAGATCGCCACAGAGTGACAAGAGGACAAAAAGCGAGAAGATTTCACACAAGAATGAAGCGTCCATGATCATGTGCTTCGCACGTATTTTATTGGGAGTTTATCAGAAAAGTGTTCCAATTTTTGCGACATTTTGACAAGGGTGAGCGGAAGTTTTGTGTAATTGATACAATGTATATTTCAAATAAACTGCGCTAGCTGAAAGTAGACATAGAGGATATGTGAGTAAGCCCTTGCATTGCAAGAAGGATTGTGAAAAAATTGGTCTGATTTTCTTTTGGTGGTATATCAAGCGTTCAGTTACGACCTTCAAAAGACAATCAGAAGACGGCCAAAAGGCGCACAAAGAATCTCAAAAGATAGTCGTAATGCATAGGTAGCCACCCTCGCGTTGAAATGAGTCCGCGTCACCAACTTAATTATTTGCTTTGCCGTTGTTTTTTCTATCTTCCTCACAACCACCTCATTCCAGTGCATTCATTGGTTTGTGTTATTTTGCCTTCTTGTTAAACGAGAGTTACGTCCTGACAAGTATAAACCTGGAAGGGCCTCATAATGGCAATATTCCTGTAGGTGAAACTGTATTCTTTCGGTGAGCGCACCACATTTACCAATGGCGTAGTCTTCAAGTGCGAATTACGGAGTAACTCAGGTAAATTCGAGCAATCTTCTAGGTTACCAGTGACAAAAATATCAACGGATTCAATTGACAAGTTACGGAGGTCAAGTAAGATATGATGGTCATGAAGTTGGACTCACATAAGGTTTTTACTGTAATACGTTTGCAATCGACAAAAGACGGTATCTAGCGGAGACACTCAACAGCTGCAACGGACAAATTACAATGATGAGTGACCGAAATGCAAGGATGCGCAAACCATCCGTAACACAATCCACACAAAATTAGAACAATGCAGGCAGTAACGGGCACGTATGTTGCAGCATGGGTCACGAATCAAAAGTGTGTACAACCATATTCGAATCAAAACAAAGAGGCCCGTTCGCAACTTCAAGGTTGATCTCATCGAACGCTCGCCTTCGGTTGGGAGTGTCGTCATCTGCGACAGTAAGAACCCGGGGTAAAAACACGCAGGTCTCATTTCAAAACGTTTGAGGCAGTTCCTGTTTCTTCACATCACAGGTATTCGAAAAGACCGCCACAACATCCCAAATCACCAGTGTTCAAGAAGTAAGCATGTTGCGCAATCACTTTGAGATGTCGAGGCGCGACGATACCCGTGATATGACTGAGCCAAAAAAGTGAGTAAAAGATCTGTTTGCCACTGTCAAACGATTTTGCGAGCGGGAAAATAACAAGCCGGCGTGCGCGAACTTATACTGTGACTTGCGCTGTCCAGTGTGGACAACTTACAAAAGTGATGCGGAAGCGTCGCTGTATAAAGGTAAAGAAAACACGTTGCTGTGCGAAGCTGCAGTATGGCATTAGGCAAGATGAGAGAAACTTCACGACTGCTTCAAAAACACACTTTACGCAGCTAGTGAGATTCCGTTAACTGATCTGATGTGGGACAACAGCCTTCTTCAACTCTTGCGGTAAGTCAAGACACTTGAAGCTCACAATTGTAGGAAACTGGATGTAGCTGGCACTCGCCGCAAGTTCTGTGAAATGAATCGAAGCAAACTGCCAGCCGGCCTGACAGGCAAGATGGAAGACCAGGAGGGTAGCTTGTTGTTGGTGTCAAATCACTGTGAACATGAGGAGGTTGTAGAATCATTGCCGCCCAGCATTCGGGTGGCAGCCTGATCTGTGACGACACTATGAATTATTGTTCTAATGGCAAGCGTACACAATGGCCTGCTGATAACAGTGGGATAAGGTGTCACGTTGGTTGAGTTTCCTGTCGAATCCACGAGATAGAATGATAAAAATCCCCCTTGGAGATTTCAGAGCCCCGGAAGTCCGGTTGACAATGGTACTACCACTCAAGAATTCATCTGGGGCTAAGCTGCTGACCTTTCTCTAGGCGAGGACTTCAACTAGGCAAGCGAACCAGCAAAAGTGTGGGAAGTGAACAGCACTGGAGGTGTTATGTCCAGTTAACGCCAGATGCCTCAAAGATGTGAACAAATTGGAGGTGAGCGCCAATCCCAATAAGGATGATCATGCGATAATGTGACCTTTCCTTTTAGATGTAATACTGCAAACCTCATCAGCAAAACCGGATCAAACGGCGATCATCCTGGAAAGCTGCATGAGAATGTGTCTCAAACATTTACTTTGCGCTCCGTCCAACGATCCATTAGGACAGTGGCACCAGTTAACAGTACTCCAGTTCGGTACCGCAGAAAACGTTCATATCCGCATGACGTTTTGAAGCTGTCAAAAACAAGGACCTTTTTAAAAATACCGTGTATCAGGAGTTCTCGGGAGTTTCACTCCGTACAACCTGCTCCGTTGTGGGGCAGATAGTCCTCTCGGAGGCGATCTACTGTGTTGCTCGCTCTTGACTCCTGACCGTGGAGTGTAACTTTGTCTAGCAGCCCACGCCTTGTGAGCAAGTTCAACCTTATTATTCCCATCTGAAGCCATTTGATGGTGCACATGGAATGTGTACCGTTTACTGATGCCATGTTGCCAAGGTGAACGTTGAGGGTGTGCCGCTGTATGAGGTTTTGAGTGGATAGCTAAATTCACTCGAAGGACAGTTGACCGTCTTATTGTGCTACCAGGGTGATATTCTGAGGTTGATGAGGAAAGAAAAAACTTCACAGCGCGCTAGTCCAGAAAATCCCCGAAACACTTCCAGCACCAGCACCAACCAATGCTTGTCACGACGGTACTTAGGGTTGATCATTGTGGTGGTCACTGCTATTGCAGGTGGTAGCTCGGTCCAGTAGTTCACCACTCGACCTGATAGGAACTGCGTCCCAGTATTTGATTTGGCCCGCCCCTTAGTAGCCTTCGTGTTATGCCCTCATAGCGCCAAATATCCGTCCATAACTGACAGCTGCCTTGCGTTTCAAGCAAACACCTTTGTATTTCTACTTCCCAATCACTCCGGTCCTTCGATGGTTTTCCGATCGGAAACTTAAAGAATTTCCAGGGCCGCTTTTATTTTCCTCCGAGTTTAACAATTATCTTCGTTTATATCCTTAATTTCCCTTGGTGCTTGCCTATCCTTTACAAGTTTGGGGCTCCATGTTTATGCGTACTCCTCGAAGGGTGATCGTACGTACGCTCTTCTTGTATGTGGCCCGGTTCTCTGTTCGAGGAACTACTGTGCACTGGGTCACTGTCGTGAATTTTACATTCGCCTGGCTTCCTGAGCCCCAATTCCAACCGTTGTTTGTTACGTCAACACTATTTCTATCGTCTCCATCCTGCCTGGACGCCGCTTCAGTGTCAGCCTCCAGTATTTCTTACCGCTTGTCACAACTTGTGGCATTTTCCACCACCCATCCAATTAAACAATTCCTCCGAGTCTTGCTGTAAATAAGTGTTTATGGGACAGCGAATACTTTTCACAACCTCAAACAAGTAACACGGACAGCTTGGTCTGCAGGCTAACCCACTCATGTGCACTAGAAAAGTGGCTGGCCTAGAAGTGACCCTTGAAGAACTCCACCCCTTGCAAACCCGATGATTGACATATGCTCCACCACATGCGCATAAAAAACGATTATCACAAACACAGGTCTCGACCCCTTTAATTACACCCGGGACTACGTCTTTTGTAAAAAGTAAGCGGTGGTTGCCAAAGCCAAAGTATTTCCTGAAATCTACATAATATTCTTCAGCTGGTTTTCTCGGCCCAATCTTCGGCCCATTCCGCCCAGGAAAGCCAACAAATATCATGGGAGGTTTCCGCCTCACGAAGGCGTGCCACTGCGCAGTTAAAATCTTATGTTTATTATCAGTGGCTGGTTTGATTCTAGAGACCCTAGCGACTTATATACAGGTTCTAGTTTGGAGGCCCGGACCAACAAAATCTAACCAGTCTGTCCGTTTCAACATGCAGTTACTTCTGTCGTTCTGGAGAAAACTACTGTAGGCAGGTTCCATCAGTGGTTATGTTGATGGTAGCTGGTGTGAGAAACAAAATGAAAATACAAAGCGAACAGGACGCAAGGTCAGTGAGAGCATGTAAACGTTTTAAAGTGATACCTGGGAGACTATTTTAACGGAAGAGCCAGGAGATGGAAGAGTGAATCCCTACAGAAACGTTTATGAAACAAGTGACATTTAGCATACAGACTAGAGGGTGACGATACACACACTGACTGCCTACATTTACGGAAGCATTTCAGTGTTATATCATTTAGCGTGACGGTGCGAACACGCTTCTTAAGAAATATGAGTGAAACAGTGAGGTCCATTGGAACTAAACGGCGTATGCCGTGCTGATTTCAGTTTCCCGATACAACGACCGAATATGCCAGGCGAAAGGTCGTTTCAGTGAGTGATGACCCTGCAAAAAGAGCTACTTTCCGAAGGAGGTTCAGAGCCGCAACGTGTAGTGCTTCTGTAGTTACCAGTGTTCACTGGCATGTTTTACGTTTGCGACTGATTAGAATAAATGAAATCGCGGTATGTCTCCTTTCTGCTCTGATGAAAAGGTTAAAGGGAACTCAATGTTTCTAGTTAACCGTTCCATTTTTATAGTTTATCTCTTGACGTGCTGTGTACACACTTTCATAACCTTTATTTGTAACGTTGTTTAAGGTCCACATGATCATTTTTAGAGTTGACTGCTTTTCACATCAATAAGTAAGTGCTTTGGTTCATTGCCCCTCATTTTATTTTGAATGAACTGTTGGTTGATGAGCCACTTGCACCTTGGGTGTTTTTAGTCCGGAGGATCCACCGTCATCCAAACGCTCAACGCCCTGCTGTCTGCGCAACGCATGAAATGAGTTACCAGACCTCTGATCCGGCCCGTTGGCGCGCACGTGTTTGTGCGTAAGCTTCCCCGTACAATTGTCACGAAAGACGCTGGTCCAAACATGGGGTCCAACTATGCAGCACTTTTGTAGCACTTCAGGCAGCGAATTGTATAATACGACGATGGACATTTTGTTCAGTTGTTCGTTCATTTTCTGTTATGGTCGTAGCGGAGTGGACCTCCTGAAATTACCGACACTGCTCTTTCGAAAAGCGTCCCATTCTACAACGGATATTCTCGGGTCATTTCACTAGATTTCCAGTT
Organism: Paragonimus westermani; assembly: GCA_008508345.1. Taxonomy (NCBI): domain Eukaryota; kingdom Metazoa; phylum Platyhelminthes; class Trematoda; order Plagiorchiida; family Troglotrematidae; genus Paragonimus; species Paragonimus westermani. Next base: position 81,639 of record QNGE01000107.1, read on the forward strand.
AAACAAAAATCGTTGGCTTTGGCACCATGATGGTCCGGACCCGATTGCCTTTTCCTTTCCGAGTAATTTGGGAAAATGCGGATTTTGTTCCAATTGTGCGCTTTGAATTCGTTCCTGTTGAGAATGCCTGGAGGAATCAAAGACATTCGGGCCGTAGAAATCGCAAGACGTTTCGTTTTCCACACAAGTCATGGGAGGCAGCTTCTTTTGACAGCTGTTGTGTAGTTCTTACCTCATAACTATGTACCGTTCTTTATATGCTGATATGCTGATGAGTGATTCTAGCCAACGAAAGATAGATCAGTCGGAATTCAATATGTCGATCCTCTACGTAGATGGACTTATTAATAAGAGACTGTGCAGTTGCGTATAAATGAGCCCTAGTGATTTTGACTCGTAACTGAACAGCGTGTTGTTGTATAAATACCTAGGAAACTGTGCTATGCTTAACACGGGTTACATCCCAATTTTGTTGGCTCACCTACCGTTTTGATACTACTGCACACAAACCAGCTTCCTGTGTCCTAGGTGCAATTCGAATTGCATATTTCAAGCTGGAGTGCGAAAATAACATGAGGGCACACAGTCGAAGATAGGATTAATATTGCAGCAGGTCCACTCGAACACACGTACAGTACAAAATAGTATCCAGGTTGACAGAGGTAATAATAACAAAATCCTGGTATTCAAGATGCATCGCGCCAAGAGTGCTGAAGAGTAGGGTCACGCTGCTGATGCTTTGGACTGTGAGGTTGTTGTGTAAAGTGCGTCCTTGAGTTCGTTGTATGGATGCATCGTTAGAGCGTTCATCCCACCGAGTTGTAACGCCAGAAGTTTCCGTTTCACGTCTCCCCAAGTTTAGTTACCTGCATGTCTAGACATCTCGTGCCCCTAGTTTAACACTCACGTGTATCACCTGTTGAATTTTTAGGTGTCTGCACGTACATCTAACTCTAATAACAAGTGTTTACAAGAAGTGATTAACAGTCGGGCAAGCCAGTGGAAGTGTTACATGCTCGGTGGGCCTTGTGTATGCGGTTTGGACCTGGACTTTTTGATGGCAGTCAGCTAGTGATGCTTCCAGATGTCCACCAGCGTGATCTTGAGCGTTGGTAGTAGGAAGCGTGCTGAGGCAGTCAAAATGCATACTCCGTCGGCCATATCTGGGGCAAATAGGTGACTAAGATTGAGTAAAATCAACTTTAATCATCGTGGTTGGAGCACGACAGTGGATCTTTACGGACTTTCCGAGCAACACCTACTATGTCGGAAATACTCGTCAATAAATTGTGTATGAAATAGTTGCGTTTGAGATTAGGTGAGTCCTAGTCAATCCTTAGCCCAGTGGTCAATTTGTCCAGTCCAAAATAGACGGTCCTAGATACAGATAACCATGTTGGCTCAATGTCTCCATCGATCCTACCGCTGTTTGTTCCCAGCTAAACCTTATAGGTGTGCTTGTTCGTACTTTTACGGGGCACACACCGGCTATTCATTTGAGAGTCTGAAATGAATTCGCAATAGATGATAGTTTTACAAATCACAATCATTGCCTCCGGACGCAGCTTGCCTCATACCTACCTTGGCGTTGAATATTTCGGACATTTGTTCGAAGGCAGACATCTCGTGGCCCTCACAGCCTACAAACTCTTGATGCATGCAATCAGCGTGAATCCCGAAAAGTACCCACTAGATGTGAATGGACACCACGACTTTACCCGTCAGTTTTCGATGAAGAAGCAGTACACTGGAGGGGAAGCACGCAATTAACTGATGTTCTTTCTGGTCCCAAGGTAAACCACATTCTTCATAATATGACAGAAATGGCCATCTTTAACAAAGGACGATTGGCTGAACGCTTGTACTTACCACTACGTTTGGACCCTACGTTCTTTCTCGCGGGCGACTCATATAATTCACCATGGAAACCCTCAGGACACCCTCGTTCTTGCGTTCCGAAAATCGACAGGCTTTTAACGTTCGGTAGCTTCTATTAGTTATCTGGTCCAGCTAAGCGCGCCGAAGTCAAACTCATAGCCACTCATTTTGAGTGGCCGCCGATAAACGAAAGCCCATGCCTCTTGTCGCAACAGTGTAAAATCTGCCTACACAAAGCGTCTTCATATGCATCACTGATCCAGGTTTGCTGTCATCACCTGACACGTTTCAACAACGTTCACATTGTTCTCAGGGGACCTTTGGCTCATTTGTGCATACTTCACCTGCAGCAGGTCAGTGGAACATTCCAGATGCAACTGTGATATACAGGCTGGCTGTTTTACTACGGGTTCCTGTAACATCTGCGAACCAGTTTTGATGCCCCGTGGAAACATCAGGATACAGCGTTTTTCAACAATGGGGGTTCCAACAACTCTCCTGGGAAAGGGAACAGCACTGGTAAGCATGAGCCAAGGGCCTAGCAAGCCATGCACACGAATTACATGGGCGTAAACTAGGATAGCACCAATAAGGCAGCGGCACACTTTGTTGCACAATTCAAGTCTAATCCGTGTACGCTTGCTGGTCTTGACGGCAAATTACACAATTGTGTAGTTTACTGAAATTGTGTTTCAGGATCATAGCAAGTTGTAAACTTCCGTCAAGGCGCAAACATTTTTAGAGCCTTTCGCTCAAGGAAACATGGACATTTGTGAAACAAAGACCGGCCTGTTGTAGCTGGAATGGATTAAGAAGGAATCATTGTTGCCGTGGGAGAAATAACGAACGTTAATATGAATCAGTAGCCGTCACATAAGTGAGCATTGATCCGCGTACACAATGAAAAACTACACTCACACCCAGTCACTAAACGATCAGCTAGACAGCAGGCAGGTTGGCATTGACATGACGAAACATGCTACTCATGTCTACTCCCTCCCATATGGGCGGTAGTTAGGAACAACCGTGTGGTAACGTCAGGTGCAACGGCATTTAAAAAAAGATATTTTGTCAACAGGTTGCTACCTGAAGTACTGACACGGCAACTGATAAAGCGCATAATTCGGATGGACAACCAACTCATGAACGTTGTGGCACATCCTTGATTTCCACTTATAAACTTACTCGGTATGGAATAGAATGCAAGCGTGGTGTGGTCAACAGCTACAAATTCATGCAAATCTTCTAGACCACCCGAACTTGGGCGTTCCCGCGAAACTGAATTCTATAGTCCAGTAATAAAATTCCGATGGAAGCATTTTCATGATGCAAAACCGATCGCGAAAGCCAACATTGAAAAAAAGTAACATTTTTTGACAAAAATGTAAATACGTGTCATTTTTAGGTATAGCCTGTTTTTCTTACAGCGGATTATTACCAGTTATCTATGAATGTTCTAGTAATCGGTCGGTAACTCATCTAAAAGAAAGTTGGCAACACTGAAAGAAAGGTTATTCAAAGTTCACGTCAGCCTCTTTGGGCGGATTTGCTCATGCTGTGGCTAAAGCGCCCTTGTACAACGACTACGACGTTAGGTTCGTGGGAAGGGTCTGAATTGCGTTGGACAACGACACGCGAGCCTGAGCATCCAGATGAAGCTCACTTGTGCTCTACGTTTGTCTCTACGTTTCCGTAAGTGAATGTGAGTCTTAGTAGCCATTTTAAATAAGTTACGATGGTGGGTACTGGATGCTTCATCGAAGAGGCAAACCTTCATGGATGACATGCACGGTAAGTTGGATTCGAACTCTCGGATCGTCTCAAACGTGCGTTTGTCGAGCAAAGCGGCCGCATTCCACGTAGCTCCACCTGTCACAGAAGCGCAGTTTTTTCGACTTCTGGCGGACTGTAAAAAGTAACCTCCTTGTGAGCGTCTTTTTGTGATATCACTTACGGACGTTCTAGCGGGGTATTTCCATGACATTCCTCGTACACAACAGTTAATTCACGCCAGTTTATATAGCTGTGCGGTTTCCAGGATATATACACAAAGTGTCGTCTTGATGACGCACTCGTAGTGTGCACTTGGGGAGTGGAAATATATATATCAGTTGTCTATCCTCTCTTACAATTAGTTCAGTGGGCTGGTGACCAAAGTAGATTTTCCGCTGGAATCCCGGGTCACGTATCGGCCTACAGTGAACCACAATGCTAGGACGATGAGCACGGAATCCAAAGTAGGTTCATCAGCTGAGAGATGAGGTCGTTGAGGTCGAACAAAGCTGTTGCGGGGGGCGAATCATGCGGAGCGAAACCTGCCACGTAGCCGCTTAAGGAGGCCCAGGGTCCTGCTGACTCTTTTCACATTAGCCTCTGGGTTTGGTGAACTTGAAAGGGTATTGGGGACGAAAGGCCCTGGAACCTTCCCAGCAGGCATCGACTGAATGATAGTACGATTGAGATGAATAGTGATGCTAGTGGCATGCTGAATGTGTATAGCCTTGCACTTCTCGACGTTGAAATCGGAACGGGTTGTCTGAGGCCAGGCACTCAGGTTGTTCAAATCGTTTTTCAGGGGGGCGAAATTCTCGGGTTTCGATGTTGCGCCACATTTTACATTATCCTAGAAGGTTGTGTCATTTATGTAGACTGAAAAGTGAATAGGCACGAGAGCAGAAATCTGGGGAACGCTACTGTTGTTCCAGTGCGGGCCAAATAAGCGGGATGTGACACGACCGCGACAACAGCAGTCGCTCGGACAGAAGTACAGCCATCTTAATGGACTACCATGAATGCCAAGGTTGTGTATTTCACAGAGTAGCGCAGTGTGGTTTGATCAATCCAATGCATTAGCAGAAATCCAGATCCACCATACTCACTCCAGCGCGTTAATCGTTTGATTGCTTCCAGTGGCTGTTGGTTAACAGGATGTCCGTTCCACATTGGCGCTCTCTTCGAAAGCCAGGTTGGGTATTCAAAAGAATGTTTTCGGCGTAGTAGTAGTTAGAAAGAGCATGATACACGAGCGGTTCGGGTACACTGATACGAGTAACAGTTGGTTTATAGCTGACTAGAAGTTTACGGCGAGCGCCCTTGAATATGGGATTTATTTTTGTCACTTTCCAATTGGTAGGTAAGGCACCCATTCCCAGCGACTTGTGGGAGAGCATGTTCGAACGCATTGCAAGCTGTTCAGCAACCCCAAGTAATACGAGAGGAAGGTTTTCATCCGGTCAAGGGGATAATCCTTGAGGTTGTGCAGTTTAGCTATTACGGCCGGTGGAGCCATGTTTACGGTACATCTAGTTTATGGAAGGACGACGGTTGCGAGTGTGTTGGACACTAAGTAAGATGGCCTGAAAAGGTCGCAAAACTCGGTCTTTACGTCTCCCAACCAATCCAATATGATCTCATTTTTCGAAATTTTTATTCACACCCAGTTGAACTTCGACAACTCAGCAGCAGTTTAACTCTTACGCACATTTTCCAGGGCTCTCCAAAAAATTGCGTCTTAGAGGCTGGCAGCAGTTGACGGCGTCACGCTCCGGACCCCGTCAATCGATATTTCTTTTCATGCAGGGTTACAAATCGCGGGAAGGAACCTTTTCCTGAATTTGCCGTTTGCAACTCCAGCAAACGTTTCGGAAAATTGTCGGATTCTCAGTTACTCAAGACCATGTTAGATTCATAACATCACTGTCTTCTTGGTTCTTGTCGTACTCTATACTATCCGCATTTCACAGCTATATTCTGCATACCATCTTGTTAACCTAATCTGTACACTTGTTTGGAGAAATCGTCAATTCTGAATTTGACTGTCATCAAGAGTAAACAAGGTTACCTCCTACCCACTCTGTCTTCCTCATTTGTATGGGTTGTGGGGCTGGTGAAGTAGTCGTGTATCTGACAGTCTGCTGACGCCGAACGTTTGACATCCCAAGTTACGTGTGGAATCATCTATCGGTCGTCTTCCGAACTTCCTCGCTGGTGCTGCCCCCTCTTGGGTGGTGGCTCATTCAATTCAACGGACTTTGGCCTATCAGTGAGCTGTTCTACATTTTATTGATAAGTCTTCTTTTTCACTTGTGCGCATACCTTTTGAGCACATTGGTTACCATTACATCAATATATTGGTGTTACCATATTTCGGTCAATTTTATCATTTGGTTGATTAGGTCCCTACAAATCCTCAGAGGCTGTCCTACATCCTGTTTTCACCGCTTGTCTTCCAGATTATCAAACGCTCCCTAGATACTGAAGCATACGAACTAGCTGAAACATGACTGTTTGTGTCTCCAACTCCGAACTCGTGTATTAGTAGCTGAAATCGACCCCCCCGAATGGGCACTGCACTCTATTCCCGACTATTTTCCTTCAGATAAACGAGCTACTGCTGTGTATGTAAACGAACCAACATATGGCATTTAGATACTTTGGGCAATCAGGCTAGATCACATGAGACAATCGCTGGATATAACTGAAATTACCGGAAATGTTGATTTGTTTTAATTTGTCGTCTTGGCAATTAGTAAGGACTAACCAAACGGCAACTCTTCAAGTGGAATTGACCATGGCATTTTTCGGTTTAACTCTGCTCGGTTATCAGAATACTATCAAAGAACATTTAAAAGAAGAGCCACAACTCAACAGATTCGAAAACCTTCCTGTTATACCTATAGACCAAACATCACGGTACACGGGACACAAGGATTCGTTCGACGAATTACGACGCTTACAAATACTGAACACACGTTCACCTCAAGGTATATTTTCATATTACCTAATTTATCTCCAGGACCAGCGGATATCTACAGAATTCCACTACTTTCGTCGCATGAGTACGGTTTCTTGATTGCAAAGCACGAGAGGCTCTCATGCGAGTCTTAAATTGAATCACTGCTTAGGGCAGCCATGGCTATCTGTACTCAATGCGCTTTTCAAAACCCATACTCGTATGCAACAGAAACCTTAACTTATGTGGCCGATCATACATTAGATGCTTATAATATTGTTATGTTGAGAAAACTGTTATCAACTCTGAATTCGTACGGTATATGGTCAATAGTATACCCTGTGTAACCATATCGAGGAGAAGAATTGCAGTTGATAAAACTTTCCAGCGCAATTGTGTTGTTACCTGGTAACGTACCTACGCACGTCACATATGTGACGGCTTAAGCCACATAAGCCTATAAGATATCTTATAGGCATATGTGGTTTACGCCGGAATTCCGGCGGGCCCAAGAATGTGCGCCACAATTGTTCACTTCCTTTTTGTATGACAAAAATGTAAGTGGCCTGTAAGGTTGTTAGCGGGCTGTGCAAAAATTAGCTAGCATGGAGCTTTTTACGGTACCGTACAAAGCTCCATGCTGATCAACGTTGATCAGCATCGGTCCGCTGTTTTGGAGCAATACTATGGTACTTTAGTATTGAATATCAAAATGCAAAACACGCGGATTATATACCGGAATAATTCTTGAGCAACCTCTATAAGGGTCTCAAAACTGATCAATCTATCAGCCCGCACACACGGAAAAACCCAAAATTCTTGGTTGTTCTGTGCTTATTATCACCTTCATAATTTCATTTTCATAAATTCACCGCACAAGTGTGTGTAATTGTCATCGGAATTTTCAGTATACCCTTACTGACCGCCAGTAGGAGATATAATAAACTTCTCAGTGATTTTTCTATGATAAGATAAACAGACCCTCGACAAGTTTCATGACTGCTAAACCACATGCGACCTTATTGTCGTATGATTCCTTTCGATCCAGAAAAACAGCCAATTTTCTGTGGATGAGAACAGAGAATATATACTCCACAGATTTGCCCAGCCGAGCTGGTGTGTTCATCTACGAGGGGCGGGTAACAGGTGAATTGCTGCAATCGCAGAGCTCTCATAGGCATCTGATTCAGTAAGCTGAGCTTTCCGCACGCCAAGGATATCTCCTGTTCGTGCTGGTGTTCGGGTCAGTACTTGTATGACGGGTGGTAGTTCGCAGTGAGTTCGAATTGGAGTTTTTTGACTGGGGAAGGTCTAGCCAATCAGTGTTCGCGCACAGGCTGCTACAAGCAAAATGCTGGTCAAACTGGCGCCAATCAGTCATAGGCGGCAACCAGCTGCTGTTGAATGTCTATCCCTGTAAAAAAACCAAGTTGCTAGATACGAGGTCGTGGACACAATACAACAAAAAACTGGTCAGTCAAAACGCGACAACGTCTGTCGCTTAGAAGCAATAGCAATCACTGCTTTTCCTCTGAAAGAAGATGCTGCTTTTCTGATAGAACCAGATTGCTTGATGTTGCCAGAATTCCGTTCTGATTTTATCTCAATTGGGTAGCCCAGTACGCGACAGAATTAGGTTACGTTCATTTGCAAGTTCTGAGAGGCCAACCTGAATAAAGTCATTTGGACATGTGGGAAAGTCACACAAGTACCTTGATAATCCGTGAATATTATTACCTGTTTCGCACAAATAATGTCGGTGTACATTGCGCTAATTTTAAATAATGTGCATTGGGATGTGCGACACTGGTTAATCTCACTTATTATCTTACAAACAAAGAGATCAAATTCCATCTCACCTATCCCAGACAGCATAACAGCGCAACTATTAAAAGTGTTAAGAATTGTTGCTGCGTTTATATAAACATCCCAAAACTTGGCGGAAAAGTGCACACCTTCACCACCGTTACTACGAATTAATTGGATAGTCGTTTTTACCACTGTATCCATTGCGCCCAACAACCCGCACGCCCCGCCACTTGTTTATGGGCAGTGTGTTACATGAGTTAGTAAACAAAGTGGAGTCGTAGTGGAGTCGGCCCAACTCTGCCCGCAAGTCGATCCAAAATTATGTACACACCGTCACTTTCTTTCCAAGGAGGAACTTAGTTTATTCTAACTAATCAAGTGCTTCGTGAACATTCAAATGTCTAGATAATTACAGCTGTATTTAATAAAGGTTTTGTGATTGTGAGCATCAAATTCATAAATCACTGCTACATGCTATGGGAACCAAAAATGCGGATAAATAGTAGATCGAGGGTACGGTACGCGAAGCTACATGGCTCTTGTGATGTTACATGACTGAGGTACGCAATAATAACCGAAGAAACTAAAGATCTAACCGTCAAAAGCATGGGTGAACCGGAACTGCACAGGGTGCCACTGGTGGACAGAAGCGAAAACATTCGAGTAGACGAAATCGAACACGTGCAACAGAAAGATAGCCGGCGAGCGTTCCTAGGATTATAAGTATAATATAGATCATTACTTTAGATTATTTCGCACAGTGTGCAGTAGACTGACCAGGGCTGTCTAGATGGCAGGTGTGGGATAGCATCACATCGCTCGGACAACGGCGGGCGACTATTGCAGCTGTGCGCTGAGCATAAGCTGTTTTTAGCCAGCACTAGTTTCAGGCATCGTGCGCGTCATTGCTATCCTTGGCATCCTCCCTCTCCGAATCAGATCTGGTCTCAGATAGACCACATAGCTGCTAGTCATGGGGTGGCGGGGTTCCATTCAGGACTGTCATTCGTATTGGAGCACGTACCTAGACTCAGATCATGCGCTGGTATGTTGTCGTTTCGTACTCACTTTTGCTGGGCAACGACCCCACCCACAGCAACGATTGGCTGCTGAGAAACTGACTATACCATCGGTAAAGCATAAGTATCAAACCAGCCTAGAAACCTGCATTAGTAGTTCTCACTCCGATGATCCTGATCGCTCCTGGCCCCAGATCACACAGACCATTCGTGAAGCAGGTACATTAGCATGCGACACGGGACAACATGGAATAAACAATTATTGGATCTTGGAGAAATCCCTAGAATTGCTAGAAGCCAGGCGGAACATCCCTCCTGGCAGTTCATATAACAAGCGTATAAGAGATGTCCGTAGGAAAGTGAAACGTAGCCCAAAGGCTAGTCGTGAGGCTTGGTTATTGGGAAAAGTTAAGGAGATGGAGACGGCTTTTGCTTTAGGAAACACTGGCAAACTGTTTAAGCTTATCCGTGCCACTGGTCCCAGGCGACCGCCTGTCAGTTAAGCTATCAGCGAGACAGATGGCACAATCATCTACGATAAGTCCAGAAGGTTAGAGCAGTGGACAGAACACTCTGAGGATCAAAAATGGAGGACAGTCTCCAGCGCTCACATGATACCGGCGTGGACCTCTTACCTGATGAAAGACTGACTGATCTTGATTGTGCTGACGACAAGGTGTTGCTGTTTGACCATTATTCAAGCAACACAAACAATGCTAGACGCTATTTCGCGTTCTGCTAAGTACTTCGGAATCCGCTTTGCAGCCTCAATATGCAAAATGCTACTGCATGATTGCTGTGATCACGTAGATTTGATGTTAGATAATGTAGTCATGGAGGTTGTTGACCGGTTTGTATACCCGCGAAGCTGCATCAGCGGCGGCGGCGGAGGTGTAGGGAATGAAAAAGAAGCGCGTACCTCTAAGGCTAGGACGGTATTCACTAATCTGGAGTATCTCTGGCGTCAGAAAGGTATTCCGCTGAAGCTTAAAGGTCGCGTATATAAGACAACGGCGAGGGCCGTTTTAATTTACTGCAGCGAGACCTGGCCGCTCAGAGTAGAAGACGTGAGCCGTCTTCAAGTATTTGACCACCGATGTCTGCGTTCAATCGCCCGTATCGGGTGGCACCAGCGCGCAAGTAACGAGGAGGTTAGGAAGCGGGTTTTTGGTAGTGATTGCCAAATGAGTTCTTTCGTCCAGTCTCTACGTTTGCACAGGCTTAGGTGGTTTGGTCACGTATTAAGGATGCCAGCTAGTCGTTTTCCACACCAAGCACTGTTCGCTGACATTGTGATCAACTGGTGTAAGGTGCGAGGTGGTCAGATAGAGACTTGGAGTAGGGAAATGAAGTCGTTCACCAAGCGGTTGGCCAGTGTAGCTCGGCTTCGTCTCCCGGGCTGGGACCCTCGCGACTCACAGAGTCGGTGGTTGGAGACTTTGGGCGAGATGGCGGCCAATCGAGCTCAGTGGTGTGAATGTTGTCGTTGTTTGGCCGAGTTGTTTTCTGTGAAGTGAGTGCATTTAATGACGTGGGGCAGTGAAAGCTGTAAGGAAGCTGTCTTGCTGATGACGCCTTTGTGGTTGACTTTTCCACAAAGTTTCACTCCCGGTGCGGTGTGTTACCCAAGCAGGAATAATTCAGAAAGCAGCAAACAGCGCAATATACTTTTATTGCCACAACCGAGAAGAAAATCAATGGTACAGCCAGAAGACGTCCTGGGTGTTGGGCGCGGAATGTAAAAGGTGCGGGAATGACAATGAGCTTTAAAATGACATACCATTGAGATAATCGAACATGCCGCTATCGGAATTGTCAAAATTCACAATAAGACACCAAGAAAATTTGAGCCATTCTAAGAGGTCGCTACACCTTACTCTCACTTGCAGCTCGGTTGTTTGTTTGCAAGGTATAGGCACCTTGATGTTGAATGTTTGAATATGGACGTAGTCATTTTCAGTAGTTATGTCCCTTTCCGTCCCCTTCTTTTTCCTTCTCTCTTCCTATATATAGTTTGCTTTTTGTTCATGGTTGTGAACCACTGACGTATTGCTGTCTATGATGATGATGATGATGATGATGATGATGATGATGATGATGATGATGATAGTGACATCATCATAAAGGTGTGTATCCTCACGGAATCACTCAACATAGTGAAAATATTGCGGCAGGATTCAGTTTGTTTTCTTCTATCAAGGAGATTTGCAGCCGGCGGAGGAGACAAATGTAGACTCAAGTAACAGCGGTAAGATAGACGGCTTGCGTGTAGGAGAAAACTCGCGGAGCCAAACTATGAAGAACATGCGAGTTTAGAGGAATCAACAGGGTCACTGATGGTCAACAGAGCTTTGCCTTACGAGTAATCGATTTCAAACACTAAATTTAGAGATTTATTGAGAGTGAGTCAAAGGAGTGGAAAATACGGGGACCTGTAGGGGATTGCTGTTAAGGTCTAGTGGGTTTACACGTTGTACATGTTAACAATCGACACATTTCTTGTTGGCCTGCATACATGTCATGTGAAGTCTAGCATCAAATTTAGGTACCACATTGATGGTCCAAAACTCAGGCATTCTGTATTTTTTGTATTATCCAACCCACTCTGGCTCAGTATCCAATTAATGTTGTCTACCGTGTTGAAGATGAAATTTCCTTCTATTGTTTCTAAGTTAATTCAAGCGAAAAATTGCGCATCTTGTTGGAGATAAACCTTAATGTGAAACACCTCACGGCATCCTCACTTATTGAAACTTGCGGGAGTCTTTGAACAAACCTGGTGATCTCTGCGTTTGAAAGATATTAATCGATTGTAATCCATGTTTGTGATGTATGGATTATTTAGAGCACGTTATCACCCAGTACTCATTTTGATTTCGTTATAGATGGTGGGTAAATCTATGGTGAAAGGTAGAATTTTGGTCAGATTAGTATAAACCCTATACACCGTCACTCAGTTGCACTACATCTTCTCTACGCAAAAAGTCACGTAAATGTTGTCGTGATTACCTTTCAATCCTAGCCAAAATAAGTATTGTTAACATTCTTTCATTACGTAATTATATTTGCAGTAATCCTTCTTGATACAATGTCCAAGTCAGCTTACTTGCATGTTTTCATGGTACAGTCGAGCAGTTAATGAAGGACGGGGAGTTTCTTGTAAAACTCTTCAAGTTTTCTGTCTAGACTTCTGTCTTTAGTGTTTGTTTACGTCTTTTCAGTATTACAATACGGTTTAAATAGAATGGTTTTTTTGATTTTCTTAACCATCCTCCGTGTTAACGAACAATTCTAGTATACGATTGCATGAACAAAAAATATTACTTAGAAGATGACCGAGTTGCTGGAAATGCACTATGTATGTACTTAGAAACCTCCGGCATAAAGGGACAAAAAATTTCGTTTTATGCTTTTATGATACACTTTATGCCAAAAAGACCACCTTGAACGTTGCAGTACATTTGTTGAGAAAGCATGGTGGCACGTTATGAAATGTTTTGTTCTGCTCATGGTACTGTTAGTGGATCGTGAGCAAAAGTGAAAACTGTGAGAGTAACCACGGAATATACGTGATGTTCATTTTGTGAATAACACAATCATACACTAGTTAAGAGATTGCGAATGCGTTAGAAGAGTTTGGGACTATCTAACGCATATGGAGTCATGTCATTTATAAGCAGACGGCTGAAAACGATTATCAGTGTTCCGCAAATGTTTCTGCCGTAGTATTTGGTGAATCTGGCGGAATCACACAAATTGTATGGTGGGTCCTTATTTGAGGTGAGATTTTAGCTCCACTTCAAGTATTTTTGAGGCTGATTTGTTCTTGCCGCGCTGTTTACCTGGGGATGAACACCACTTACTCTTAACTGGAGGCTCACTTTGAGTCACTTTTAGTATTGCCCACCTTTTAAGGTTGGGACGGCAAATTGTTTGTTAATACTGAATGATGACATGGATATCATGGCTTCTCAGACATGTCAAAGTCGCGGACAGCAAGTAGGCTACTTAACAGTAGGTCTGTTTAGCGTTCAGCAGTCGCAAACTGTGATTATCATCATTGAAATTCCTCACATAAGATTGAGAGTGCGAATATGACAGTTAATTTCCGCATTATGTGAAGACATTGATGTAGTCATCGACAGGCCTCCACAATGGCGTGTGTACAAATGCTAATAATGAGCCGTAGCAAAACTGAGACTTAAGACGGATGATTTTTCTCCCCGATAAAGCCAACTAAAATTTTCATCTGTACGCAAAGTTGACATTTAACAGGACTGGTACAAAATTTAAATTGAGGTCATCTGTTAGCCGCCTGCTTATTAAAGAACAAGAATATTAGCGTAAATGGCAAATAAACAAGTACTATTCAAATCCATTCCATTGATACCTCTAGTGAGATCACTTTCAGTAAAACTATTTCTCGCATCACAAACACATCTTCACATTGATCTGTGCGTAATTTTTATGTGGCTGACCTGTTCTGAGTTTGTGATTGCTAATGATGATCACTAACACAAGAATAGCGATATCCTATAGTTTATTGCTGGATAATCATGAATTTTTGAAACATTTAATGTCAGTGACCTAATACAGTTTATGATGTAAGTCGTCACCGACATACCGGAGTAACGATCATTTTGAGGTTAACAAAAGCATCAGGATGTGTCAGGAGAAAATCATAACACATTTGATAACACAACAGTTAGTAACAATTTTCATACATAACTGCCGTAATGTCCTGGATACGAAATTTATGAAATACCAGTTTTTGTGCCCGTTTCCAGTAAAAGATCAGTGCTGTAACGATAGTCTTAAGTAAAAAATGGCGAAACCAGATCGATAGTTTTGTAGAGCATTGTCATGCAACTACACAGCTTGATTAGATTTTCAGCAGGCGCGTGCAAGCTCGTGCCATGTAAGAAGAACACGCATCATTCAGTAAAACAACACGCAAGGTAGTATTTTTTGTTTCGATTGAAGTCAAACTATTATTGACCAGATCAGCAGATAAACAGATTACGTCCTTACACTACATGGTTTAAGCAACACTGTGTATTTTAAACAATAATCCTTGAGTTGTTTCAAGTGCGTCAACTTTTCCTGGAGCAATTAGTGTTGCTAATGTTGGTTCAAATCTTAAAAAAATACGGAGACAATAACTGTACACCACTAAACGGAATGAAATGATGGAGACTGGACACCATTCGAAATAAACGTGTGAAAGTTGGATGCAAATGACTCAAATGATCACCGACTATTGTGTGTGGTGAAAACAAATGATTGACCTCAGCAACAGAACTTGTCAGTGGATAGAGAAATGGTTTGGTTTGTAAATGCCTGCAGAGTAAGATACAGGGAAATCATAACAGGCGACATTAGGCTGGGAAAAACATGCAGACTGCTCACTACGCTGCAAGTAACACTAAAATGACGGAAATTTCTAGTAAATTGCTATAGATGGTAACACAGCCAACAATACTTAGGTCAGAAGACAATTTTTTCAAGTATTCCGCAACATGTAGTCGAACATAATCATACGGTTATTCACCATAAAGGGATGAATATTTTTGCTAGGGGTTCATTCATTTCGAACTGTCTGCAACTAAAATCCGTACAATATTCTTTGACAAGAAACAGGACTGGGTAAGGTAACAAGTAGTGTTAACATGAACGTTCAATCGCATACGATGAGATTTGATTTCATATTGTAACTGGCCACGCACATCGCATGCTCAAGGTCATATGTAGTTAAACGTGTATTTATGCGAAAATAACACTAAATGTAATTAAATGTGAATGCTACTTTAATGAACATAAACTCGAACGGTTCAACCATATTTAACGAACGAATCAACTGTCTGTGAGCTCTGCAGTATGATCACATTCATCAATAGTGAGTACTCACTAGTTTGGCGTGCATTACACATTATTGTGGTTCTGCCATTAGTTCGGAATAGATGAGCAAAACCAGTGCAAAGCTTGACTAGCATACTGATGTGCACAACGTTTTGTAATCAAATAATCTAAATTCTGTTGCAAGGTGCACCTTAAATTGTCACCTCTTCAAGAATCATAACTTAAAATTCTAGCGTATCTCAACAGCACCGTATTTCGAACGAATTTCATCCGAGTTATGCGAAAATATATTGTGCGTTGTGCTGACGTTCATTATCAAGTAAATCCTTGGTTAAACCACAACGAGTTAAAAACCAAGTTGAAATATTCGCAAGCTTAATTTGCAGAGGAATGTGCCTGAACACCGTGGTAATCGATTGTTAAGATATAAGAAGCACTTAACTGAATAATCAATGAGAAAGGTTAGCTAAAAGTTCGGAATCATTCGGGAGATTTTATAAAGCCTTAGTCACATCTAGTCAATAATCTTCAGTCAAAGACCTAAGGACGAAATACAGTCAGCTCATAACAAACATATTTTATCGACAAGGGAATAACAATTGAAACATTGAGCGCACTCTTTGAAATTTAAGTGAAACGTTGCTGAAAGTATGTGCGATAGTTGCTGGTTAGCTTCCCCTACTGCAAATTCTTGCGAGAACGTGCTTTGAGCGGAAAACGAGCGCAGTAAGAAAGAATATGAGCTCTAGCGAGACAGTGTTTCAACAGTTGACTAATTGAACACGGATCCAAATGCACGGAGGAGATAAAATAATGAAGTTGCTTGGTACAGGCTTCAAGCGGTTTGGTTTTTTGAGAGCAACCGCCATATGTACACATGGAATGGATGGTTCAAACTACATAGGGAAGTTGCACCATGTCGATGGGCGTTTCCGATAACCACGCCCACTTTGAATTGTCAGTATGCATCTGGGATAGGTGCTCCGTAGCATTCTGAAAGAGATATACTCAGATCTTGTGAACAGAGTTGTCCAATCCAAGTATTGAAAGCTCTTCAGAGAATTCTGAATCAGAGCAAACCTTCGCAGTTCGGCAATATCTAAACAGGATAAACACATGACCATTACGATTTGAGGTGAGCTCAAGCCGGCCCCACTTTATCTACTGACACACTGTATTAGGGTTCAGCTACTTTTTAAACATTTTAGTAGTGCGTTACTTATGACAAAATAACACTCCAAACCCTTGCATCCGTCGTAACAACGCAGACAGCGTGAGAGATGGCATGAAAGCATATAAAGTATAGTTGGAACGTTCTAACTATTATACAAGACTCGAAAAGTTATGTGAGAGATACAGGTCCTCCTGGCATCATAAACAATGATGAGGTAAGGAATGTCATGGCAACCGAAGACCACTGGAGGTTGCATAATGTGCTATTTTTCTAGACTTACTTGGGTTGTTGTGTAATTCAACACAACAATGCAAACAACGTCATTCTGATTAGAAACCACAATAGTGAAGCGAAAAACCACTAGATGCACCGGTTATGCTTTTTAACTTAAAAACTTCACTAGGCAAGCATTACTGTCATTTAATCACGGTTATTGATCCAACTTACAGTCGGGGTAGAACAGAGGGTGACTTACTGTGGTTTTGAGGACTGAAAAAATCAAGCAGAGACCATCCAGTTGTTGTGTAGATGGTCACTGCGTTGAACCACCTTTAAATAAAACATGCGAATTTAAGCAACAATGCTGAACAAACTTGCACATGAATTTTGATAGAAGCTGTAAGGATTGGAAGTTCTTTGTAATTTTTAGACTTTATCAGATGTGTCAAAAAAGGTATGATTAGATACAAAATGGTCAGAGTACATAAAATGATTGAGTACTCTCATATTAGGCTCTCCGGATTCATGCTGAGAAGAAACTAATTGACAACTTACATCTATAGTAGACTGACTTGCCATAAACCAACGTATAGCGAAAATCAAGGTCAAACAAGTGGTCCGATACAGTGAAGTCCGGACTCATTTGTTTCAAAAACAACTTCCGATATTGGCGGCTGAGGTCCGACTGAAACGTATGGACAACATGGACTGTTAATCAGCCACGTTAAATGCGATTACACGGAAACCTGAATGAGCTCACGAGATGCTAATTTCAGATTGAATTAATCCGAACAGGTTGAAGGCATATGTGATTTACATATGAGAATTTTACATGAAAATGAAACAACAATTTACTATCACGTAAAGTGCTCTTGAGAGCCCCCTCAGAAGCTTTAAAACATTGAACAGTGTTCGAACTCGTGAATGTGGAGGAAACTGTGGACGGTTTACCATGTGAACACCACGCTGTTTGGTTGGTGCACATGACAGAAACGTCTTCGGAAGTGTCAGTCAAAGATGGGCTGATAGGAACCTAGTTAGGTTTAACATAAAGAACGTCTACCCAGTTTTTACTCAATGCGATGTAGGAAGCATTGTAAAAATAATTAGGTGGCGGTAAAAAATTGTGGCACCACTTTATGTTTGGCTGGAAATTCGATGTTGATCGGACCAACAGAAAAAATTCTTCAATATCCGGCTTTGAACACCTCTATTTCGGTCTGCCAAATATTGAGGTGGACAGAAACCGAATTTACCCCACAAAGAATTTCAACTGTTGGAAAAAATAAACAGGAATCAAGTCGGTTTGGCAGACATTTGGCTGGTCAAACAGTTGGTTAAACAAACAATGCAAAATACCACAAACACGAGCATGAATAAGACTTTCAAATGGTTACCAGACGTTAAGATTTATGTAAATCGTACACCACTCAGTCAAAAACTTCCACCACCTTCAGTTATCCTAAGAATTTTAAATTGTTTTGAGTTATTTCACTCTCTCTTGTGGGTTAAACTGCTACTCAAGACAGATCTATCATTAGAAATCCGCATGTGTTTTCATAATAAACAGTGGACAAAGTAGGTAAGATTTGCCGGAATATTTTTCTCCAATCACTTTTAATTTGTTCACGAATGTATGCTGTGAATATGTGTTTTCATCGGATAAACTTCATTAAACTAAGGATTGAATCAAACAGACACCGTGTGTGTTCAAACGAACAAATTTCAAAGAACGAGGCCACCATCATTCCAAAGACACTCTGCAGGTCAGTGACTGAATGGCTCTTAAGATTAACTGCAGACTGTGAACATGGACCCCGATATGAGAGTAAATCAATACATCCGTAATTTTTAATGGGAGACAGTACCAAACGTATCACAAGTTAACTCGTAGAAACAAACTTTAAAATCTCCGAACATCAACCGCGGTATCATTGACGCGGTTGGAATACGACACCTCATAAACAAGGAGAAATTTTCAGAGTGGAGATTTGGTTATGTGACGGAACCCTCATTTCTTGGTGAAAGGAGGCTATGTAACCAAGTACCATAAAGTCAAGCACAATGAATTAAATGAAAAGGCTTTACGTGTAAACACTGTAGACCTTCACTTGATCATTAGTGTGATCACATTATGAAAATGGCAGTTTAATGCTGGTTTCACAAAATTCACAATAAACTGCTGTTATCCTAGGGTAGAATGAATGTTTAATTTCAACGCCAAATAAATAGCTGGCTTTTCTTGCTTCAACTAAAAAATCGTACTTGAAATCCATTTCGCTTGTTGTTCTCATCTTCCGACCCGAATTAGGTTTCGCCGTCGTGGTGACTAAATTTGGCAGTGTATTCTACTGGCAAGAAGATTTACTTTTCTCCTACTGCAACGCAAAAGAGGACTGTCAGATATTTCACCGACAACTTAATATCAGAGTATTTGTTAACGTTCAGCGTGAGTTGGTTGTTCCATAGAAAATGGTAGAGTAGTACAGTCTCAGGACAATTAAAAATATCCCACATTCTATTGAATTCGCATAAACCCCGGATTCATCTCAACCGTTGGTCCACTATCTCATCTATTGTATTGTACGTTTATATGACTGTTGTTTCACCAACTGAAGTCGAAAAACCATCTACTAGTGACTGCAAAAGTCATGCGTCCCAGTAAGACTGTAGCGAGTCTCCTGATGTTGAGAACATCCAGCGGGGTGAGTCAAGTCAGACAAACCAATTGAGTGGTTTCTGGATAACAGCAGATTAGCGGACGCGTCCCTATTAGCGAAAAAGTATCCTGTGTTAACATAATCGTATAATGTCTAGTTTGTTCCGTAATATCCACCAAATCTGACAGTGACTAGCACCAGTTACCTAAGAAATGTGATTGTATGACCCACAACTTCCGTCCATCTGCACCACGTCCACATTTCCCCGGAAAACAAAAACGTCCTTCTTAGAGGAACTTTGGTGATGACTGCGGGTGGTAAGTTTGGATTCACGTTTACAAAAGATTATTACTAAAAAGTGTTGGTTACGCATCCCACCGATGAAATGATGAGTTAGCTAACCAAACGTCCTCCTAACTTACACATACAAATACACACTACCATGCAAGATCGCACTGCTCCTATCGGAACCAGTGTACAGTCTGATATAGTTCTAGTAAGTAGCTGATGTCTACTCAAGCTTATATTTCTGGTGATCTGAACAATATCGATTTTATTTTTCCATCTGGTGCGAAACAAATGTTAGTTTGCCTGAGCAGCATTGTGACTGCAAATGACGCTTGACTTGCAAAGTTGTTCGTTGCACGAACTCCCTCACAGATTAGATGAAAACAGAGGATCACGAACACGTACACTCATTTGCACGACTGACATGTATTCACATACATTGGGTAGCAGTACGCTGTCATTCGCCCTGGTGGCAAGTTCCCCACAGTGTGTACACACTATTCCGATAGTTACATCTGGTCCATCATCTTCCTGGCGTTAAGGCTTGCTCTTTAGTTTCCGAATGCACGCATTTTACTACTCACATACGAGATTGTCTTTTATACAAAGGCGGTATGTGGAAAATGTGTATGAAAAACTCCATGCACTGCAGCAGTCCACCTTGTGGTTAATGGACAAAGAGCTTTGCTTTCACTAGATATGGTGACCAAGTTATTCCTTTTTAAAGAGACCGGGTCCATCCCAAATCTAAAACAGTGTCGCATGAATGGCTGTAGAGGTTTTATTTTTCCGGGTAGGAATGGTTCTCCTTCTGCTGCACTATTGCTGAAATGTATGAAAACGAAAATCCCTCAGAGTTTTCAATACGCATCAAATGGGTTGGTATGTGTATTCTAGACCTCAAATGTTCACAAGTTTCTTGTTCCGTTTGTCATGATTTTCCATTCTGTCATCAGTTGGTAGAAAACGAATATTGTATTTCACGCAGCGGGTTAAGTTATGTTTACCCGGTTGACAATCATTTAAATCAAGCTTTACCGATCAGTTAATCAAGAAAGTATCCATGAGACATTGCATGTGGCTTAGGGACGGACGTTTATTATGGATTGTTCTTTGTGGTTAATCTCCTTAATATTTCTGAAAATCCTTCATTTATTTCCGAAGTACAATAATTTCTTAGCCTCAGATGACGTATTTCTTCGGCCAACTACATTTGAAAATGCCTGCAATGTGGTACTATTCAAAAGATTGCTTGTATTCCGGTCAAACGTACGAAAAATTGAAACAGTCATTAAATACTTGATTGCATGGATTCTTGGTGCAATGTTTTGAACTGCTAGTGCACATTCAAATGTCTTGTCAAGCGTTTCGCAGATAGAGACTTTCTGTTCAATTTAGAAGTGTGCTCAGCAGACAAAAAGAGGTGAGCCTTTGGAAATTTCCTATGTGATTTATGTAAGTAATAAAATTTAAAAAACATTGTCAATGCTTAGAAAACATGAGATTAAATAAGTCTTATGAGAAGAGCTTGACGGTGTGAGTAGTTTCGACAAAACGGGATCAGTAAACGACTGTCAGTCATAATTTTGAATAATTGTTAAGAAAAATTCGCCCTCACCACACAATCCGAAGATTCTCGATTTCTCAGAACTGAAGCTGCACAACATTGGATCATTATTTAATAACCCAATGTGTCATCTGTTAAGGTTTGAACTCGTCAGAACCAAACGTCAGCAAACACGATTTTTTTAACACCTGGTTGCTTTTGGGATTGCGAAACGTTATTTTAGTGTATAAGATGACACAAAACCGAAGAAGAAGGTAGAAGACACTTGAATGATTATGCTGGATGAAAACTAGGGTGAATTGTTATGTATTGCACAAACGTTGCAAATTCTACTGGTAAACTTCAAATTAACTGCAACTTTTAGCACCCTGAAGACAGGTATCACAAGTCGGCGATCAGGAGAAAGAATGCCTCTGGCGCGAAACAGCTTTTCCGAGAAGCCAATACTACACGAATGGTAGACGATACAAATGCCTGCGTAAGGTTATGATGGTGCATTCCGTGTGCCGTACAGTCTTCATTTGGTAGGAAAACAACCTCCATATTTTGTGGACACAACAGAAGGTGGTCGGGAAAACATATAGGCAGACGGGTCTTCGGAAAAAGAAAAGCTTCAGACTGGTACAATCACATAAGGACTCAGCTCGAGATGTCATTCAGGTTTTGTCCAAAGAAGCTTTCACTGGTGACGTTCTGATTAGTCTGTTAGATCGCGTTCGTCGCGTATTAGCGATTCATCTCGCGGAATGGCGATCTATTCGGTCAGGGTAGACGAAACGCCCAGAAGAACCGCATTTGATGACGCAATACAAGACCAAGTAACCTGGTTCCGATAGCCTGGGCAGTACACAGCGTTCTCATTTGAACACATCTGATGGATAAATTAAACGTTAATTCGGATTAAGAGGGCAGTAGGCAAAAACCAAACGACTTGTTCGCTAATGACTATAAAACAAAATGCTGTGAATGTTAGACAGTATGTATTTGAGAATAGACCTGTTGCTGGATTGATTATTTTGTAAAATGGTGCCGGTAAACACAGCTGTGCCAATACTGATTTACAGTTGTACTAACCTTATTGGGAGTGAGCTTGTGTCTTGTTTGACGGAGGCTCGATATCTTTGGTTGCGTCTCACACTGAACTCTACACTTGATACCAACGTAAGTTTTTCGTTGGTTGGAGAAGAAATACTTCTAAAGCGCGCTAATTGTACGTTTTATATTAAGTTGTGGTTACTTTCGATTCTTTTCGCTTTGCTTGTCATCTATATGGCGTTAAAAAATTGAGGTCTACTGAATGCTTGTTTAATTAAATTGAGTGAAATTGTGTGACTGTCTCTTGTTATTGATGAAATCTCAAGATGTATTGTTGGGGATGTTGATGCGGTTGCCGATAATATTGACGAGAACATCAATGATGTTGATGAGACTAAGTTGCCAGGAGAGTTTTTGTCATCACGAATGGTGCCGATCGTCCTGAGTTTTCCACTCTGTTAGCTGTGACCTCCAATCTTTCCATTTTCATCAACTGACGACCATGAGGAATGAGACCTAGTAGCTAATCGCCAGATCACGATCGTCGATTACGCTGTTGTCACTGGTCGAATATGCTTGCTTCCTTTGCTTGTTCAGCATGTCAGCGAAAGTGAGTTAGGAAACTCCGGCTGATTGTTGATTCCCACTGGTGACTCAACGACAAGCATACCATTTCGTACGGTGTGTAACCAAAATACAACATCTGAGACAGAGTAGTACCATATGGAAGCACTTTCGTGGGAAATATAACTAATTAGTGGATGTACACGTCTCATCGCACCAAGTCAAACAGGGTATCTTCTATGACCAACACACATGACAAAAAATGATCTGAACATTAGGGTCTGCTCAACGCTGAAGTGGGTTGGATATCCTTCGCAGAACCTACCGGAACCTGCGAAGTGGCGTTATAAAAAAGCTGTGAGGTCAGAAAATAATTAGTTGTTCCCGTCATTTTGTTACAACAAAAAGTGCCGTGTATTTCAACGATGCACTACTTCATACAGATGGAAGCAATCGGAAATCACGGAAAAAAGCAAGTTTTCTCAAAGAAAATGTGGCTTCTCCACAGAATAAATAAGGTAGATCGAACGAACAGGCATCCGTTTATCCGAGGACGCTTTACGTCCAATTTGTATTCCGGCTGTTGTTATTTAGTGAATGCAAACAGGAAGAGAAGCTATGATAGAATTAATGTTTCTGAGTAAAAAAAATTTCATTAGCAAAAAAGAGTTTTATTTTGAACGACCTGTCAATATTTGTTGCAGGAACTGAACAGCTCAAGATATATTTATGGAGTTGTGACGTATTACAGTGCGTTATAGACTGAATAGAACTAGTCAAGCATTTAATGGGTATTTTATTAGATGAGGCTAGTAATGTAATCTCTTTCAACTTAATGCGTTTACAGAAAACAAGGAAATGGTAATGAATTTGCAAATTCTGTTGGCTAAATCTAAGAAGCGCGTTGACTAATTTTTACAGCACACCTGACTTAGATTCCCCTAATTGTATACATAAGCTAATTTTTCTATTTACGTGATCAGTGTGTAAAACAGCAAATTCATCAACCAGGCGAACTACGGCAGAGCCTTAAAAGGTGAACTTATTGTCACAAAATGTTTCAGATGAGAAATTCAGCAGCAGCTGAGCTTACATCATTTCAACACACTCGTCATTTCGGAAGTCCATCTGCAAACACCAAGATAACTGTATACACTAAGGGTCAAAACAACTCGATTGTTCGTGATGAAGCCAACAGACTTTACAGTTTTAAAACTAGATATCCAGGCACAGTGGTCGTAAGTTCGTGGTATAAAACGGGTATATAGAGGCATTAATGTAAATGCACATGTTTACAGTACAGGTCAGAAGAAAGCATCTGGCGACAAATTCTGCAATACGAGCGAGAAGACATTCATGGTTCGGACGCGTGTGACACTTCTTAACATCTGACATTCTTCTATTCTCACCGGAGCAGGTGTGCTAATCAAGTGGGGTGAGCAGACGGGCACAACACATCGCTGAAACCACAACCAAGTTAACTGACACTGATAGTGTAACGTGCAGTCGAAACCAGTAAGCGTACACAGATTGAATTTGAACTATGCAATACAGCCTGCTACTATGTTGCTGGCGCGGTCTTAGTTTTCGTTAGTGTAATTCGTGTGCATGGCCTACTGGACCACTGGCTTATGCTTACTAGTGCTGTTTCCTATTTCAAGATTGTTGTTGGAATCCCTAGTCCGATAGGACGCTGTTCCCCGGTGCCTCCGTTTGGCCGCCAAAGTACTCTGAAATGGTCAACGAACTAAACACTACAAAAATAGGACAGTTTACTACTTCCCAACGTTTACATCAGTCATCTTGTCGCATTTTGGTGCGCGCGTTCACAAATGTGGTTGTAGTCAACCAGGCCCATTGGTGGACATTTCACACCATCTCACAAAAAATTTGGAAAGAAAACGCATACCACACAGATGATGGCATCCAAAACAATTGTATTGGACCACCTGCGATTGCACCACGACTTATCAAAGAAAGCGTTTCCTATTCAGCCAAAAGGTGGCAATGATTGGAATGAACGAACAGCCTCAATGAGTGCTATTCACCCTAATTTACATCAGATGTCCTTACAAAGTGACCTATTCAACACTATCAAAATGACCTCAACTGAAGAAGTCCAACCTACACTGCAGTAACACTGGTGCACTCTCCGAACAGATTTTTCGGTGGAGAAGTGCTGAATGCACGGAGTCAGTAGACATGGAATTTTCACTGCTGGGTTGGTAAGGCGTTCGTGCGCTGATTCCCGTGGGACTGTTGTTTTGGCTCACTTTCTGTATGAAGCTGACAATTACAGTGCATCCAAGACGTGAACTCGGTAGCAGAATTTAAAGTCCGAGCCATATAGCACATCTTAATTGACATTCAAGGCTCAGTCGTGTGGGACACATTTGAATAGTTGAATTTTGTCTCTTTTCGCGGCAGCCCAGACAAACGAGCAGGTATGCTCATCGAGCCGGGTGGGTAAACCGGCACAACACACCGCTGGAACCATGGTCGGATTGGTGGGATGTGAGTGGATGTGGAGGTGTGAACGCATTTCCAGTCAGGTTGCTCGACCCCGTCGTCTCAGTGTGTTAGCCACCATGATCTGTGGTCGATAGCCCCTGGTTGCTTACTCGTTTCAACTTTCGAGATTCAACGCTGGATTGGGACTCGGCATGCATCGGTGAACCTGAACGGAATAACTGACAATAGGGTATTCCCCAACCGCTGAGCACTAAAGGGCTCCATTCAGGAAAGAAACAGATTTACAGTTAATGAAAGATTTGTCGGAAACTAAGATGCAAATAGTGAGTGAGATGACTGATGATGAGTTAGAATCGACAGTCATTTCATCGAAGGCACGTCGTACTTGTGTACTCTGTGACGACCAGTTTTTTCTGTATGTCTCTCTGGATTTCATTATACTGAGTTATGTTGGATCACACTTTTCTCAGTTTAGTGTGTCAGGCGGTTGAAACGCGCGGCTTGGTCTTGGTGAACTGTCATACTGGAATCACACCACACTCTTGGGACGTAAGTAAGAGGACGGCATGCAGATAAGCTGACAATCGAACGGCGTATTGAACGGGTTTTTATTTTTGTAGCCTGTGGTGAAAATGTGGAGAAGGCCACTAAGGAGTTTAATGCGAATACTCAACCGGCTGCCTGTAAATCATATCCGAAAGCTGATGGAAATTTGTTGTAGTGAGTAGTGTTTATGACCTGCCAAGAAGTGATCGACGGCGGACTTCCCCGAGTGACTGCTGTGCTGTTCACGCTCTGAGACTTTTTTGAAACACTCCTCAAAACAGCGTCCGTCTGCTGCCTTAAAAATGCAAAATTTTGAAGTCAGCTGTAAGCTGGATATGCAAAATATAAAAGATTCGACCATACAGGCAGACCCGATTACAAGAGCTTCAGACGCAGACAAACGTGAATCAAATTGCACATGACATGTAGCGGAGAGGGGTATATATGTAGCAGTATTTATTGACGAAAAAATGTTCCGTCTGAATGGATTCGTGCAGAAACCAAAGTTTTGGCAAGTCAGTAACCCCCATCGCTTTTCTCTAGTCCGACATCACCACAGCTCAAAGCTTATGGTTTTGGCGCAGTTTGTTGGAGCACAGATTATCGGGCCTTTCATTTTTGATAAGAAGGTTACAAGTTAAACCTCCATTTGCACATCATTCACAAACGAGGGTCTATCTTTTCCAAGTTGCTGCAACAGAATGTTGTGCCAGCGCTGGAGTAACTGGGAAAACCAGATCATACTGGTGGACCGCGACCAATATATCATTTTAAGGATACTGGGACAGTTTTCGTATTTTACATATGGACCATACGCAGCGTCAAGATATTACTGGATTACCATTAACCAGAAATGACTACATGTTCTTGATGTACGCCTGTCGGGGCCGCTGCGATCAAGTATGACAGATGTTCTCTCTGGAATAACCTCAGTCCCCTAACCTCTATTGGAATTTTAAACTACGTTCAGATGGTTCAGTGTAGTCAGTAAATGTAACTTGACTGAGAAGTCCCGATCAAGAGGTTGTCGTCTGGACTGCGCATAATGAGTCTGTCTATTTTCCTTTCGAAATAACCATGCAAGCTGAGCCCTATTCACACAAGGTTGTAGTTGAGCGTTTTGGTAGGGTGATCTGAGAATAATTATTGTAAGGTTACTGGCATTTTGCTTAACATGCCGGTCACACAGGCTCAAGGGTCTGAGTGCAAATTCCGATCCGAAAGCGAATGCACGCTACTGATGAGCTCTGATATGAGCGAAGCTCGAGTCTAGTGCTTGCTTTCAAAATGGGCTACTCGAAAAGCTTGTCCCAATGTAAAGGCTGTGATCAATTATGGGTGGTACTAAATGTGCAATAGACGATGAAATAACTGGGAAAATCGGATTGCACTCCCAATAATCTGACTTGGTGTGAACGTAGCTTTCTACTCAAGGTCTTTTTGAGCACGTGCGGGGTCATGTAAGGACAGTGATCAACTCGACTTTTTGATTTTTGCAAGAGAATTTAGCAGCAGCGGTTCTTTGTGTACAGAAGCGTGATAATTTGCCAGTGGTTTTGGCGAATTAAGATTAATTGACATTATCCAGCGCTAACAATTGAGTGAAACTCGGTCCAGTCCGTGTGAGAAAAAAAACAAACAAAAAATATTAGCACTGGAAGGTTTGAAAGTATCGTATTACCCCAGACAAAACGAACGACGGTCAAATGCTTTCGCTATATGATTTAACGAATTTCGTTCACTATCCCTGTTCTCCCTCAACTTTTGTCACGACCAACCAAGGTCAATTGTTGTCCCAAATGTAGTGCGTGTTGGATACACCATTTCGAACTCAAGCTGTAAGTTAGTTAAACCGTAGAAATCCAAGGCCGGTATTTCCGTTTTACTCAAAACTGATTACAAACGTTGGAATGCGTAATCTCGAATATAAAAAAACTTACTTCCGGACAGGATAATTTGCATATCACCCTGTTTAAACTAGTGTAAATTTGTCCGGTTTGTTATTCTTCTGAGAAGAAAGCGTTGAAGGCATGTGAGGTTTTCTGAATGATATATTGATATTGCGACAGTTTGCAGCACCTTGACTGAATTGCCAAACAGTGGCTAGCAATAATTTCAGTCCAACAGTGCTTGTCAATAAAGCTGCAGTCTGTTTAAATCGGTCGACGTATGTGCAAGGTATGACCGAAGCAATGCCAAGCTGGACACATGAAGCCCTGCCGAAAGGCGTGATATTAGCAAAAAGAAGTGCACAACTAGATGATAGATGACCTGGTGCAACGTCTAAATAGTTGCCATCCTAATCTAAAGGTCACTTGCGAATTTGAGGTGGGCATCTGCCTTCCATTTCTAGATATCTGTAGAGAAAAAGAGAGTCTACATAGAGCTACCTTTTAGGGGTGACTACGTCATGCAGCAAACAGCACAGCGATTAAGAAATTCAATTAAACGAACATTTAATGCAGCTGAACTCTGTGTAATCGCTCGGACTCGGAAACTACCAGTTCCTTCAATCAAATGAGATCAGCCTATCGGCGCCACTTCACATTGTGTTTACCAATTTGTATGTAACTGCGGAGAAAGTTACATAGACAGAACCGGGAGATGCTTGAGCTCCAGAATGAAGGAACATTTACCTAGATGGGTACAGAAGTCCGTGTCACTGGAGAATGGTAATATTTCTGAAACGCATAAACAGCCAGTTTCCTCAGTCGCTAGACACGTCTTGACCACCGGTCATGCTAACGATCCATCTTGTGCATTCAAAATCCTGTTGCGCCATTCCAAACTGAAATTCTTACGGTTTGCTGAAGCAGTTGCAATTGATCGACTCAAATCAGCTCTCTGTGTTCAGAGACAACTGTTCGTGAACCTGACTCTTCCCTGGACTTAATGTCTTATCCTAACTCGCTTATTGATTATCCAACCCTCAAATCGATTGTTTTTCTTTTAAAGTTTGGTACTGATGAGTCAATACGAAATGTTTGCATCTACCAGTTTTCATGTTTCATCTGCTTTGTTCGAATCCATCTTTGTAGACGGCGGTAGAAATTGCAGACATGAAGTCCGGAGTTAGATTCCATGAGATATTCCTTAATATGGCAGAAGAGCGAATGGTTCTGAGAAAGATCACAGTCAGTATGAACCCCTTCCTGATGGTCAGCATCTTGCAGTAATGAGTGGCTTTGATGTTCAGTTGACTTTCAACTTATATTCCTGTTCAGTAAACGTTATCGAACGTCCTAATTAGACACAGCCGTAACCCAACATACTTTGGTTTAGTTAACTCATGACCTCATGATGCATGTTGAGAACCACCAAAGTAACTTATTGAGATTTCTGATGGAATGTTCAACTTCGTTTCGAACCACATCACTCGAGTTTTCATCCCTCCCCCCTAGGTTTACTAAGAGGGCTAATCTACTTGTGAAGATGACCCTATTTTCCAATTCACTCAAATGTGGGGGTGCATGTGCTGCCTTTGTTTTTACCTTATCCTAATCTCATTACATTTGAACACCGAGTCAATATGGTTGCGAGTATTCTTGACGCCGAGCCCTTGGAGACTCCTACAGATGGTCTGTCAGTGGGACCATTCCGTCGATATGTATCACAAATTCAATAATACTACAGAACAACTATTGACGACTGTCGATTGGTTTCTTGTCTATTTCTTTTGAACTGATTACAGATTTAGAACTTTACAACACTCAAACTTGCTATTTACGTTCGTTACAACCAACAGCTGCTGTCCTATCAAATTAAAAAGAGTTAGAAAACTGAGTTCACGAATACTTGTCCGCAAACCTGTCGTTTTTGTAGTCACTGCTTCAAGTCAGGATGATGAATAGGCTAAATGGACAAAACTTATCCATTTCCTTCTGTGGCATGTAATCTTTTTCCATGTTTACTGTTTATTCTTGAGTAGCAGATTGATAGAAGAACACTGTACACCAATTGTTTGAACCCATTGCAAATACTCGTTAGTTAAACTACTAAACATTTGGCTGGTTTCGAAGTGTCTAGCAAGTTCGAATTATCTTCCTTTCAACACCTAAATTAAGGGAATCAGTTAGATTTGTAGAACTGACAGAGCACAGCTCCCGGACCTCATCAGCTTTCAAACCAATCTCTTTTTTTCTCATTCGTACTGATACAAAACTTTTAAACCAACGGACATCCGATGCTCATTCATCGGTCATTTCTTGTTATCAACCAGGATAAATCAACTTGCATGGGATATCAAAGTTTTGGCATTTGGCCCAAAAGTATCATAATCTCCATTTTGGAACTGACCATCACTCACATTTGATCGCAGGCTTCGCATTCAGATAGACTTTCCAGTCAATCTTTTTCGAAAAGCAGCACTAGACTCGAGATTCACTCTCATTAGAGCTCACCAGTAGTGCATATTCTTGCAACGGCCAGGATTTGAACTCCGGCCATTCTAATCATGAGGCAACCGTGTTGACCACTACGCCATTGACCTCACAGTAGGCACGACCGAATTATTAAATCTGAACGCTCAACCACTCGCACTCGCAAACATCGCGACGCCACATAGTCACGTCACTGCGACATATGGCACGCTTCCGCTCGCGGCTGTGCAATAACTGCTCGTTGAACGCTCGGACGCCCGCCCGAACCGTATTCCTCCAGGCCGTCCGGTTCAACGCCAAATCTTCCCAACATCTAAAATCAATGTTACAACGTGAAAGACTTACCTGCACAACATCCTGGTACCTCCGCTTCTGGCCACCGGGATTTCGCTTACCTGACTTCACTTGTCCGTACAGTAACTGCTTCGGGATACGGTCATCGCCCATCCGACGGACGTGACCGAGCCAACGGAGCTGGTTCAGCATCAACATGGCTTCCATCCCGTCCATGTCCGCTCGCCGCATTACCTCAGTGTTCGGAATCATGTCCGACCACCGAATACCCAAGATGCGCCTCAGACACTGAACATGGAAACGGCTCAAATAGCTCACGTTCCGCTGATACAGTGTCCACGTCTCACTGCCGTACAGCAGGATAGACAGCACCATTGAGCGGTAGACACACAACTTCGTGGCCATCTTCAGGCTGTGATTCTTCCAGACACGCCTTTCAAGACGTCCGAAAGCAGCGCTAGCCTTCGCCACACGCGCTCTCAACTCGCGGTCCACGGACAGATCTGTCGACAAGTTGCTACCCAAGTAGCAAAAATCCCCGCAGCCATTCACAGTGTCTCCAGCGATGCGAATTTCGGGTGGAGGTACACAAGCAGCACCTCCACCAGGAGAAGGCTGAAAAAACGAATACGTCTTACCTGTGTTGATGTCCAACCCGAACTTCGATGCTGCCGAAGCGAATGCTGTAGCTAGACGTTGCAGCTCTTCTTCGCTGTGCGCTAGCAAGGCGCTGTCATCGGCGAACAGAAGCATCCGCATCCTTGAGGTCTGCAGCCGGGTTGAGGCGCCAAATCGTCGGATATTCAACAGACGCCCGTCCGTCCGGTACTCCACCTCGACGCCATCCTCTCCAGAGTTCTGAAAAGCAACTGTTACCATCGCAGTCAAATATAAACTAAATAGGGCTGGGGCTAGAACACAACCCTGCTTCACGCCAGTGACGATGTCGAAATCATCAGAGGTCGATCCACACGATTGCACCTTCGCCTTCATGCCCGCATGCAACAATCTAACCATATTGACGAACTTACCTGGACATCCAAACTTACCAAGCACCGTCCACAGCGCCTCGCGGTTCACGGAATCGAACGCTTTGGTGAAGTCCACGAACAGGGCATACAAGGGCTGATTCCGTTCTCGGCACTTCTCCTGAAGCTGTCGAGCAGCAAACACCAGGTCGATTGTACTCCGACTCGACCGAAATCCACACTGCTCCTCGGGAACATTCATCTCCAGAACGGACGCATTCAGTCGGTTCAGGAGGATTCTGGCAAGCACCTTGCCTGCACAGCTCAAGAGGCTGATACCTCGGTAGCTGTCGGTGCATTGCTTGCTACCCTTCCCTTTGAACAAGGGTACGATGAGGGCATCCTTGAAGTCTTGCGGCATCACCTCGTGCTCCCAGATGGAGTGAACCAGCTGGAGCAGAGCGCGTTCCAACGCCGGACCGCCATTCTTCAGGATCTCACCTGGCAGCCCATCCTCGCCTGCAGCCTTCCCGTTGCGCAGTTGACCAATCGCCCTCTGCAACTCCAGCAAGTCGGGGGCGAGAGCAAGCGAAGATTTGACGTCCTGTTGCGGCAGACTGTTAACAGTCGCCCAATCAATTGTAGTAGGGCGGTTTAACAGGCTGCCGAAGTGTTTGCGCCATATTCCCATGATGTCTTCCGGCTGGCTGCAAGAACAACCGGTGTCCACGTCTACCAGTGCTTTAGTAGACTGGATAGACGGACCGAAGATCGCCTTAAGCGAATCGTAAAACTCCTTGTGTTGCCGACGATCTGCGAAGCCCTGCATGCGCTCGCCCTGTTTCCTCCACCAGTTGTCCTTAATTCCGCGAACACGCTCAGCCAGTTGACGGCGGATATTCCGGAACCTAGTCTTCTTCGCTCCATTGCCAGGGTCCATTGTGCATGTGGCGAACGCGGCATTCTTCTCTCGTACCAAGTTGGAGATAGCCACGTTGTTGTCATCGAACCAATCCGGGCGTTTCTTGCGCTCCACACCGATCGTCTCGGTGGCTGCTACCATAATCTGTTTCTTCAGTTGTTGCCACATACCCTCGGGGGTAGTGGGTACAGGAGCATTGTGCAGGCGAGCGACGACTGCACGTTGAAAGGCAGCCTTCGTCTCGAAGTTCTCCAACCTTCTGATATCCAGCTTCTGCCGTTGTCCAAAAGATCTACAATAAACGGACTTGCGTACATGGATAAACAATTTGGTCCTGACCAGCCTATGATCTGTGCTACATTCAGCCCCGCGCATCACTCGCGTGATGCGCACTTCACCAATGTCGCGCTGCCGCACAATCACGTAGTCAAGTAGGTGGTGGTGACCGCTTCGTGGATGAGTCCACGTCGTGATGTCGCTCGCATCCAGCTGGAATCGGGTGTTCGTGATAGCCAGCTCGTGAGTAGCACACAGGTGCAGCAGACGATCACCGTTCGCGTTGACTGAACCAATGCCGTAGGGTCCGAGGACTCCCGGCCAAGCTACCGAGTCGCGCCCAACTCTAGCGTTCAAGTCACCCAAAACAAACAGTCGGTCATTCACTGGCGCAGACCGGATTGTGGCGGACAGCTGATCATAGAACTGGTCTTTTGTACCATCAGTGTGACACATAGTTGGACCATAAACGCTAACAAATGTAGCACACTTACCTCGACCGAGTCGCAGGCGTATAGACAACATTCAAGGGCTGATGCCGTGCGGTTCGCCTATCATCAAACCATTGATGCGATCAGCGACTGCAAAACAGACACCACGCTCTCTAACACTGTTTGCAGGGTAACCTATCCAGTAGAACGTGTACCCAGCGCCTGCTTCCCGCAACTTACCTTGGTCTGCAAGCCTTGTCTCACTCAAGGCTGCTACGTCGATTCCATATCGGCGCAGTTCCATCGCGATCAGGGCGTTGCGCCGTCCCGTTCGTTCTATGGCGCTGCATCGATCTGGCAGCGTGCGCACGTCCTCTGTCCCAATAGTAAGCGTCTTGTGTCCCGGGGCCTGATTGAGCATTATCTACTCGGGGGTTCGTGGTCGAGGGGAAGTGTGAGGGTGAGTGTCTGGCAGTAGCATATATTCGCCTATCCACCCTGCCATGTGCAGAAGATAGGGCGACCCGGCTTATCCTGCGCGATGGCTGATGCAGTATGGTATTTGCTTCATTTTCTAATATCATTGTCTGTATGGGCTTTGGATACTGCCAGGACGCCCAGACCTGTGCAGGAGAGCGATAAGGGCCCTCAGCCAAAGCCTTTGGCTAAAAAGCCTGTACCGCAAGGCATCAGGTGACTCACATACACACGCAGACGCTACAGCATCAACCACCTAGGAGAGGATCGACAGCCATATCAAAAGAGATCCAGCACACACTCACAGGAACAGTAATACTGTACGGACGATCCTAGCAGACAAACACACAGTCAGTCCAGGCAAAAACAACCATCTTGCTCAACGAAGCCGCAACACACGGTCACCACGTACAACGAACGCATCTGCTTTTCGTCTGGTTGCCACCCTTTGACCAATCTGACAAGGTTGAACCTGCAACGACCGAAGTTCCAGTCAGCACAGCTGGCCAGATCAAAACAGCGCACAAGCCTGACCACCACGTCAAGGTAGCAGAAAAGGTCAAGTTTCACACACACACACACTCACATGTCGGACTAATCTTCTCAGAACCCACAAGTCTGAATCACCTATGGGGAGATAAAAGTATCGATTTTGAATCAACGTCAGAAGCGTGTACAATTAGAGTGTGTACAGCCCTAGGGAAGTCAGTTTGCGAACAACCACGATGATTGTAAGTGTGTCACGCCCCTTACTCCACCCCACCCAATTCGATCAGTGCTTGAATGTACTAACAGGTTATTCCAATCCCTAGTCCTCTAACCATTTTTCAAGATGAAGCAGGTTTCCAAAAAACAAAACGCCTTAATTTGAACAATATTGTGAAGGAACTTTTCACGTTGATCTCGATAACGCATCAAAATGTCTTCATCAGGGATAAAATGGTCAACTAAGACGTTTACTGGGTGTGAAACTGTGGCATGTCAATCGACGCTTAGTTTTCCGGGTGTGGTTATCGTACCTTAAGTCACACTCCACAAGTGGTTCGATAAACCTGAAAACAAAGTGACGAGTCTTAGATTCTACGAAAAATGTTTTGTGGATCAGTACTTTAGTGATTTGTAAATCTGTTTCGTTCGTAAATAAAGCCTTTTATTACCTCTCGTTCGGTGGAAAAACTGTCGTAATGGTACAGTCCGTTAAGGAAATACCGTACTCTTACTTTGTCCACTTGCACCCACTGACTCACGCTAGTTTCCAGCCCAGCGTTTTCTAACACTGGGACGACTATAGAGGCTGGTGTGAGCAGCACGCAGTTATCGATCGTTGACCGTGGTGGCCAAAGAGTTGCCGATGTAGTCGAGCCACTTATCTGGAAATGCGCGCTCACCCTCAACCTATCTACAGCCAGATTAACTGGCTCTGGTTTTGGTGGTGTGCTGTGCCCGTTCGTTTACGCAACTCGGTCTGGGGGCTTGGCCGTCCTTTAAGCCCCCTGGCCTGGGTCTCGGATTTTGATGCCGAGTCGCAGTTGTGTTTGCTGTGGCCGTGCCACCAACGTGTGCGTGTCTGTGCGGCAGGTTCGCGAGCTTGGGTCCCTGTCCATGGCACGCTCTTACGTCTGCGATCTTGCGGTTGTCCGGTAGGATTTCTCATGTTCCATTCCTGTTGGACATGTGGGCCTTAATCTGCCTACGCCTGGGCGCCGATATCGTGCTGCCTACCCTCAAACAGCACAGTCTTGATCGTGTGCTATCGGCCACAGTGCCTACCGTACATTAATCCTCATTGCTACCGCGCAACACTGCTGCCTGGTTGTTGCTGTCCCTTGCATTCAAGATGCTAACTCCATTGTCCACAAGTTGCAATACAATAGTTGTGTTAACAACTATGGTAAGAATTATGGGTACAACGTGACGCCACGTTGGAACAGAAAAAAGTGCGGAAGTTGCGATGTGGTGACATTTGGTTTATTACCAGCAGTAACATTCCGCTTAAGCATCTTTTGTTCTGCCTGTACCTCGTCAAGAGTACGCATGCGTTTTGCTCCCTAAACCAATGTGATGACTAAACCAAGCCTGTATGTCATAAGGGAAAAACGGAAGGATTGAATACATCACACGCCCAATGTTTCTTTGGAGTGAACTTCGCTGACAATTGGATACGCTGAAAACTTCCCAGAAGTTCGCAACATAATGATTAAGTCCAATTAGACAGCTAAAGAAAGGCATATTTGTGGTTCGGCGGTTCAAAGAAGACCATCTGGCAAATGATCCCAAACACAAATAAAGGTCTGTCTGATATCACACTTACGCGTCTGTTGGGTTAAGCTTGGTTCAAACCACCAACAGAACAGTGCCGTATATTAGCAAAAGCGGTTCGTCTAACTATCCTATCTCTTGCTGTTTCCAAATTCACATGTAGTTGCAGTGACATTCACATTAACAGAACAGATCGACAATAAAGAAACAAGTCCCGAAATGGGTAAAGTAACTGATGAAACAACAATCTTGAACCGTTGAACCCTTTGCTCGAAATCTTACATCATTGATTTTTAGACATTTCATGACAGCAAGTCATCAAGCTGACCCACTTAATTGATGCAAACTATTGCTACATAACTGGAATCAGAATCTGTTATACTTTTGCAAGAGTATGTTTCGAACAGATTTCATCAGACTGCTGATTTCTCCGTTATATCAACGAAATGCTGAACTGGATTAGAGACATTGTGAGCAAATGAAATCACGTTATAGCTCGCTGCATACAAATGGTTGGTGCACTGAAAAGGGTCCACTGTTAATCTAACAGGGCGGATTACACCAGTTAAATTCAAACTGACACCTGTGGTAACCGTGGAACAGCCTAATGTTTAATCGACGTGGTGTTAACTACGCATATACGTAGGGATAACCTGCTACGTCGTCTTTCTAATGCTACTTGGTAAATTATGCCAAACGGTGGGTGGTACGATGATCAATCTAGATATCCTTGACTTTCAGTTCAGAAAGTTTCCAACATAGTATATTACAACATTCATGGGGATTTAAAACTGTGATTTGTCTCATAAATGTACCTAAAATTGTGCATTGTTCACGCACAATAACTTTCTGTAAACCGTTCCACATTCGTCTACCGAATCAGTATCCTCTGGACAATTTCTCTTCAGTTTGTATCGATTGAAAAGTAAAGAGAACAGCTTATTACAAAGATTTATTCTTACGTTCAGAATAATGTAAGCAATGAAAAGCTTTGTCAGAAGTACGATTATTTGCTGTTTTTTGTTATCAAGCTCGCTGGCATACAAACTACGAGAGGGAATGTTTACCAGATTGGGTCACCAAATCGAGCTACGAGCTTGGCGGTCGTGAGACTTACTTACATCACAAATGACGCAAAGAATCAAATTTCCAGCGGATTTAAACGACCGAAAATGATGTTAGCCTCCAGCCTGTTGGCGACATATTCTTCAAGTATAGTGGAAACACGGAGGTTCGATAATTCGTCAGCGATATCAATCGCAGTGTCGTCCTTTCATCCAAACTAATCAACACAAGGACTTTCACTTTGTTAAGAACAAAGGTTATTTCCTAGTGAATTCTTGTGGTCAAGTAGCCGAAAGGAATGTGAGTTTTACTGAACACAGTCGTCGTAAGATTATTCGTGGTTCCTCTGGTTAACCTTCTACAGTGCCACTTTTGCTGCATATTTAAATGTCTACACTTTGCGCCCATTAATAAAATCTATTTTCCTGCGGTTTACGAGTTCGTTGACAAAACATAACTCACAAGCAATCGTCTTTCTGTGTAGTGTTCGAAACACATGTACGTAGGATTATCCCATAAGTGTAGCAAGCGTTTACAGGGTTGCGCTGATTACATTCGGCAACAACCGTCCCGGAGCTCAAATCATGAGTTGTTCCCCACACTTACCGCTGGTACCCACGGTACAAAAGGCAACAGAGTGGAGTGCAGAATAAATGTAAAATTGATTCTTAACTGTGCGATGGTATCTCAAACCTGTTTTTGTTTCTTACCAATGAATCGGGTGGACTCCTTAATGATCCTACTAAACATTCAAACTTACTGAAGGCATTCTCATCCGTGTTTACTTATTTTGAAGATGCGTAACCTCGTCACCATACAACACAACACTTTACAGAATATTGTACATATCATTTCTCAGACTATTTCCCAACCAGACTTAGAAACATTTAAGGTTTAGTTCAGTAACCCTTGTAACTGATATCTCAACCAAAATTTGGCACATTCATAGGATCGGAGTGTGAGCATTCCCGTATCCGTGAAGCTAGTGAGACGTTGGAGAACGAGCAATTACTAATCACACAAACTAACGCATAACGTCGCCCAAAATAAAAGTAACGTTTCCTGAAAGAACACACCCTGATATTTATCGCAAAATTTCGTCCAATGGCAGCAATTTCGTGAATGCGACGGTACATAATTGTTATAGTTAATGGCACATGAATTATATGCACTTCGAGACCGTTTGGGTTTGTCACGAATTTCTCAAAGTGACTTAAGCCCGGTTAAATTATATACAGGTGAACTGACCAGCTGGAGTGGGGCAGAACACATTAGGCGATGATTTTTGTAGCTAGACACCACCTATGGAAGCATTTGGAAAAAGACCGTGAAACGGCAAACTCCGAAAAGTAACTTTCATGGAAATTCCGTATCATCGGCACCAAAACTTACAACTTATCAAATTTCGTCTACAACTTGGTTACAGTTTCACTGCGTCTACTGTGAAGTCATTGGCGCAATGATGATTATAGTTACCTCATGGAAGAGCGGTCGGAATTCAGTCTCGGTCGGTTCAATGATATGCAGTACTGACGAGGTCTAACCCGAATGAAGCTCGAGTAAAATGGTACTTTTCGAGAGTGTTTCTTTTCGACTGACTGAACAGTCTACGTGAGTGTGACAGTTACTTCGCGTGTGAATGCTATTGGATCTGTGTATCCACTTTGGTTATTTTTGTTAATAGTTCAAATTTGACTGATATCTACATGCATAGTTTCCAGCTTCTCCACCTTTGAGCCGTGGTGACAATCACGCCGAAATCCTCTGGTGTACTATGTGATCTACTTGTGTAATTCGTTGTAACCTTTTTAGTACAGTTAATTATTCCCTAATCAAAAGCCCTCTCTACCTAAATGTATGCCTACAATGAAAGTGGCGGCTATTTACCGCTGTTGTTTCTATTACCTCGAATTAGGAGTTGCAGTAGAATCCTGTTTCAACCCTAACAGATACGTCAATCGCACCCTAAGCCTAAATCATTCTTTTGCACGTTCTTAGAGCAAAAACTCCAAACTGTGTAGTGGGACCTCATTCTTCGTTACGACAGTTTTTGAATGAAGAAGTCATGGATGCACTTTTCTTTGTGACACATTGAAGCCTCCCCTCCGTAGTTCGATCAAACAAAGCCAAGGCAAGGGCGAAGAACATGGCTTGCGAATTTGTTTTGCAATTGTTTTTACCTAGAAAATGATGAATAGTTTCCGAAGAAGTTGTGAAGTGAACTAATCATTAATCCCGCAGTCAGATTACTTACTTAGAGACCTTCCCAATTTCGTTTACTGCATTGTGAACATTGCTGCCGATTAATGCAACCTTCATCTTCAGATACATGTCCTCACAGACTTGACTCTAGTGGGCCTAGTCTGAGCTAATCAGCAGTGCGTATATAGTGATCGTTCAACAGTTCAACCCCAGTCCACATGAACTGGGAACAAACATGTTTGACTCTACTCTGCTGACATCCGCCACAACTTTCTTAACCAGTGTATTGACGATAAGCTTAAATAAAAGCAAAACGTGAATTTACCGATAACATTTATAAGGGTAGTACTTGTGATGAAAGATCTAAGTGTGGGAGCTGCGATGCAACCTGAATAATCGTTGGCTTTTAGTTAACTAATATCTACGCTTTACTTGTAAAATTGCTTCAGATTTCTCTGTTAAACCTCACTTCAAAAGTAAGCGTTGTTTGCTTTCATTCCAGCCCTCTTGTAAAGCTATGAAAACTGACTGCACCTGCACTCAACTGTTTCGAAATGTTTGCATGATCAAAGGCATCGGCATGAATGCTTACTGTAATTAAAGAAGTGATCGGCAACGGTTTCTTTCCTGCTTATCCATTCAACAGGAGGTTCACACATAAATGTGCAAATATCTACAAATTAGTGGTAACAGAATCTAAACTACAATCCCGTGTTTTCAAATACTGTTCAGCCAGCCCTTTTCCGAAAAAAAGAGTTCTGCAGCTGACCACAAGTGTATATCCTCAGCGCATCCGGCATTTGCACTTCGGCCGTGTGTTCATGAAGAATTCGTGACGACTGCTGCCTTATTGATCTCGTGCCTGGGATGAGTATATTATGATATACAGAAGTTTAACCATACTAGCCTGTTTGTAATGCTCAGACTACCAGATTATCTCGAAAGCAGACAAATTTTCCGTCATCTCAAATCGATATGCATTACTGGTGAGCTGTTACTCGAGACTAGTGCTTCTTTTCGTGAAATCATGAAGGCTGAGATCAGTAGTGCGGTATGCTCAAACTATGTGAAATTGAAATTTTGACATTACCGTGGCGAAAATCTACTCGATTCACCGCTTATCCAAACCCTGACACAACAGAAGATCTGACAAGTGACCAACCCAAATGTCGCCTTAAATACACAACATTAGGATTGGATGAACGATCTCAGTGTTGTGTCTTCCGGTATCCACCGGCTTGTTTGTTCCGTATTGCACCAACTGACATGCAGTTTGTGACTTTGCATGTGCTAATACGATCAGCCAATGACAGACTGTGATTTCTTTAATTCTGTTGTAAATCCATAAATTGGGCTTCTCAACTCATGAATAACAACTGATTACTGCTACCAGTACCAGGTCTTTTCCTTATTACTTTCGTGGGAGGTCTCAATTCAAATACGATTTCTAGGACTATTCGAAGTCCATAATTTTAAGTACCACAGTACCATTCTTCGTCAATCAGGTAATGTTTGTTTCCGCTTGCTGTCCCCTCTCATTTTTCATGTTAATGAAAACTTTATGCCTTCCATTTGTCCATCCCACCAAGTCATTCATCTGATCATTCAATCAACAAGCGATGTGTATTTTCCATTTTCCTTCCAAGTGGATGGAATAAGGGAGGTTACCCTAAACCGGACACTCACGCAAAAATGCCGGATTCAAAAGGCTGGGAACGGGCTTACATTTTTCGCTTGATCTACAGGCAGAAAATCTCTTCAGTTGAAAGTCCAAGCCGCCATGACCTGTTATCGCCCAGAGTTACACAGCACCGTGGTAACTGAGGCTGCTGACCTATGGGCAACCTTATAACACAAACCATCTAGTTCTATCTGATATCTGACTTCACATTTATGGTGTTTTATTGGGACCTGGAAGTTGCCTATGATAGAATGGCTGAAAATGAACGTAGTAGCTGTCTTTGATAAGAATGCAGCAAACGTACACACAAAGCTGTACGAGCACGAGCTTAATTCAGTAACTATTCTGATGATAGCTCACAACTTTCAGGTTGTGTTCATTAGGAACACGTTGACCTCAAGTGTGAGGGAATAGGTGCTGACATCATGGCACTCCGAACGCTTCTTGTAGACATGGTGGTGAGTGCGAAATTGTTTCTATCAGTCATGCAGTGGTGTTACTTCACTGTTATACTCTCGGTGTCCGACGACGAGTTTAGACCGTTCCTAAGTCTGTAATCTCCCTTGAGAGTTTTACCAAAGCCGTCGAGACTTGTTTTCTTACGGTGAGTCGAACATACTAAAACCATATACCATACAAATCAAGGTTACAACATCAAAGCCAGTTTAAGGTGAAGTGTGTAGAGTTTTTCTCTTGGTTTTGTTCACTAACGATGCTTCACCATTGTACAACAACGTTTTTGCGTCATCTCTGCAGGTTGTTCGAATTGACTAAAAATGACCTTGCAATTACAATAAAGTTTTGTGCACGCACGCCTTTCTGCTCTTCTTCCTGTGGCGAAGTTGCTTGACGATACTACACGGATCTCATCCGTTTTTAGCTCCGTGGTACTCCGAACATCGTTGCAGCACCGACCGCGTTTCAGCCGTTCACAGTAATCTCGGAATACCCTCGCTTCATGGATACTGGTAATTTGGAATGTGGCTGTGGTGGTCTTCTTGAACCCTTTCTGTGAGTCAAGCTTTTTATTCCTATAACTTGCTAAACCCCCGTAACTGTCCTGTTGCATTCTATCATTTTTGTTTACTGAACTCGGTGAAAAACGTCTGCGTTCACTTAGGGTAGTCTGAGACTGTTTTGAACCTCTACAAGTGTAATATTGGATGGAAGTTAATTTTGTATCGGCGATACAAACTACATGGGCACATTTTACACCCATAGAAGTGGTCTACGTTGTTCAATCCAAATGGGTTAGACAGATGGCAGCAAATTTAAGTTTTGAGGGTGTAAATGGGTTAGTCAGTCTAACTGTGCGCACGAGAGGTCTAACAGACTTTAGCAGGAGGCGGTAAATCTAGTTGCTGCTTTTGTCTTCATGTGCCTGTTCTGTATAACTACGTATGCGACCTTCCAGAACGTACAACATGATAACCCCTTGCAACTGTTGTGTTTATCTTATGTTGATAAGGCACTGGAGGACGTTGTCTGATACACCGGAAGACAGTCAACTTATCTGACCGACTGAAGTCCATGCGTACTTACTAATCAAAATTTTGTCAGATCATTTGTTTATTCACAAATATTCAAGCCATAAACACATAGTCCACGGAGAGCGTTAGACTTGAAGTACATCCCTCACACTAACATAATTTGATACTGGTTAGCTACCAGGTATACGGTTGTAGACTTCTGAACACACATTGCGTGTTTGACAGAGGTTAGCTAGAAAAGTTTCTAAATACCAGACGAAATTCCACGTTTATATTTACTGATTTTTAACTGGAGCCAACCAGCAGAGGCAGTAGGGAAAAAACGTAGCATAATGTCTTCATTAAGCAAATTTCACTTTTCAAAAAAGTACCTCATACACCTCGGACAACTGATAGCAGTGAAATCGTGGACAATATTGAAAAGTAACGTGGTAATAACAAACTTAAGTAGTGGATTGTATACAAAAAGAAACCGGTACCTTGCTCGATCTGAGCATCGCGCGGCCAGCAAATAAATCGGAACGCAAGCTGAATAAGTGCACGGAAAAAACATGTTGAGTCTAGCTTGAACAAAGTAGATCGGTCTTGATCCTGTAACCAGGGAAGTGGACAGATTCGTGAGCCACTCCTGTTCTGTTTTCAACTTTTCCAACACGTGAATCTCCAATGTGATGTGTTACCGTAAATCGCAACTATATCAGTTTGATTTCCGTGTGTATTATCATCACTGAATGGGAAAAGTGTGTGCAGCTGATGATAGATAACCAATACCAATGAGCAGTTTTCACTCCACCGGTGATGTTTGCGCAAACATGTTAACCAGAGCGCAATGAAAGTGCTGTTGAAGCCATTCAATGTATTTAGATCAAACTCTCCGACTACTCTCCAGTGACTACAAACTCCCGTGACAGAATGACGCGGAAGTTACTGCGGGTATGTTGTGAGTATATATGATGAACTGGTTGTGCACATGCTAGTGTAAGCTTTGAATTTACACGTACCTTCAGGAGCTGATTTACACAGGCAGATTCCCATCTGTCCTATACATTTTATATTGCAGTATAACGCTAGGAACATCCAAAATTTCGATGGATACCGTACTCAAACACGCCACTCACATCGGAAATCAACCTCGGATCTCATAAGACGGTAAAGAACTATGGGTTGAAACAGTACCTTTGAAATTCTTGTTGGCAGTGACCAGAGTTTACCCAGACACATTTGAACGCTCTGAATCACACCATACTGCGTTTGGAGATTGACAGACTTTGATGTTTAAAGTTAACAACGAAATCGTTTGGGGGAACAACGAGTAATGTTTATCGGGTGTTCCAGATATGTCGTCATTGTCCTCAAGAGCATCATCTACTACTGTTATGAGCCTAGAACGCGGATTGCACAGAGATTATTTGTTCGGGGAAACTAGTACATGGGTTATGCGTCTCAGCCGCACTACGGACAAAAACATTCATTTGTACGCATCACTACTCTCAGGAAGTCCCAATCGCTGTGAATGCCATTGCCAAGTTCCCTCATGTCCTCCAGTAATCTTTCCTTTATCTCCCCCGTATTTGAAACGTGGCAATTTCGATCCATGCTGTCGCCTTTCTAGTGAATAGTGGTGGTGTAAGTAGTATCGTGCGACCGCCTTCCCTCACAAATTATGGGTTTACTTTGTAAGTTAACACCGAATCAAAATTCAATTTCAAGTTACGTATTGTCTCTAGGTACAACTGATGATCTCAAAACACATCTCATGATCATTGTGATAATGCGCTCCCCCATGTGAGTACGCCTCTAGAGTTATGTTTACTAGCGATGCCTCACTTTTGTATAACAGCGTTTCTGCACTACCTCTGCATGTTTATCAAATTGATTAAGATGAATTAACAAGACAATACGAAGTTGTACACACCCATTTGCTCTGTCCTACACTGCGTATCCGCTTGACGATAATACACAAATCTTTCATTCAATTTTTTAGATTCACCGTCGTATGAGCGTACTACGAACATTGCGGTAGCTCCGATCACGCTTCAGCAGTCCATGGCAACTCCGTCATATTCTTGCTTCCCGGAAACTGGTGGTTAAGAATATTGTGGTGGTCACTTTAAACATCAGTTTTGATTCAAAATCATTGATTACCGTAACTTGTTGAAATCCCTGCGACTATCCTGTTGTATTCGTTCATTTTGTTGTCACCGATAGCTTAGTGAGCTCGCTTGCATTTACTTAGGCTATTCAGTAAC
The DNA here is from genome assembly GCA_008508345.1 of Paragonimus westermani. Taxonomy (NCBI): domain Eukaryota; kingdom Metazoa; phylum Platyhelminthes; class Trematoda; order Plagiorchiida; family Troglotrematidae; genus Paragonimus; species Paragonimus westermani. The sequence goes on from QNGE01000107.1 coordinate 126,154, forward strand.
TCGTTCTTGACCATTACACGTCATTCCCGGCATCTATACAGAATGCGCAGTGCGTACATGGCAAACATAATAGCCTGATCAATATCGGATTGATTGGGTTCAAGAAGACGACCGTATATTACCACACACCGTATGTTTAGATGCATAATCTGACGGTAGGTCGACGACCAACGTCAAGCCAGTTTCGGGTATAACTGAGTATTGCTGGTTCAAAATGGTATGATCACAAGCGTCTTGCAATTCACCTTATACAAAATTAACTCCCAAATTAACTCTCAGAAACTCAGTAGCAAACGTCATTCAACGGTTATCAGGGAACTGAGCAGAGAACATTCTGTGATGAAGAAAATATTCGGACGCACAGCAGAATTGTTAACTTCTTCTTCTATGAAGTGCAAGTCTTTTACAATTGATAGCAGCTGTTGCACTTGCGTAGAGTGGGGTTTTGATTAAAGAATAATTAACTGTACTAAAAAGGTTACAACGAATTACACAAGTAGATCACACAGTACACCAGAGGATTTCGGCGTGATTGTCACCACGGCTCAAAAGTGGAGAAGCTGGAAACTATGCATGTAGATATCAGTCAAATTTGAACTATTAACAAAAATAACCAAAGTGGATACACAGATCCAATAGCATTCACACGCGAAGTAACTGTCACACTCCCGTAGACTGTTCAGTCAGTCGAAAAGAAACACTCTCGAAAAGTACCATTTTACTCGAGCTTCATTCGGGTTAGACCTCGTCAGTACTGCATATCATTGAGCCGACCGAGACTGAATTCCGACCGCTCTTTCATGAGGTAACTGTAATCATCACCGCGCCAGTGACCTCGCAATGGGTGCTACTGAATTATCGTATGTGAAACGCTCAATCACGTTCGCCTGTGAGTAGTGTTCAGATTATGGGACCACTTCAAGTGGAAAGGCAGTAACTGTCCTGTTGACCTTAGCTAATGTTCCTCTGTTCTGAATATCGCTGAATCTTTATCAATCGAAAATCCCTTACTCCTGACCAATAATAAAAACTGAATATGCTGGACATCAGGCTGCTAAGTGTTTTGTATCAGTGATTGGCCAAACTCTGGTATCTATAGCGACTGCCATTACGACCAAAATGTTCCATTAGACACCGCCTACACAAGTTTCTAAAGTTCACAAGCCTGAGTTCAGGGTAAGCCCAGTGTTTGGTAAGATGAAGACAATTATGTGGCAACCATTTTGAAGCTAAAGAAACTGCTTGAATACGTTTGAAATACAATCACCCCAATGAACTGAAGTGTAAACGTTTGAATCAGCTTTATATATGGGACACTGACAGCAATACTCAATACATACATATATACATACACGGTTGGCGGCATCTGATTCGGATTAGCCTGTCACAGCCAAAGGACACCTGCGCTGATCCATCACTGCAACTGGCTTGCGCTGCACCAATTGCACTTCCACCAACACACCACATATCCAGTGTAAACCCGAAGGAATAAGACCGAGAGGTGTGCCAGTGGGGCCTTTGTGTCCAGCCGGCCAATGCTGGTTAGCCACTTGATTGGCTA
>QNGE01000107.1:132177-264603 GCA_008508345.1 Paragonimus westermani
TACATACATACATACATACATACATACATACATACATACATACATACATACATACATACATACATACATACATGCATACATACATACTCAACACACACTGTTGCATTCAACATCTTACTTTATTTGTGTTTTCATTTCTGCAACTAATTCTAATATTGCTTTATCAGCATTTAGAGCAAAACGCTGCTACGTTGAGTCAATTTTGCGATACATTAGCTATTGTAACAGTGTGTATTACGAACAGATGGATAGCATGTCCAAGGATCGTTTCAACCGGTATTCACGTGGGCAATCTATGAGACATCTTGCATTACACGTTTGTTGACCAGTTCATCCTTCAAAGTCATATATGGCATCTTAATCACTGCCCTTAATTTGTGCGTGGTAGTCCACACTACCATCGACAGGAAAGAATAAGATTTTCTCCTAGCAATTTCACCGACGATGATGGACAGATTACACAGACCGAACCAGTCCGCGGAGAATTGATACTGTAAGGAGGACGACCGATCGCACTGCACTGCTCACACCACCACTATTCAGTAATGTGGGAGTAGCATGGATTTCGATATTGAAGTAGCTGCGAGAAAAAACACAAGAAGAGGTATTGGAGTGCAGCGTGGGATGAAATGGTTCTTGGTACATAAAAGAACTGAAGATTGGTGTCCATAACAACCGTGACGATCTGAGACCAGTGTCGTACACAGGTGAGTGTTTTTGTTTGTAGTCATTTTGAAGCACCCAACCCACCTATTGTTTTTCTGAGTGAACAACCCTTGTGCCAGGAGCATTTTTCGCCCACAACAGTACACAGGTAAGACAGTTTATAAACTTTCATTTTTGGATCTTTTAAATGGACGAAACGTGCTATACGTTGCCAAACTGGTAACCATATCAACTCCTATTAAGGGATAAGCCTTGAGACGAACTTGCATTCTTAGGTGATATTCCTTTAGCGGAGTGAACCCTTAAAGTTTGTTGTTACAAATGTGGTCATGGCAACCCTCCAGGAATGCATCCCGAAAGTACTACTGTTGTATGGCAGGTAACTTCGTTTGTGAGTTGTATAATGTGTACACTAGGGAACTAAAGGCCAAGCCTCAACGCCAGAAAGATGATGGATCAGAAGCGGGTTTCGAAATAGTGTGTACATGCTGTGGGGGAGGTTCCACCAGGGCGAATGACAACCTACTGCTGCTTAATGTGTGAGTGCATGTCAATCGGGCAAATGAGTGTACGTGTTCGTCGCCACATGTTTAAACTTAATCTGTAGGGAAGTCCGTGTGATGAACAACTTTGCAGTCACAACACTACAAGGCTGTCAACAATATCTGCAAACGGGTAACCAGAATGACTTATACCACATGTTAACTTCATGCAAAATTCATCACAATCCCAATTCTGCAGCACAGTAACATTGGGAGAGAGCGCACAATGAAAACCCTATTCACGCTCTTCGTGTGGTCTATTGTGTGTCGAGTAAGCCATCAGAGACAGCTTAAACGAGAACACTGTGCATTACCAAGGCAGTGGGTTTGGCTACATGATTTAATAATAAGCCATCAAAGGTGACTTTCTTCATGCTTTTCGCCAAACCTGACTTTAACTATGGTTGTCGTGAGCTGGCCAATGTTGTTCAATCATTGAAGCTTATGAGAACTTATGGTCTGCGAATATACCACCCCACCCAATAACTGGACAAGTGTTGGACAAAAATCAAGCTAACAAAACAACTTCCGACCTATTAACAAGAAACTAGATCATTGGTCAATTATTTGGCGTCACACCAGTTCAGTGGTTCGACCTTGCTGGCTGGTCATCGATTCGGTGGATTTGTGGCCATGGCATGCGCAGCACCTGAAAAGACCGCTTTTGTTGACGTAATGCTGGGTGAAGCAACCTGATTGCTAAGGCTTCGGCAGCACGTGGTGTTCTCATTCGGACGGCTTCTGATGGGTTGCCTGGCACATGATATATCACTTGAAAGCCTTTATCAGTGTTTACCTGGTTCCCACTTTCAATCGGATGAACGGGGATGGCACTACTGACCCATCGTGCTTCTCGATGCACCAGTCACCGTGAATGAGGATGTTGGATTCGTTTAGAAGGCTGTCTTGATGCTCGACCGATAAAATTGGCTCCACAGGAATAAGTGGATGGGTAGGCACACATAGATGAGGCTTGAACTGTCAGCCTGTCTTTGTCATAAAACCTATGAACTGAGGATGTGGTTAACTGGATACGAAGTTTAGCTGTAGCATAGGCCCCGCTGGTTGTCTGATTGACCCTAATTGTCAACCATCCTGCGGTATTGTCATTTTTGAACGGGACTCCAATAAATACAGGTCCCTTTCCTACGTCATGCACTTCGGGTTAGCGTGAGGTTTGGATCTCGTTTCTGATGATAAATCGTTTCGGGTAGCCACAGCCATGGAGTACATTCTCTTTGAATTTAAGTGAATTGTCTCGCGTATTCTCTGAAAAAATTCTGTATGCTTTGTCAGTCAGGCAGTGCACTAGGTTTCTTCTTTGTCTTAGGCGTACAGACTATTTGTGTACTGTCCTGTTCAGTTGTTCTTTCGTTGAACAGCGGCGTCTGCTCGCCAACATGAATGAGCACCCAGGAAAGATATTTGGTTTCTTGCCTCCTCCTCGAACGTAAACTTAACTGAGTGGTGGGCGCGGTTGAACTCGTTGAGTATTGTAAGCGTATAAATATCCAAGCCAGTAATGCCAAATCTATCGTCTACGTATCGACAGTACTGACTGATGACGGAATGAAGCATGGTATCTTCAAAATTTCCCATAAGTCTCATCGGCCAAGGGTGATTCAGGCGGGAATCCTATTGCTACACCATCTGTCTGTCGATAGAGCACACCGTTAATAAACAGGCTCAATCAGGCAATCAACAAGACACGTTTTGACCTTAGATGCGAAGAACTTTTTGTTTCCAGTGTTGGTCTGCGATGCATTTTCAAGATTATACGATTGTTCAGTAGATATGTTTTAGATCATCTAGTGTGTCCACCTTATGAAGAGGATGTGGCCATTATTGAAATAGTCACCAACATGATTGAGTAAAGTTAACGCACAGTTTATGAAAGTGAAGTTTACTTTTCGCATACTAAGGTTTTGACTCGTCAACTTACTTGGTATAGTTCTGGACAGCCACCTTGCATTCAGCGCATCCCACACAGAACTCTAAATTGAACGTTCTCGTTTGGACTGATCAGTTAGGTGATTCGTTTGTTACTGTGAGTGATATTCAGCCAAAAATTCATTTTAAAATCTACCTTTTGCATAATGGATGATTTTCATTGTCATTCAGAATTCATTGAATATGACAAGTATTGTTATGCTTTTCACCATTTAACCTTTATCTTTAATACGTAAAAGAGCACTATTTTTGGTGTTTATTCAACATATTTCAGCCGTGTCACGGTTCATCGGGAAACTAAGGCTTAAACGTCCTATACTTTGAACACTGGCCTCAAGCAATATACAAGTAACCTCTGCTTAAGAAGAACAGTTCAAGGATAGTTTACAAACTCCATGTTTTGAAATGTGAATCAAGATATTCTTATGGTGATAACACCGGATTCGGTTTGATAATAAATCAAAAATGCTATAAGTAGCTAACAACGGATGATCTATTACAGGTTCAATGCAAGGGTTCAAGGTTGCGCACAACCCAGTTTAATTTGAAGTAAACGAAAGCTTTGCGTGTGAATACCGTACTAAATGAGTTTGTATTTACGGATAATTCTAGAGATAGTTATCTACTTGTTGGTGCAAAATAAATGTGTACGTAATTCTGCCACTTGTTACTGCTTGTGTTGAAAAATGGATCATTTCTGCAATATCGGACAAATACCACCAAAATATGGCCTTTGCTGAGAAAAGATTGAGTGACAACACTCCTGAAGTAGGCCACCGGAGGTGGTGTTGGCTGAAAGGTACAGTAATACAACTTGCTCCTAACGTTGTATTATTCTCAATCTATTTATCAATACTGTGAGTGTTTCTTGGTAATTTGCTGCTGAGTTAGTTCATCAAAACTTGGTATAGCCCGTGGCAACTACTATAGCGTAGTAGTACTGTCGTGAACAATAAGCTGTTCAGCTGAAACTAGCAACGCAATATAGAGATTTAGTTAACAGAAAAGGTCTAGTAATGATACACGACGCCTTTTTAAATATCCTTTCAAAAGCTACTTCATTAGGGGTCGAAATCTTGCCTCAGTCGTTATGCTCACTGATTTTCTCGTCAACACAGTTTAACAGCTTTCCCTCTCTCAACTACGTGTTAAAGGAGGAACGCTTTCTAAAATACGTCTTGAAACTGACCTTGAAAGTGCTGTGACCTCAAGGTTGTGGGAGTGGCGTATGTGTACTTTTGCCACGTTGACATAAGTGTTTTGAGGACAGTGGCGCTTAATTTCCATAAAAAACTGGAGTTAAATGGAATTACGTTCTTTTAGATTTGACTATCAGAAACTCTGAAAAGATGTTCAGGTGACCTAGCAAAAATTCTTGCATGTGAGTAAGATGTATTGAGGAGGTTCCATTCCATGTTCTTCCATGTTTGTCCGTCAGTGTCTAAAAAAACATGCTCACTTTCAATATTTTCCCTGTATGAATGTTCAGTTTCTTAACAGACGCTATTTACTGTAACCACGGCTCATTGCTTGATGCAGGGAATTTATAGCTGACATCCTGGACAACCGTAAACGACTGGCTGTCTATGATGATAACGATGATTGGCTTGTCCAGCGAAAAGTAAGCAGTTCTTCAGGTATTTAACACTAATAACCTCGGAGCTTGACCACTTAGACATAACATCTAGGTCATGCACTAAGTCTGCAAGAGGCATGTGTGGATGTGTTACAGATCATACAGAATCACACGTTACAGTCCATACTCAATCACCTCATTGATCCGCTCATTTTCCAGTTTTTCACAAGAGATTTTCCAGTTATGATTGTGTTATCTCCGGCTTTGTTTAGTATGTATTCGCAGCGGAATGCTTCGACCACTCTGAGAACAGGACTTCTCTTAAATCAGGTAGAATGAACCTGAACAGCTGGGATAAAATTATATGCACATTCGAGAGATTAACCTCGTTAAATAGGTCAACAAGCATCACAAAACTCTGAGAAAGTTTGTGAACACTATTGTGTTGGAACTTTTAAAATCAAGAGGTGACGAAAGAAGAGGGTCGAAAAGGAACGTATGGCTAATTTAGGCCTGAACATCGGAAAATATGAGAGACAGTAAGCACAGCGTGTACCAGATAGGGTGTCGTTTTAGGATTACCAGCATGCTAGGAACTTATTATGTGCCCTATCCTAAACCGCACCAATTTTGCAACTTGAAACTTTGATATAATTGGGAGAAAATGTACCAGCAAACCGGAGTACGTTCAGTAAATGAGCCACTTCATCAACCACTCATCAAAAACATGAAATGTTACACATACAGGATGATGAACATTGAGTGCAACCTGTGTGAATAATCAATTAACTAATTACAAATTGATCGAGTGTTCTTTTTGCCCGTTCTATTCAGCTTCCAAATAGATCACATCGAAACCTGTTTCATTTGAGAATCAACTTCACGGTACCGTACAAACCATTCTGGTTATTTTAAGCAAGGATTGATGTGGCTTTCCTGACTTGTGCATTTTTGTTCACCATCTTTCCTCTTCGACCCCTGCCTTACAAACACCAACGTCATTCGCACGTTTACTGGCGGACTGCGTGATGATATGAGACTCATGATTAAAAAAGGCAATGGGAAACTTTTCACTGAGCAGTTGAAAAAATTCAAACCGGGCTGTACGTGTGATATGTGCCCTGATGACCAGAGGAATAGTTCGTTAACCGCTTGCGTATACATGTTTCAGAAAACGGCCGACAGCAGACAAATGAAAATGGTCACGTGCCCGGTCAAGCCGAAGTGATTACGGAGCCTACTATCAATGAAACGAGCTGCCAGAGGACAGGGTTGGACGTACGCAAATGACAAACCAGAAGATGGCAAAGTAATAACGGACAGAAACACCAACACGTCAGTGGAGAGACATGAATGTCATATTAGTTAGAACAACACGGTTCATCCTAGGGTTTCGAGGAAGGGACTAAAACTTGGAAATCTAGTGATTCCCAGCTCCAAATAGTGAAGGAATAATTAACAAGATCTCCTTTACAGACATTTCCGTGCACAAATTTAGTGTGGTATTTCCCAGGCCGGACTGAAACCACGTAAGTGAACTTGGGCGCAGGGTGACCTTCAAGTCACTACCAACCACCCCACAGATGCGAATGCTGACACAAAATCCCGATTCCACGCCAAAGCGTTTGCTCATAAAGCAGGCCTACTAACTGGGTCGGGTTAGCGATCGACCTTAACAAATAGCTGTGGTCATAGTCAGGTTGGTTGGCATGGTGGTGTAGGTGCACTTCAGATCAAGTCGTACAGCCCCAACGTCAAAGTGTTTTCCGCACCATATTCCACGATCGACAACATCTACCCGTTGAAAATGTCTCCGTAAACGCTTCGGGGTTTGGGGAGGAGCGCTGTGCTGAAGCGTTTACGGAGACGTTTTTAACGGGTAGATGTTGTCGATCGTGGAATATGGTGCGGAAAACACTTTGACGTTGGGGCTGTACGACTTGATCTGAAGTGCACCTACACCACCATGCCAACCAACCTGACTATGACCACAGCTATTTGTTAAGGTCGATCGCTAACCCGACTCAGTTAGAAGGCCTGCTTTTTGAGCAAACGCTTTGGTTTGGACTCAAGGCTAAATGTGGGCATCAAGTAGTAACGTTTTCGCAGCACACATGCAACGTAACAACCCACAACATGCATGAGTAAATGAATAAAACTGAGACAAATGCTAGTCAATAAAAATGCATTTGTGCATCCACGGAGTTTGTGGAGCATTATTGTCCACTGTAGACATAGGCACGTACAAATCTGCACGAGAATGGGTGGTCAGTAGGTTGATCAATCAATGTCAAGACCAAGATACGGATACAACTTTGACCTAAACAGGATGCACGGGGAATGGAACCTCACCGATTTTGTTGGTTCTCCGGCAACAAGTCTAAAGGGTTGTGCGACACAAAATATCTTTCCCCAAAATGTTCCAACCCTTGGCAAGATTTACTCAGACAGTCTCATCTAACACAAACGGTAATCCACAACGTTTGGAGTATCATCTGATTGTAGGGACGGAAATTTATAACCACCCAACTCCTTTCATTGTACAAGCATGTCTTTCATCTGTACGTAGATAGTATGTTTTGCAACGCTCATCTACTTGGCGTTCGCACGGGCTAATTCTGTCTAGTCCATCAAAGATTTAAACGTTTCGTAACAAACGCTCTACAGGTGTCCAATTGACATTTTGGATGACTCTTGAATTGAAAGGCTAAACAGGCGCAGTCACGATTTAGGAAACCTTGACTGGTTGAGATTCAATTTAACGCAGACGGAATACTCACGTCACTACAGAATTCAGTGTTCAGCCAAGAAAAAGAACCACAGCGGTCTTCGTCCTAGTTTATGTCTGCGTCTCCATAGTTCCAAACAACGCTGTTTTATATCCATTTATGTAGCATCTCGGCTTCGTGCCTTCTTTCATCTGAGCTTGTAACGATCTCTTATTTTGCACATTACTCGCTAGAGGAACAGCGATTAGATTCTCGTAAAACATATCTTCATGAAATGTCCCTACTTCTACGTTAAAGCTGCACAGAATGCCCGCGAATAAACGGCAAACCCTCATTTAAACTAAAAAGGTCAGATATCTTTGATCCTGTTGGGTTGCAAAAAAGACAATAGCTAAGAGTACTCATTTTAAGTTATCCAGAGTAAATAGGTGAACATAAAAATACGGGTGTCTGAACTCATGGCGCATTTCTGTGGTCTTCTCTTGAAGCAGTAAGCAAGAAGTGAATCCGTTTTCTTTGTCTTCCGCATACCGGTTGTTTGGGACCGCGTGATCGCAAACCCTCGTTTGCGCCTACGCTGAACACTTGTCTGTCTAAACTCTGAATAGTCACACTATTCTTTTCGCGTATGCTTTTGTCTAGAATTAGACTTTGTTGAATAAAAAACGAACAAATTTGGAAACACTAGGATTCGGCTGTATATGATCCAGTAACAGGGACGGTACGTCTTCATTATCTGTCAGCTGTACTCCGATGCTTCTGCCTCAGAACTTTGTCCACTTGTAGCCCGGAAGCTTCACAGTCGGACTATATATGGATTGGCCATTGCGTCTTTCTTAGTGCCAATCTTATAACTTCAATGTGTAAAATTACATTAGTGGATTCCATTGTTAACTGCAGGAGGACTGTCGTCGGAAACGTTTATACTCGTGTGGTAAATATTTCGTAGTGCACTGGGATGGGTGGGTGGTTTATCAAAACTTGGCATTTTTGGAATTTCAGCACGGCTTCTTAGCTCGATTGGTGACACATTTGTGAAATGGGGGCATGCAGTTCCCGTAGCTGGTTCGAATCAGCCGAAGTCCAGATTTCACATAATTGAATGTTTTCTAGATCATTTTTACTGTACTTCAACAGTCCACGTGTAATTATGACTGTATTGAGCATAGTCGTTATGGTGAGTTCGCAGTTAACAAATACAAAAGTGTTGTAATGTTCAGAGATGCGGTTGCTTTGAACCAGGAAGACGCAGAGGACATTTTAAGTTTTCCGGTAAAGGTGGCCACAGTTAGAAAGTAATCGTTCATGGCAGGGGCTCATATGGAGCGATCTCTTCATACAATAAAAAGCAATATAATCTGTATCACATAGTGCCATATTCGGTAGAATCTTGCTTAAACGTATCTTTCGTAATCGCTAAGGTGAGGAGGATTTTGGTGGGGATAGCTCCCAGTATTAAGTTGTAGATTTCTTTGGAAGTGTCATCATATTATTATCAAAGACATCCAACAAATTCAGCTACATGAATTTGCCATCGACACCATACATAGGTAAGAATAATGCTTAGAGTCCGAAGATGACAAGCAAGCTTTGAGATAACTGAACTGAGTCTGTCTACTAATAAAGTCTGGAAAGTCAGTAAACAAATGGATTCCCGTTGACATTTCTTTAATTAAATTTTCCAGTAGTAAATCTACCTGAGCATTGTTTCATCATAAGGTTACCGTTCGTACAGGCTAATTCTAGGCCAAAACGCAGGCGCTGTTTAGTCTAGATGGAGTTGAAATTTGCTTGAAGCGAAGGAATTGGAATGAATAAGACACGGACCCTTCAGATGAATTACACACTACTTCAAATCAGATTTACTAGTTGACTGAAGAATTGTTTGTTCCGTACCCGTATCAGTTTACTACAAATGATCGCCGGAGTAATGAGGAGAAAGACCTTGTAGATCACGAAGATCAAGAATAGCGTGCACCACAGTTTGATACGGACTTTGGCCTGTGAAATGATATCGCTCAATTTATCTTCCCACTGAACGCAAGCAGCCACATCTGTTTTTTGTCGCAGAGATAATAGGTTCTTCCGAACGCACTCACAGTAGGGAAGCAACAGGTCGACGAAACCAGCGATCTTTCACAACACTATTACTGTTGTTGATATAATCTTTCGGTCAGGAGCATCTTTCGGCGTTCGAGCAGTTCTCCTGAGAACGACGCTGAGTACATCAATGTTTCTTGAACCACACAAGGAGAAAAGATGCAACACTGTTGACCTTTTTCCTGCAACTAAGCTCAGACCGTCTGAAAGCACTCTGTTTGCATCTGTTTCCCGGAAGAGAAAATAACCCATAAATGGATCCTTGTGACAAACGGCATAATGTGGATATCATGATCTGGGTTTTCTTAATTCTTCAACTAGATACTTATAAACGTAATGTAAAATTCTGATATTGAATATATTATTTGATTTCGTTAACATACTTCAATCAACCCATTCCAAACGAAAACAGCACTTTTGAGCCATCTCAATTTGTATGGTTTCTGAACGGCTTTCTAATGTTACGTTAAAAAAATTCTTTTTTCACTCCTCTTTTTCAGAACAAGGTGGAGAACGAGGTTTGCTTTCTGGGTTTATTCACCAGGCTAACTACAACACAATGAATATGGAACCAATGATCTAGGTGTCTAATGAAACTGGTCAAACGAGATTGCAAACTATCTGTTCACTAACAACCACGCCATCATTGTTTCAGACTGTGAACGTAAATGATTGTGCACTAGCGAAGTTTCAAAATGAGCCTGAATTTCTGAGCAAAACAGTCAAGTTTATTAACTCGGATAGCAATGGCCCCAGCATAGGTCGTTATTTCAAACCGAGTTCTTGTGCCAAATGTAAATAAAGACCTATAACGAAACATATTTTCTCAATTATTCAACTTCAGCCCGGTACAATCATACAGGGAGTTTATGGAGTTAGATTGAAATAACACCCCGAGCTAGTAACAAGAAACTAGATCACTGGTCAATCACTTGACGATGGCTTGATTAGTCTAATGCGTCACACTAGTCCAGTGGCTTGATCGTGCTTGTTGGTCTTCGATTCGGTGGATTTGTGGCTATGGTATGTACAGTATCTGAACAGACTGCTTTTGTAGACATACTACTGGGTGAATCAACCTGATTGCTAAGGCTTCGGCAGTATGGACGGGATTCGGAAGGTATTCGGTGGGTTACTTGTCACGCGTTGTTTTGAAGTCCTTCAAATGAATTCCTATGCAATTAATCTTACGGTGATCCAGTATAGTGATTGTACCTGAGCACAGGATCGCAAGCTTAAGATGATGTATCCACCTAACCCAGCCTCTTTAACAATTTCCGCACGCTGAGCTACTTCAACTTACATAATTCATTATTAGAAACTTAAAATCATCCCGCATTAAACCCACACCAGATTTAACAAACCGTCCTAGGAATAAATAGAGTGTAAATTAAATACATAACGCACCGCAATTATATTTAGTGAGAAAATTCTGACAGAAGTTGATATCAGCATTTTCTCCGGTTAACGTGATTGAAATTTAATTTAGGTTTCGCATATCATCGCATCAATTCAACAATAGCAACCATAATATGAGAGTCGTGCTTCGGAGGAGAAGAATCTGCAGGCAATTCAGATATTTGCGTGGAGAGAAAAATAAAGCAATCTGATCATCTGGATATTTTGCCTTTTTGTGGTCAACTTTAAAGAAGAACGTAAATATATACCAGGACCGTTTTTCCTATAATAGAGGATAGAACTTCGCCAGGTAATTGAAGTGAATTTAGGAAATAAAGTAATCACTATATACAAACCATTACGAAAGAAAATGATTTCGGGCATATTACTGGTTTACGAAATAATTCTTTGTTTAGTTGTGAGTATTGGAGAAAATGCAGTTTTTCTTCGTGAGGCCAATATCTCCGTGATACCAGAAATCCACACCGAACGACTGAAAGTAAAATAACTGCCTTCTAGAAGTTAAATGCTATCCACTTTCCGTTTAGTGGTAGACATACCATATGAACGTATAACGCCATGTCCATCATTTCAGTTGATGCCGTTCATGTTTCTTGGTGAAACTTCGGCTGACGAACATATGATTTTTCTACTCTTTTATGGTTATGTTCTAGCTACGTGTGTTTAGAAAAATGCCATCCTTCGAAGCTTTCTTTCTGATGCACGCCATACATCCATACTCTGAATTATCATTAAAACTACCCCCACCAGGTCCCACAGTTAACACAAGTGTTTGATGTTGTTTGTGCTGCTGCCTTTCGACGAGAAAATAAGCAGTTGTCATGAAACAAAAGCATACTTCATAATTAAACACGGACGACCTACTTAAATATTCAAAATCAGTGGTCAGTGGAAGTGACGAATTCATGCAATCAACTATCGAAACCTCCACATGCATAACCGGCAAAAATTCACTGGGGATGATGCCGTTTTATAAGAAAACCTATCATTTCAAGGTTCACATATCTTGAATCTATTCCTAACGCTAATTTTCTAATCGTAACTGAGAGAATTATGTTGAGTAAATGCTCAACTTTCAGTATTACACCCCCATTTGAATGTTCATGCGACACTTTTATTTCTCAAACACAAGGTTTCAAAGGCAAGTCGGATGCGGAGAAAATTCTAGTAATTCTTAAATTTCTAGAAGATTCGGTTCACATAGTTCATCTAATAAACTCAGTGCGAGAGCGATTGACGGAAGTCATTGAAGAAGCATAATAATGATAAAACCTATTACACAATTCCGGGTTTCAATTTTCACTATAATTTTGTAAAATGAACAGTGAATTTGAAAACAAATTCAGTCGAACTATACATAAGGCATTTCTTTCCAACACACATTCTGACAGTATGTGTGAGTACATAATCTTCTCAATTATATCAACAATGTTTTCATGGACGACGAATGCAAACGGCATTTTTTAAGTTTCATCTTAAAAGGCATGGTAAATCGATAATCGAGCATGTTGTTTTTCGGTTGCCGCTTGAAAACAGCCTCAACACAGCGGTGTTACGTGGGTTTGGAAGGTGTATACAGCACTATACATCAAAGGTAAGTCGTTCTCACCCAAAGCCTATGGCGGACAATATAACCCAGTTTCATTGAACTGTTTTTTGTCTGCGAAAACCATAGTCACCTCCTGTTATTTTCGGCTTTGAAAGTTGGTTTCTGAGTGGTTTAGCCACAGTAGTTTATCCAAAACTGTTCGTGTTAGCAAAAATACGACTGACAGCGAACTGACCATTTAGTGCAAACGTGCCTCTTAATTCCTACCGAACATAGTTAAAGCCTAAGCCCCAAAGAATGGCATATATTCTCTCTTATCCTCCGGCCAGAAAGCCTCATATAGCTGGGTTTTATAGTTTCTTTGGTTCAGGCGCATAATGCATAAAAATTGCAGCACCAATTGCATCACTGTCGACAAGCGTTCACACTTCGCATAACCACGAATCGTTACGACTGGTGGTGAATCATCGCTCGATAAAATGGTCTGCGGAAGAATCTTGTACTGTCAAAGCCATATCGATTTTGTTGGTAAAGAACTGTAGTCCCTTAAAATCAACGTCATAAGGATATAAGTAAATTACTGGAAACGAATGCGGTAGGCTAAAAAGTCACACATTTTTTTAAAGACTGTTGGACATATTGAACTTAATAGGAGTTTTCCTACGTCTGCTGTTATGGAATGCTCGAATGGTCGGCTTATCAGAGATTTAGACCGTACGGAATCTCACCATTATGAATGCTGATCACAAAAGCAACTGAGGCCACACACTGACAAGCTGTTATTGAAGTTTAAGACATCTTTGCCGATTTGGTATGACCAAACTCGTTTTGTTCGTAGAAGATGTATAAGATGCTGAGTAAATGAATCGAAGGTATGCAGTTCACAACTAATAAACATACGTTAAACAAAGACGGATCTAACTTGATAAATTGTAGACGGTGCAATGGACTGACCATGGTTTGTCTCTAATAAAGTGACTAAAAAACTAAGAAGATAACAAATTTCAGCTTGCACCACGGAATTTTTTCACAGCTCTGCTGCATAACTGCGTATGATAACTTCCAGGTGGCCTATCGACTAGTTACTAATGGTTTGTAAGCCACTCCATAACCCTTCCAAACAACAGGTGAAAGTATGCAGCGCTTTCCACTCTCGGTTGCACCAGCAGTGTGCCGCACGATCCCAAAATTAAGTTATACATTTCACCGTTGTCTAATTTCTGCTGTGTGCAACATAAAGAATTCTCATCACACTGATCATTTCTCACAGAGTATTATTAAGAAAGTTACTCCATACAGCTAGGCTGTCGAGGCAAACTATCGTTCCTCATCTACTCGCGGTTTCCCTACACTCAGTTTTACGTTCATTTAAGACCGATTTATGAGATACCGGACAGTGTGGGAAAGGGTTGGGTGGAACTTATTTTCATTTACCATGCGCCTCAAACCAACCAAATATATCAACATATTTTCAGTGAGGTAAAGATTATCAATCCTCTAACATCCAGTAAGGACTAGATTAGATAAAGTAGTATTATTTTGCCGGAGCACACGCTGTCCTTGAATCTCAGCAACCAGAGTGCTTTTTAAAAAAATTAGTCTTCAACCAACAACCTAATTTTCGGTATCCGGCTTCCCAGTGAGACATTCAAAATCTCTCCGTATACCGCCGAGTTCATACAGACATTTTTGCACCTTTCCAAATGTTGAAAATTATTCATAATTGATCACAACTGTCGCATTCCTACCAGTACTCCAACCAAACTGATCTCAGAGAAGGGAAGTAAACTGGAATTTTCTGTTTCTAGTAGTCCTCACTAATGTATCTTTGCCACGGTCACGCTTTCGTGAGGTATTTCTGTTGGACACTCCACTGCTGAAATCAAATTAAACAACATTAGAAATTTTGTATGCAGACGTTCAGAAACACACTGGCGTGTGTGCAATGCTCAAATGGCCTAGGTTTGTCAACAATAGGCACAGCAGCTATCCTGTTAGCTCCAATCGGTCATTACAAAAGTTCGGCAGCCTTTCAAATTGGAATCACAGACTTTCTATCCAGCAGAACCGGGTTTCGCTCACAGCTAAGATTGACGGCCTGAATTCGCTGAATTCAGCTCTACAGTGTGCTCAGTCGACGGTCTTTGATGAGACAACTGACTCGCGATTGACCATTCGAAAGGCCTAAATAGCATCCACCTAATGGTCACTTTTGACCAGATGAATGCGAACGGCACTCTTGACCAACTGCGATTCACAATCAAGTCATATCCTGTTCTCGGATTGGTTTCGAGCGCTGCCTTGAGGGTTGGTCAGTAAAGCCTAGACCAGTGTTATGTGAAAAAAGACACACATAGGTGAAATGTAAAGTGACAGTCTGTCTTCGTTGTACAGGAATTTATAGCCAGTGGTTATAAACTGCAGCTGATAATCACACATTCTTTTCAAGAAAACAACCAATTCAATTCGCAACATTTAAATTATAACCTGACAAATCTAAACATAATTTTAGTTCTGCACCTCTAAGAACTAAGTGCTATGGATAAAAAATAGTAAGAAATCTGTCTGGAAATCGTGACCGGTACATTTATTTGTGGAAAATGGATCCGTTTTCCGCTCATTTCGTGTATGAATGAGGATAAACGTATTCTGACACCAACAAGCAACTCTAACCAAAAGGACACTGATTGCACCAAGTTAACCGCAACTCTCGGCCTCAGTTAACGGTCATATCACGTCAAAAACCGCACATATATATATGCACGTATAATTAGGACCCAGCACAATTGGAAATAAAAAGACGTTTAGAAAGTTACAGGTAAAGATGGCCTTTGTTAACAGGCATTAAAGCTAGCCGCGTATGCACAAGTTTAGGTTAATTCACTTGAAGTTACAAAGACACAGTTCTGTTCATAAAACCCAATGAAACGTTTTAGAACAGGAAGACAACTATTCAAAATTAAAACGGGAGTGGTTGAGCGTTCAGATTTGATAATTCGGTCGCGCCTAATGTGNTGATGCATGTATTCCATTGACTGCCAGAGCTCGACAGAATTACGTGCGCTTAAAACAATTTGAATCTGAATTAAGCCTGCAATTGCTTACGAGAAACAGTCTTGATACGTGCGTCATTGATGTCACATTTGACGTAACCAAATTAACACATTTCAACCTTCAGGTTCATCCACTTGTGTGGTTTATTAATGAATTCGTGAAATACCGGTTAGGCACAAGTGTATCCGGTATCTAACTAACCTCGCAAAAAAATTAGCTATCTTTATCAGATATTGGTGTGACATCTGATTACCTAAACTCTAGGAACCAGCGTTTTCTTCGTCAATCATCGGTTCCTGTTCCTTAGCCGCAGAGATAAATCGTTGACTCATTTGAAGCTGTAAACTCCAAATGTTATATGAAAATGGTTTGTTAACGACCAGATCGTGACCTATTTCACAAACTTTTTCTGAGTGATTAAATGGTTGTTGGTGTTTATCGAAAGGACGAAAGGAACATTTGAAGTACTGAGTTCCCTTGATCCGGCTCACCAGTAACCATTGCGTGATGTTACTACGTCGTCTACTGTCTTCATTCAAGGGCGTAAAACATTGGAATACACAGGATATGCGACAGTAGCAACAGAACAAGTGAGCCAGAATCTGAATTCATCCACTGCTAGGCACACTACAGTATCAGGTCATGTTGTTGACCCCGAGTTTTACGTACGACCGCGCAACCGGAGTCCTGCAATGTTTGCATGCACCGAGGCAATGCTAATCGATACTCGCTGTCCGGCCTGTTATATGCGCAAACTTTTGAGTTGTGCAGTTTGCGCGCCTTGAAACTGATGACAGTATGTGTTTTAGGTGCAACCAATCGTCAATCGTTTTTAATGTTATTGCTACCGGTATGTCCCATACATTCTAACGTCCTACGTTCGTGAGTGAAGGCGGTAAACGAAGTGTTAACGTCTCATGACATATTCCTTTGACTGTTATTAATAAAAGGAAAATGTGTTCGTCTAGTGTCTTCAAGCAGTCAAATTCAATCAGTGTGGCCGCATTACCTCTAATCAGTAAATCTGATTTAGATCTTTGACTGTCAACTCAGGCTCATTAAAAGATAAATTGGAAGATGACTAGTATTTACTCTAAACAAAATTATATTATGAACGCGAATGCCAAGAAGATCGTTTGTATATTAATATATGTGTATATGTTAGAAATCTCCTGCATTGAGAATAACAAATAAAGAGTTTTCAACGGATTTAACCACTATGTTATACAGAATTTCAAATCCTGATAATTAGTTTCGCAGATTTGATCACTTTAGAAGTCTGGACATCAGTCAGGTTTCAATTCCTTTTTGTGGACTTAAATTACCATAGTAACAAAGCCAAACGTGACTGACAAATTATCACATTCTGCGAAGGCGGAAATACCATCTTTATTAATGCATATATATATACACGATTTCACACATTCTCTGAAAAATATGCTAAAATTGATTGATTCCACCGCAGCGTGGAGTGTGAAAAACAGGAAGGTATTTTTCACTTCTGCTTATGACTACACCACTTGAAATCGTTGGCTAAGCTTGTGAGAGATTACATATGAGCTTACCCGAAGACACATTCGAAAGGCTAAGATTGAATAAAAAACAATGCACAGTTCAAACTGGTTAATAAAGATACCGTCAGAAGAATGATATTTCATCGGAGTTGGTGATGGTAGGTATTTCTGTAGTGATCTTAGAAAAAACTGCTCCACAAAGTTATCAAATACGCCGTTTTCCACAGGTTATATATATGTGATATCTTTCACATACGTGACGACACTGTGCATCTGAATAGCGTACTTTCTATGACAAATAAAAAATCCAAAATAAGCCTTTCATTTGAAGCGGAAAAGATCGAAGGATTGCCTCTCCTGGATTACGGCAATAGATAGTCGAGTAGATTAAGGTTGTACAGGCATTCACGGAAAGAAAATTTGCAACGGCCAGTATGACACTTTTTAATCAAATCTCTCGGAGTAAAAATAAACTTTATTCGTAGTGTGACACATGAAGCTATGCAGATTTGTAGTGATGACAAGAGTGAAGCTGAAGTGGCAATTTTGGAGCGGACATTTCCGGATAACACTCATTCCATTAAGCTGGCTAATAAACACAGACCTGACAGTACGAGCCAAACACCCACCGGTGTAGACGAATTTAGTTTGTTGGGCGCTGGAATACAGGAATGGGGCGTTTAGTGAACCTGTGATTTTTCGACTACTCAACACAGTTGAAAAGACGTACACTACTGTACAACTACGAACCGCGCTCATATACATCCAGATCGATTGCTCCTAACTCACTAATAAGCTACCTAGATGTATTCCAGCTGAGCACTTCGTGTTGGTTGCGAAATTCGGAGGCACTTTCCCGGAGGATGCGTAAACATTATCCTAACCGATTGAAGGCAGGTTAAAATCCATTTGAAATACGGTCCTGCTGTAATTCGTTTACTGACAGCGTCCAGTTTCAAAGACTTTCCAACCCGCTTACTAACATTCCTGTCACTAAACCTTGGAAACCGAAGGGTGAACGTGATTCTTCTTCAAAACGATCGGAAGTAAATTAGATAATTCAAAACCTAACATTCAAAAAACATCCGTTCAATCCTTGTGCACAGAATGCCTTCTTGATTTTAACTGATAACTCCGGGGGTTAATTCGGTCAAGTAATTGTCCTTCTGTTTAAGGTTTTTTAACCTTATTATTTAACAAGTTGCTTCTGATTATCTCCCTTGATAGCCGTGGCACAAATTGATGCAAGAATAACCCGATGAGAATGAGTGGAAACGGGGTTCTCCAACCTAGTTTTTACCTATTTTATACTCAAGGAGGTATTCAAAGAGATAGTTTTTGTAAGAACTACAGCTTAAACGGTTACGAAAATACAAGCTGTTTTGGAACGAATCTATACTATTTGAAACTTACTCTCCCTAAGATTCTTTCAAAGAGCTGCAATAAGCCTACAGTGTCATTTAAACAAAATTTCGAACGTGTAACTTTTCTACCTTCAAAAATGCAGAGCAGGTAGATGAAAGGGCAAAATCCCAAACCCCCTCCCTCAAAGAAATTTGATTAAAAGGCATCCCATGAAAATTGACTGACGGTAGTGTAAGGAATGCCACAGCAAAGCTTACTGACGTAAGGAACAGTATTTATAAAGAGTAGTTTCTGTCGTGTCTATTCATCTCTCTTCTTTCCGAGACGGAACACATTAGTCTCCTAAGTTGTACGCTTGTGAACACCTCCTTCTGTATATGGTGAACAGTTCGTAAATTCGTGTAGTCTACTGATATAGTCCATCTAAGTTTTATCTGAATCTGTATATAACAACCATCAGGGCGTGTTGATTGCTCCTTGGTGTTGCTAGTTTGTTTGCTGTCGGGGACTGAACGAATATTAATAATTTCATGGTATGACGGCATCATCCAGACTGTTTGTTCTGATTGGACGTCTAGCGACCTGCAAGCCTGATAAAAGTGCAACATTATTGTGGTTGTCACGGATTGGGAAACAACAATTTGCGGACAACACTCTCTTAGATAAGTGTCTTTTGGCTGGAAACACTGGACTACAGCAAACCAGGAGTATCCTGACTAGTCTGATAGCTGACAAATATGTGAGGTCTCCACAATTCAAGCATCAAGTGAACGAAGAGTGTATGGTACCTGTCTGAGTCGCACTCTTTGCCCAATAGTTTTACACACCGCCACCCATAAAGTGCATATATAATCCAAAATAAAATATTGCAACTGTCCACTGCTTCAGTTCTCCCATTTCTGGTGTGTTGCCGATTACCCTATATTCAAGCTAGTTCAATACCAGTCGGGATATCAGGATCGTGCCTTATGAATGTTAGGAGAATACTTTCTTCAGTCTTACGTTCATGTGTAGACCAGCCGACGGTAACACATAGAGATCAGCACTGCGTTCACTCCAAGCAAACTGATAGGAGTTTCAACGATTCGAATAGCCCCATGAGTTCATTAGAAGTCAAAGGTGGTTTTGACGCACAGTCTGTTTTCGGTTATTCATCTTCGAGCCAATTACACAACATTTTATATCATCATGGTTGTCAAGCGAGGAAAAATCAAAAGCAAGTTTATTCATTCAACGGAACAGCAAAGAAAACCCCTCGCTAGGCCAGCCAGGACAAGCACGATGATGATAAGGTAACCGTGCACTTTCCTGACAAGTTATCAGAAACTTAGTGAACGAACTCAGTCAGTTAACAATAGACGTTCCGTCGGATGCTTTTAAACAATGTCGTTGTATGCGTTCACCCGCTGGTAGTACAGACGACTCAAACAACTAAACGGTTTGCTAGATCAACCACTCACTAGATGACTCGAACCTGGCTAATCACCAGCGAGCATCAGAATCCGGAAACTGTTGAGTACATTTTTGAATCAATTGTGAAAATTTAGGATATGGAAACGTTTGTTATTCAAGTAAAATTGAACACTGGTCCCATCCACCACAAAAGCCTTTTCAGTAGCGACAAATTCAATGAAGGAAAATAGTTAGAAACAGTTCCACAAAACTTTCAAGATGAAACATTCATATATATATCCATCATGAAAAGGTTACGTGCCGTTTCTAACCAGTTTTATAACTGACTGGACTGGTTATCTGGTTTACTATTGTTCAACACTACAGAACAGTATACAGTAAGTGCTAAAAACCTTTAGTAAAACCTGACAATAAATTGCTCTGGTTCTGCATAACCTACAATGGCGGTCGGATGTTTCAGTGCCTAACATGTCAAGTGTAACTTACTGTGAGGCTTTGCACTTAAAATAATAATTTACTATAAAAAAGTTTCGAAATAAAACCACCTTATCTACAGCCCTTTGGTATAATTCGAAAATTTAGACTGATGATCTTCAAGTTGTTGTCAGTCCTCACAGTACGTTGCGGAACTTCTACAGCGGTCATCACCAGGCCAATCCTCTTTAGGTTGTCATGACAATAAACACAACTTGCTGAGCTGTATGCATGTACGGCGATACGGATCAAACTTGAATCCGTCCTCTGTAGGTCGGTACCGTAACTAAAAACAGTGCAAATAGGAAGGACATGCCGGTGCTTACTAGTCAGTCGGTTGACTACGCGTAGAGCAAAGAATTTTGGAGTCATAATTGCGAGATGCAGCAACTTTCGTCAACGTCATGATTAACTGTCTCCCAAGATGAAGACAGAGATGTCAAAATTAAGGAAGTAACAACCGAAGCCAGTTACACTCTGCCACTCGTTCTGCCTCCATGCGAACTTCCATACCGCACAAAGGAGGTCGGCATTATCTGGAGGATTAGTGTGGTTGTATCTTATACAGAAGAGTGTCAGCTACAGTTCGCAGAACGGAAGAGGCCATTACCGTGATAGCGTATCACAAGGAGTTACTGCGCAGAGACGCATGTAAAAAAATGTTTCTTTAATATATTAATAATATACTCCCTGGAACATGAAATCAACAACCGCATTTTTATCCAATTTTTCGGATGCAGTTCACCCAGTGAAAGTCATCAAGTCAATTTAAGTGATATATTCAACCAGCCACAGTTCATTGCTACGTACCGCGAGACCTTTGTTATCAAAATGCGAATGTGACACAGTAGCGTAATCCTGTTATAGTAATATAGATGTATTAGCTCTCTGGCTGTTTCAGTAGAAAGTGCTAAAGTTCTGATCTCATAAGAGTCCTGAAACTTCTAAAAAATTGTCAATCTTACTGGAACGTTTAAGACTTGTAACGTAGGTGCAATTAGGCAAACAGTGAAACCCTAAAGCACAGTGCCTGCTAAGCCCAAAATTCTCACGCAGCTGGATGAAATACCATCCAGTTAACAAAGATTGTTTGAAAAATTCTCTGCTGTTCGACTGAAATCCCCTTGTGCACCTGATGTTACTTGGAAACTTCCAACTGAATCATCGAAACGGTTACTTCTTTTGCGTACACTTAATGTGAAAGGTTTGTTTAACAGATTCATCTACAGACATGTAGAATGGTTGTGACATCCTCCTGAAATTTAACGTGTCCATAATTGGACGATAAACAACTCAAGTATAGGCACCAGTGTTTGCTAATCCTATGTAAATGATATGGTTTTGATAAAAGGTGTTCTGTGTAAAACTGATTAGTCTAGTTTACAGTTTCAAGCAGGAAAAAGAAATAAATCCTTCCAACCAATCCGACGATCGGTTGAGTTGACAGATCTTCGAAAACTAACAATTTTAGTATCTGTTTCGCAATGCTACAAAAGCGACACATTATTCACCATCCCAGTGATAAACCAAAAGATTTATTTGAATGAACCTAACTGACAGGTATCCGCTGACTAATGTAAAATTATTGAATGAGGAGATTAATTGCGTTGAGTACTATCGACAGTTTGTTCTATTATCTGACAGGCCGCTCTCCTAAAACATTTCAATCGAGGACTTCCCCAATCACAGACTCCATTACACTAACCAGAATATTTTCAACCGCAGGGTCACGAGCTTGGTTCATCGGAAGTTTTGTCCTATAGCTTAACCTAAAATTGGTGTACATATACATCCATAATGTGCTTTTCCTTAAATATTCCGTGACTGTGCCATGGAGTATATTAGGCCAGCCACGAGGTATTTTGGATTGCGATCGAAGTCAGTAAATCGACAAATGGAACCAAAAGTGAACATTTGTTCGACGAGAAACACGTAGTGACTCTTAGTATGTAATCTGTGTACATCTAATGAGCGCCCAGAGAACAAACATTGTCACTGTACAGTTGCAATTCTGCAACAGCTGAATCAGCTGAGATTTGGTCGCGTCAGTGTGTGTCACAACCGTATGAAGTTAATGAGATATTTTGGCTGACTATTATCCCACCCGTTTACAACCATGCTATCCATACTGAACTAATTCTGACTACCTTTCCTAACTGGTTTATTTCTTCCGCCTTCGGTTGCAGCTTGCTAACTTTACACTTTAAAAGACTCTGATTACACAGCTTTTAGTATCATAACTATCTGAAGATATATTTTTCAGAGATATGTTATTCAACCTTAGTTCATTATAGTTCCTGGTTATTTGGGCGAGATACCACAAATGGGATGGGACCAACATTCAAACTTGATTTATGTCAAAGGGTATTTTCATTGTTTTTTCATGGTATCCTGATTACAACGTTTAAAATGGTTTCCAGTTATAATGTTCTATGTTGTTATGCTCGGCCGTGGTGTTAAATTTTTGGTTGCAAAACATAGAAATGCTGTTTAAAATAGCTGTGTATACTTTTCTCATGTGTGAGCTGAAACTGTTCGTCTTCAGCTCTAAAATCTTCTGTGCTTTTGTGAAGTGTTTATGTAAAACCGCCTGACCAATATATGTTTTCACAGTAAAAAATAGTCCACCAGCAGACGTTTAAAATATAATCAAGCGTTATATATCATGAAGCTGGTAGATTCATCCATGCTTTCCATTGTCGAATTCAGACACACTTAATAGACTGTAAAACATCTTTGCAGTCCAGAGGCCTCATATTCGCCTAATGGAACACGGACTCACTAAACACTGCAACGAGATTGTTGCTGTGCGCCTTTGTATTTGGATAGTTCATGATAATCGGAAAATGTCCACTTCAAATCTATACAGGGTAAACGACAGCATGACGCTCCTGGATTAGAGAAAGTTTGCACGGATGAGACGACTCACTTCTCTTCAAAATGGACTTTCTTTTATAACCTTGTTCACTGAACTCACACAATTATGCTCAGATAAAGGTATCCAGCACGTTTTATTCCAACAGGTTGCGTTGTCAGTTTCACTTTTCTGTGATAGCAGCACTCCAAACAGGCAGCAAAAATGCCTTGACAATGTCGTCCTTTAACCTTATATTTCAATTTTAATCTACATTTTCTGCTTGGTTACCCCTCTTTCGTAAAACGCACTTAAAATATGTAGGTGTATGCTGAGTCATACTTCGTACCTCTATGATTCGTTCATTAAAAGTTAGATGCTAGTGCACCAATCATTATCTATGTTAGGCACTCTATATCATTTGGTGGGATTTAAACGAGCTAATAACCAAACCGTTCATAAAAGTGCTACATGTCATATCACTACTAGACGTAACACATCTAACAATTTGTACTTAACTCAGTCTTCTTGAAATTTTCATCATACAACTGAAAATAGGTTGTAAGAAAACAGAATGACTGGTCAGTTGGAGACCCCGGTTAACTGTCAGTATCATCTGTGTCACAGCCGTAAAAGAATAGATCAGTTTGAAAACTGTATTAAATAGCAGTAACCATTTCATCAAAAGCCAATTTTGAGTGCAACAAGAGTTTCCAAATGACAATCAAGGTGGTGGACCATTAGCGATTTTTATTTTCAAGCTGGGTTTTTGAAAAATGTTTACCTTATTCTGTGGTTATTGACGAAATCCAACAATAGAATACTGCACGCTATTAATTGGAATAAATTAAATTTTCTTGCGTACAATTCAAACCTCATGAAACGTGTTCAGATCTAGGTCACGTACATTTTCCAGGTCAACGAACACTGTGAAGCGAAATGGCCAAACTGATAGATAGGTGAACACGCTAGAACCCACAAACACAACGACTATCAGAATGATCGGACTGTAACGAATTATACTTAGGGGATCGTACCTTCCATCTGTTAATAACCACTGCCATGGAAGTAATCCACCCAGCAGTTACTGTTAATCAGCTGGTTTCACTGGTGAAAGCTCCTTGAATATCGAACATAAGTCGTTTGACATTTCTGTTTTGGAAAAGGTTCCATTTTCTAAAACCCACGATATTTAGTTGTACGATTGTTTTCATCCGAATTTAATAGATCGCTGTCTGGCCAATTGAAACCCCACGGTAGACTCATCACTAGACCGACAATGCGTTCATCTGTACATGTCCTTCATTTACCCTGTTGAACCTGCCATCCGCATTCAAGTCAATTACTTCTCTAACATATCGTGCCAAGTAGGTAATGTGTCCCAGGGTTGATACCTATTTGATCTGCGTTTCAAAGTCTAATGTGAACTATGAAAACAACTGTTTGTTTAATCTACGCTCGACACAACGCCTAGTAAAGACGGCTCGACAAGTCACCTGGTGAGTACCGCACGACATAGGGCCTAGCAGCCAACGCCCACCATAGTCAGCGGTTCCAACTGCGTTAGCAACGTTACTCTCAGCGCCACCAACGTTATCTACTTCATTGTTTGGCATGGCTCTTGGCCATGAACACTGCCACAAAAACTACTCAGCCGTTATAACACGTGTACACCGTGCATCGAGTGGAATGACTATTCACTGATACACACCAAGCCAAACGACACATCTCACTTTGACTTTACTGCACGTACTAAACAATACGCAGTCCTACGGTGATCATTTTGACTCCAAGACTTGCACAACTTCATCCGGCAAACGAAGTACAAGTTGAGGATCACTCTGACATCATCTCGTCCGTCCATCATACCCTGCAAGTTCCCACTATCACAACTGGTAAATGGCAACTGTCAAAGTCATTTCTGTTGCGCTATCAAGATTTTGATAAGACGAAACATTTTGTTACTGTGTATTGTTATTTACACATATTCAGTACATTGCTACTTATGTATCATATAAACATTTTTATTGACGTTATTCACTTTTTGGTCGTAAGTACCTTTTTTGCCAATACATTAATTGCGACTGGCAACAGGACACTAAGCAGCATACGTACTTCGGATAAAAACTGTTAACAATGGGATAAAGTTGCATGATCGTCTGGCTTCGTTTTCTGCTCAGGTTACGATGCAAGCTCTATAAAATGCGCGAAGTCCTTATGCATGGTTTGATTCTAGACAAAACCCGTAATTACTTAGAATGTTTACTCCGATACCTTCCATATGTTACGCAAACAATACTAACGACTTTTCCAGTTCGGACTACTAATAGCACATTCAAAGCAGAAAGTTGACCTCTTCACCTACAGTGGACAGGTATATCAGTAATCTGTTATCTTTGTGAGATAATTTTGAGATTGTAACTGTATATGCATATATACCGGTTCTACAACCTTACTTTGTAACATGTGCTGAACTGCATTATTTGTACACAATACAAATTGGACTTGGTGAGGAGCACACAACCGTCTCCAAGTGTTGCACTCAGTGCATTGCAGCATAATATGTAACTACTTTCTCTTATGCCCATCCACTTTAGTCAGTTAGGTTGATTACTTTCTGGATTAGTGGAGATTTGTGAACCAAATAATGCTTGGTATGTGTCTCACCTCAACTTCGCCAGCTAGGTTTTCATTGGAATAGTTGTGAGCATGTGAATCTTAGCACGCACTGATCAGACTAAACAAGTTAACGGTAACTGAAAATTGTAACACTATCACCCACTTTTTCACCTGTTGCCAGGTTTATAATGAACCCTACTCGTCAGGCAATATAAATATGATTAACTATGGTCTGTCACGCAAGTCTTCAACTTCGGGTATTGTACTGCTCGTGCGGAGCTCCTGTTTCCTAAATTCCAAGAATTTTTGATGAGTTCAACTTCTCAACCTCAAACTTACTAAGGTTGGATAAACAGGTATCTACTTGTAGGTTGAAAATGACGATATTCAATTCACTCCTATTAAGTAAGTATAAACATTCATTATTTAGCATGCATTTGTGCCAGGGTTTAATTTCCGAACACCACAGCTATAAAGCATTTATTTCAAAAGTTGTTATTACATACAAAACTTGAATACCACTCGTTTTATTCCGTTCCATTGAATCAGGTTTGCAAATATTAGGTAATTTATTGGAAACAAATGTCCCTTAATTTATCAAAGGACAGACATTTGTACGGATTACGTTGAATTCACCTCCGTAAAAAAACACCACATGACACAAAAAATTCGTCTGGTCTGAATTCTTCTCCACCGTCACCGCCTTCAGTGGATTGACTTCTACTCAGGCCTTATTATTTCTGATCGCTCGTACTCGTGGTTTTGGTAATATCCGTTTGTTCGACGCACCACTTTACGACGTACACATCGTTGCTTTTTTTAATGTATAAAATTAGCTACAAAAACCAGTGAGTTGGATAAGCGATCAGTTGCAGGTACAGCTGTAACGGCGAACACGGCGATCTAAAGAACAACAAAGGTCACTGGTGACTTGCTTCAGAACATGAGAAAGAAATCGCAGAAACAAAGCTATGAACAGATGATACAGTGTTTGTAGAACTGACTGACCTAGCAACAGTTTTTCTCTACGAGTTCGAAAAAATTGTTCTGACTGCAAACTGGACTCCAAGCTGATCTTTGGACGTTACAGGTGTCTAACGCTCGATCGGTTGATTCCGGCCGTCGGTGTTATCGTGTACCTGAAAGTCACAGTTACGAGCCATCGGCGACATTTTGAAAGGACCGAAAACTCCTCTCCCATTTAGATTGTTTACAGTGAGAATAAAATTAGTAGGTGGGTCACTACGTACACATTAGAGAGACGAACACTGCACTAGAAACAATTCCGTTAACATCCCTGAGCACTTTATCTGGAAGGGAATGATACACACCTTATCTCAATTTCTGCTCAAACACTGGAACGTTTTGATCATACTGCGCGAGACCTTAGTACTCAAGTTTGTCTAATCCCCGTCCCTGAGTATCGTTTGTGAACAGACGCTAGTCTGATCTTTGTTAGCGTATGGGTTCCGTTCCAGAAAACCACACCTTGGTGCTCTTTCCTGTAAGCCTGCCATTTAGAACCTTAAGCGGTCTTATTTGTTCGACGGGGACAACACTGCTGCATCCAATCCCTTTTGATAAGGTGTTGTCCGGACGCGACTCAGTTTGAAGGGTGTTGTATGCGCGTCAAGGTCGCCTGTGTGCCCCGCACTCGTGTCAAGGCTCGAAGTGTGTTCTGATTGGTCGCGGCCTCAACGACCAACGGCTCACTCGTCCAAGCACTTTAAAATGATCCGAATGCCTGTAAATGCTGCAATACACCATGCGCCTCTACTGAGTCACTTGTTCTCACTACCGTTGTTATTGTCCGTAAGGCATCTAGCGGATGGGGCTCGAATACAGGTACAGCAAGGGGTGACCGGCTTTGCACTCTTACGTTCGTCAGTGCTTAGAAACCCGGCCCTCTCATGATTGACGGAAAACTAGGGAGATCACCAAACAAAGGCAGCTAACCTAAAGCCAATTCATCCTCCTCAATCGTTTTTCACTCTCTCAGTAAGTTAGACGGTGGCTCCGGATTGCGAATTCTCGCTAATCTTTAATAACTTAATCCAACTGCAAGCCATCACACTAAGCACGATAGCTGATAAGTTGCGAGATAGACACCAAACAACGAATATTGGATCGGGAAAATGCGGAAAGGTCAAAGGTCAACCCCACATGATGCGGTCTTATGAGGTAACCCGTACTGCTCATCTGCGCTTCATGGTAGGATGGCCCACTATGTTGCCAAGTGAATCTGATGGACTGCATATGCGAAAGCGAAAAAACCGGCCACTCTTCTGCCAATCTCCCCGTGCAAGCCTGATTTGGTATGTGTAAATGTATAGCAAGCTCTTGTAAGACAAATAAAGGTAAACTCAACACATAAACCTAGATGGTGGGGAGAAACTAGCATGAAAGGAAAATCGCACTACAATATTTTGCATCTCTGAGTCACTGATATCCGACCAAAACTCCCAGTCGTGGGTTACTACGAGTACTGTCTTCCATTCTACCACCTCCTTACTGTGCATAAACGTGTTTTAATGATAACTCGATAGACTCGGTGTTCACAGTACCAGTCTGTAGTCTGGTGTGATACAGTACTTGCATATGAGGGTTTGGGACGCACACACTGTAAACGACACGATAGAAGTCACTAAGATTCTACTTTAGGTTACTTTCGAAATTCCCGACGGATAACAATGCTGCAAGTAGTGGAACGGGTAGGCAACAGAATACGACTGTGTAATCTCTGAGCTCTCGAGGTGGTTTAATAGCTTAGCTGATACGGCGCTTGCCCTGTTTGAGTACACTGTTTCTGTTGTGGGTACAAATCCAGCCGAATCACAGATTTTTTTGTCAGTAGGTCTCTTCTGAACTAAATAATGGACAGAACTACTCAATAACACTGCAAATGCAAAATTGTTTGGCAAATTGTGTTACGGGGAAATGGGAGGTAGGTCAAGTGTATAGAAATGAATGTCAGTATTTCGTGAGTAAACTAAAGAAACGTAAAAACAGAATAGAACTGGAATCGCCAAAATAAACCAGATAGGTAAGTCTAAGTTTTAGCAGATTTTCAGAGAGACGCAATGGTTTGGTCCGACTTAACGATAAGTTCATCCAACCATCATTGCAAGACAGCTTGACCACCCAATGACCGGTGGCAATTCCTCGGAGATGTTGCCTCTGTCAATTTCTTGTACAGCATTTCGGACCTTGACAAGCCCTACGAATTGTGTTTCACCTCGTTGCATTACATTCCTAACCTTTCGTTTATTTACGCCCATATTTTCCAGGTCGGCCATATAATCTGTAATTAGGGAATGGTCAGAAAACTTAGATTTCGTGACATTCGGATTGACTTGGGAGCGGTTTCCTCACGGTAATTGACCAAATTTAGGCACCCCCAATTAGATTCATTAAGGAAGAATTTCCAGTTCAGGGTTTCTTTCTTAATTGATCGAGTTTAGCTTTACCTTCGGGCGGATGTTTTGACCCTTCAAAATTGTGACAGAAACTCTTGGATACTTGCAGATCGTTCTGTTAGAGTAAACGGACAACAGCAGCCTTCCTTTACTTGCATAAAGCCGATTCACTAGAGGTACGGCGAATGTTTTTACTCCAGAGAAGAGAAATATGTATTGTGACATGCTGTATGTATGCAATTTTGTATCTAATATTACGGCATCATCGTCAGGAGTCACGCTTCGATCAGGTTTGGTGATCAAAGTTTGCGTTGGCAATCGTTACTTTCTACAGCAGCTAAAGTTTCGTCACATGTATCCCCGCAATTTTGGGTCCAGTTTGATGAATGTCATTCATCGTCTAGCAGGAGTAAAACATGAAAAAGTGGACTTTCCTTTGAGCACGGCTCCACAGTAGAACTTTGAACAAACATCTTATTCAGCTCGTTCACTACGTTTACATCTAAAAACTAGCATCGAAGTTCGATTAACTAAAGATCATAAAAACTAACGTTCCTGACATAACAACAAGCATTCTGATAGTGTAACCTGCGATACATCTGTAAAATTGACAACATAATCGTTCTGACAATGTTCATGTTCCTCATAGCAGAGGGTCGGGTGGAGTTAATGATCTATCAGGTCATGGTTTACTTAGAATAAGGATGTTGAAAGTTAAACTAAATATCAATGACCGATTAAAATGGATTTTGACCTAATTACGGTTAACTGATGTATCCTCGACAGAACTTATTATGATAGGATAACCTACGCAAGCCAGACCATAAATCAATCGTAGAAATCTTAGTGGAAATCATAAGAAGTCGGTCCGTACTACGGTGATCGTAAACGGTGAGTGAAACAACCGGAACAGCAGCTAGGCTGAGAAATCAGCTTAAACAAACGTTTTGCACATTTAACCAAGGGCTGAGCAGAACAAGACAGTTGTTCAAATTTGACACAATATTTAATAATGTTGTAATATACCAGGAAGTCAATCACAGAAACAGCATACACTATGTCCAACGTTTGCAGATCAAAACGCACAACGTCCGTCTCGCAAAAGAAAAAAGTCAACAAGAAACGTGTATTAACAACAACACATACTGGGAGAATTTTTTAAAACCTGTCCTTGTCCATATATATGTACGGGGTCCCACTGTCCGGGAGTTCTCACGCTCATTGACCGCCGACCTCGGGTTCTGGTTGGGCACCCTCCTCAGCCCGTCGCACGCACGCGGCCAACCCACGTGTCAGAGGGCTTGAAAGGAAGCGAAAGGGAGTATGTGTCGCGAAACCAAATGACGGCGCACTACGTGCTACTACAGTGTTGTATCTTAAAATAACCGCTAGTCTCAGTTCCAACGCAAAAGCACTAGTTGAACTCATCTGAACCATTCTAATTTTATCCGAAGAGAGAACAGTTGGCTGTTATTATTCGAGTAAGAATTGCTGGTAGGTCGCACCGTAAGGGATATATGCTAAATTTGTCCCGAGCAAATCACATGAGTTAAAACTGATTTTTAATCAATAAGCAAATACAGCACGTCCTTTTGTTAGTCTCCATTTATAACATTCCTTCCTTGCATTCATTTGCAGGTTTTGGAGCGTGCAAATGGACAATTAGAAATTGAACCGAATAAGTTCAACAGCCGAAATGAAGAGAGAAACCCTTGA
Organism: Paragonimus westermani; assembly: GCA_008508345.1. NCBI lineage: Eukaryota > Metazoa > Platyhelminthes > Trematoda > Plagiorchiida > Troglotrematidae > Paragonimus > Paragonimus westermani. Next base: position 163,134 of record QNGE01000107.1, read on the forward strand.
CCTGATTAGGTTTAGTGTTGTCTTCACTCAATTTATCTGCAGCATCCTTCGTGGTTCGGTGATCCCGTTTTGTGTTGCGTGTACGAATTCCTTAAGAAATTGAACGTGGAGGTATTGGTGAGCCGAAAAGAAAGTTGGAAATCCTTTCCCAGGAATATCCGAAGTGACATTTAGAACAGTAACTCCATGCTTGTGGCTCTAACTTTTGCCTCAAAAAGCTTTTGTGGAAAATGGGTTATAAAACGATCGTTCGTTATCCGAAAGCGACTTCTGTTGAAATGTCACAACTTGAGTTCATCGTTCAATTTAATCTATCCGACTGACTCACTTTGACTGAAGCTAATACAATAACAGACGTGTTAACAGCAGGTGAATTTGAAAATCTTCGAGTTGAGTTACTTCGAACAACTCACACTTTTGATGCGGGTGGGAGTAAATTCAATCCTTTCTGCAAGTAACTTGAATGATGATAAGCATGTCCCCTTTTGAATTCCCACTACCATATAGTCGACGATAACTTGGTCGTAAAAATATTACGTGGCAACAAAGTTTCTAGCTTTTCGTTTTCTCACAAAAGTTACTAAGTACGCGCAAAATATTATGGAAGATGTGTAGACGGAAGTAATCCATTTAGTTGCAGGTGTGCGACTTTTATTTTGACACCAATCTGGTTATCAAAAAAACTAAAATTTAACGTTCTTTAAACACAAAAGAATATACATTACGGAGTTTACTTATGCTGAGCGTCAAATAACTGATTTGCTGACATGCAGCTTTCTGTATACGGAAGATATGTGCACGTTATGGTTGAAAAATTGAACTGCAGTCGCACGCCGCAGACAGTTTACTCACGGATTTGACTCCTGCCAACTTGATGGGTGTTTGTTTCGTCAGGGACGCAAGTTTCAGACAATCTTGGCTCAATAAAATGAACATCGCATCGGTAATCTGTTGCACAGTGTAAGTAGAAACAAATCACGTTCTTGGACAAAGCGCTCTATCTTATTTTGTTTTTGACCTGGTACATAAAAGTTTTTGAGGAAACTAGACCATAAAACGATCGTTCGTTATCCAGAAGCGACTTCTGATGAGTTGTCACAACTTGAGCTTATCGTTTACTTTACTGTGAATGTTAGGCAGAGTAATCCGGTGGATTTTAGTGAGGTTCTTATTTCGTTTCTTCGACTGCATGAACCAAACCTACTTCCATAGACATATCGCATTCGGACTCTTTTACTCGAAATTAGGGTTCCGTGTATCGTCTTTACCGCCAAATGGTAACAACACCAAATTGCTGTTTTGCTGAATATTTTGTTCTGTGCACTCAAGTTTTCTTCATTCCTGGTCGGTTAAATATCAGGCTTATCTGCGTGTTTTAATGACCCTTTTGAACACGATGTCACAACCGTCAGGTTGCCTAACGCTGAAACTTGGTAGCTTAACATTGTGACTCAGTCTTTTTATCACCAGATTACTTCCGGATATTTCAGTTTTGTTGCGTTTTTGTGACACACGACAAATCCAATGAAAATAGCGCAACATCCGATTGTTGTGATAACAAAATTATAAATCAGAGGAAAACAATTTAAAGCATTGTAAGTTGTGGTAAATTGGAGTACACTTCAAGATTGACGCATGTTGATAAGGCGAACATAGTATGATTTCAGTTAAGGATGAGAAGATTCATTTCCACTTCCACAAAGTAACTGTGAGTATATGAAAGTAACTTGATTGTGGTAGTCTGAACGTTATAAGCACCAAGTCTTAATTCTCGTAAGTGTGTAGCGTTTCACTGGTTTTCATCAAAATGGAAACCTCAATTCGAGTTTTTGCTGGATGGGTTTTATCACTTGTTCATATTCGTATGCATTATTTGCTCTGAACCAATAAAGATTTGAGTGATGCACATAGTTTTTATATGAAGTATGGGCAGTAGATCTTTTAAGCCCATTTTTTGCGTTTGTCACAAAACTGAGGTCAATTTTGGAGAAATCTGAGCATGAATTAAATAAGATATCTGATACTACCGCTGAACCTCATTTGTTACCCACATTATAAGGATCAGGTGGAAAATCACAGGAAAACCAGATGGAGAATTTGTCACAGGGTCAACACGACTACAATGTGGTCAGCGAACGAATGGGAACAAATTCCATCGTAGAAAAGGACTGTTTGAACAAGCAGCACGGAATCAGAAAAAAGTCAGCAGAAGGTAGGGGGCAAATATGCACAAGAACATTGAAGCCACTGTAGTATTACATAACTAACGATGAATATGTTTAAAGGATGAGGGAATACCGTTGAGTGACAGACAAAAGACAATAACTACTGAACTGTTGGAGAAGCTCCATGGAATATTATTAGAAAAAAACCACTGAGATACTCAATAAACTTGAAAACTTAGCATAATGGTTGTTTCAAATACTAAGGAGTTCGAATGAACTAAACACTGTGTAAGTCGTTCGCCCTTAAAGTGAGTAAAAAGCATTACTTCGCAGGTCGATGAACTTAACATTGACTTGTGGATTCCAGTCCATTAGTCCACTTTCATTAATTTATCCAGTGGAATTATAACTGACCGTTCAAATAGCAGAACTTGACATCATTGCTGTATTACGTACACAGATTATAGATAACAGTAAGACATCTTTACTAAACAAATTCAACAGTTTGTGAAATGAATATTTTTCTGAAGTACTCAATGTGTGTTTTGCCACGCCACAAATGTTGGGGTAATTCGGCCTAACATTTTGAAGTCGTTGCAACACCATCGTTCGATTTATACGAAATACAAAAATCTAAATATGAATTCATGGCTGACAGTTCGGATTTCAGGATTGCTTTTCATCAAGCACATCAGCAACAAGTAAATGGTCAACAAAATCATCTCACTCGAACATAAATCCCGGATACGGGATAACAGTAGGCTCTAACGAGACCAAAGTTCAATTCAAAGTGAATACGAGGGAAGTTATAGTGACATTCAAGTTGAACGGACTTTCGGTGGTTCCCAATTCCAGACTGCAAGAGAATTTGCATTGGTTTGCACTCTACTGAGACTTGATTATTGAGATGTTAGTTTATCCAAGCGACACGTCACAAGAAGATGTGTGGAGACTAACATTCTGTCATCTGAGTAAAAGTGTACCTTATAATTAGCATTTGAATTGGCTTTTAACTATTTGAAAATAACTTTAACAGGTACTCAAACGAATATGTAAGCCGTAGACTCTAAGTGGTTAGTTTCAGTCACGGCGTAACAATGCAGCGGGCAACTCGGAATGATTATCTCCAGTTCACATGTTAACACCAGCAGTTACTCTGTTGCTTTGAGCGTCAGCATGATCGAATCAATAATCTCTGTACGCATAGGGATTTTTTCACAAACGCTTAAAACCGAAATACTGGTCTAGCTGGGTACAGTTCAGTCGGTATTTATGTATTCTGTGAAAAGTCGTAATTTGCACAATAAACTAATCCATGGGATCCATAACCATTGGGGTAAACCAGCAACGAGAACAAGCCCCGAAGAAACATGTTCGACAGCAAATAAGAGAAGAAGCAGGAAAGACAGGCGAGTATACATTAAATAATGAGTGAGCTATCATAAAATCTTTTCTTAACAACCCTCACGGTGCCACCTGTGGCAGTACGATATTCAGTATTTTTAATACCAACTATTCTCTACCGGAAATATAATGATTTATTAGTGCATATATGTATATACATACACACACGTACTACCAGTGCTTTCTGCTGAGTTACCGTTCTTAAGAGCTGAAATGCTTGCTAGTGCTAATCAAATCTTCATTGACCCATGCAACTAATCAAACTACTCTCATGGACAGGACATCTCATACTCACTCGCAATAGTCAGAGAACAACTCACAGATGATTACTGGTAGATAGTGGGGGTTTCGGTGGTAAATATTAAGTACTGCTCACTTTTGGTCACAGCCTTCAGGGTTTACTGGACATTCTAGCCAGTGCGTTTCGAAAACTGATGGGCCGAGGAGTCTGTGCGTGGTTTTAATTCTAATGCGTGATCGAACTGTTGTTCACAACAATACACCGCATAATCGGGTAGCTGGATGAATAAGTCGAAGGCTAGCGAATAAAATCAGAACCTAGGATCTATTGGTTGTGATTTTCCCTTTTTTCGACTGAAGTCTATTGGATTGTAATTCGCAATTTTACATGCTTGACAAAAGAAAGTGTGCTCGGAAGTATCTGATGATGAAGAGGTGTATACATGTGAATCTGTCAATCGGGGTATCTAAACGTTTCAGGCCATGTCACTGTGATGTTCCCATCCAGGTGACTACGCTTAATATGACTTTGGTCTTATCAGGCTCAAACATTTTGAGTAGGAGAAAGGCAGGCAACCAGATAGAAATCAGTTACACTCATAAATTTATACGTTGTCCTACTGACTGCGTAGGAAGTGAGGTACCAATTTTCGAGTATACAGTGAAACCGTATCTGTTGTTGTCGTACTAAGGTTTTTCGTATACAGAAGGAAGGGATTGGAAATTTGCTGTCGAAAAAAAGAACGCACTGCTAACTAACTAACTGTTGACCGTTACCACAGGTGTATTATTTGTCGCGGTTGAAATATTACTAATGATTCCATGCAGCCGCTTGCAGATTTTCAAAAATACACTGTCACTTATCAAAATCAAATGCAAACGCCTTATTCACTTCACCCCTAGAATAAACTAACCTCGTAGTGTCAAGTGGGTCGGAATTCTGGAGCCCCCTTGCTATATGAGTTTAACAAAAGAAACTCTATAACTGGTTTTACCTCCATGTTACTGCTAAATCGGAGAATTCACGTACGATTTATGAAGACAACTAGAGACGTGCCGGTTCACGCTGAACTTTGCCTGATGGGATATAAAGGGTGCGAAAAATCCTGAATCGCTAAAACGATGACCAGCCAGAATACCGAAACGCACTGAACGCGAGAGAACCTAGCCGTTATTGCATTGATGTCGAATTTCTGAGTAAACACGGCGAATCAACCGATTTAAGCTCAGGAGAATGGCCGCGGGCTACATCCTCTGGTAGATCGTTTATCAAAAAAGACGGCGCTGGGGGACATTGTATAAGATTCACAGTGGCTGATCGCACAGATTTATCGGTGGCAAGATAACCATATGGCATCAAACCTCAAATCACATCCCTGATTATGCAATCTATCGAGCTAAGTTGGTCACTTCTGTTAAAGGTTAGGCTCAAACCATGTGCCCGTTAAATTTATGAAGAACCAGTTGACTGAAGAACTTTGCAACACAAATCTTCCGTAAGACAGCGACCGCTCCTTCTGTGCGTTGTCGAAAAGTGGGTTGAGTGTGAATATGTAGCCAGTCCGGAATTCTTCGGACCTCACGGCACTGGTACAGTCAGCGATAATGTTGAGTGTTTTCCAATTTTTATTCTACTAAGTAGTTGGTCATTGCAGTCATCTTGTTCAAACCTAGTATCAGCTTTGTCACAATGTGGACTTACCTTACTACGCGGTAGCTGCACAGTTGTGCATGGTATGTAAAAGAACCACAATCACCGTCGGTCGTATCAACATAACCGTATTACGCCACGACAAGCGCAACCGCGAGTGTGCTGGCTAACTCGAATTGGTGGGTCCTTACCGTACTCCGAGAAAAATGTCAAAGAATCGACAGCGAGCCCGTCGTACGTCAGTGGGCTGACTCGATTTAATATATATCTCTGGTTTAATTTGTGTCATCTACCAACGTCTGCGTCCTAGTAAAATATTCGTTCCCCTTTTCAGAAACTTTCTTCATGGTAATCTGCCATCTTTTTTCTGCTACCTTGTTGGTGCACGGTGGACGGAGGAGTTCAAGTCTAAATATATTGTGGTGGATTGCCAGGTCGGGGGTGCGAGTTTTCGAACGTACCTCCCCCCCCCCCACGTTGAGGTATTCGGCCGAGCGTTCGAAAACTCGCACCCCCGACCTGGCAATCCACCACAATATGTTTGTATTTCCAGTCTCTTAGGGAGCACACTGATCTACACTTCTGTACTGAGCCTGTTCTTAGCTTATAGCCTCAATTTCTTTCTACCGAACTCAGAAAAACCTACTGGAGCTTATTTCGTTCTCAAGATTCAAGAGTTCCATTTTCGTATTTCTTTAGTATCTGGGAAACCAGCACCAGTGTACCTCACTAAAAAAGCTCCACTCCCACACCTTTCGGAATTCATTCATTGCGCTCATACTGGACGTGTTGTGTGTGATTTGAGGCGTATCTAGTGCAATGCATGTGTTCTGTAACTTTTATGCGCAGGTTTCCTTTGGTTCTGGTCAGTGTGTGAGACCGATCCGGAAATGGACGCTTTTAACTTCACTGCCATAGTTGACTGTTTTCTGGAAGAGGGGAAAGTTCATTAACCTTTGTATTTCACGTACCAACTACGAGGCATTTTTTCAAGAACGGAGAAGTACAAATGATTCAACTCAACAACACTTGTGTTTATTATGATTGGAAACCGCAACAAAATATATTGCCATCAGGACACATGTATTAATCGTTATGTGGAAGAAAAAAGACATCATTAGCTATTGTAAACGTAGCATAACTCTTTGATGTATGTGCACACATCAACACTGTTCCACTTTCCACAATATAAGGATGTAAACGAGCACTCGATATGTAGCTATAAATCACTAAAACCCTTTAACAAGTTTGTACACTTAAAAGAAGATATATCCATAAGTGGCGCTACCGGTTGACAGGTAACAAAACAAAGTTTTCTTTTCATCCATATTTAGGTTCTATTTTAAGCTCGTAGTGCAGCACACTAAGTTTGACAATCCTCAGAATTTTTCTCACCTAGCTACCGAAATTAGTTTCATGCAGTTCTTTTAGACTCCGCGTATCCTGTAGATGTTGTTAGCCGATTAAGCAACATCAAAACTGACATCTCTTTCAAGAAGAGTTTACTGCAGCAATATGTACAACGATGGGTATGATTGTCTTCCAGCTGTTTTTTTTGGACATATGCCTAATACATGAAAGAGTTTTGGATATCCAACAAGAAGACACTGAGGTCATCGACCAAAATTAAGTTATCTCGGTTGAACTTTTTCTGAAACACTTGGTTCCCCTTAACAACTTCATCAGCGTAGAAAAAAGACACGCTCCGATGTACTAATATTTCGTTTGTTTTCACCAGTTGCAGATATATATTTTCGAATGCGATAAGTAATGTTAACGGTTCTTGTTTGAATCGTGTTTGAATACATGTCGAATGATTTTCGTCGGTCAGGATAGGTTAGTGAGAGATCGGTGTGGGCAGAATTTAAACCAACTATATCCACTGATTGACCAAATGTGAAAATTCTCAAAACGAAGTGGAATTGTGTATTGGTCGTATGGAAAAGAAATATCAATGGATTACTCACAATCATCATTTGGTGTACAGCTCTTTGTAATGTTGTTGCCTGTGTTCACTTTCAAGGGGTTTTCTACAGTGTGCTAGACGATTACAATTTAGTTGATCTGTTTTGCTGTATTTTGACCGGTTTTCAACCCAGGAAGCACATTCTTTCTACGATTATAGAACAGCCAAATTCAGTTTTACACACAAAGAATATCTACGCGTATTTGTCAGCAAAATGAGAGACAGCAACATCAAAATAGAAAAGCCGATACAAAGTAAACATGAACGCGTTCTGAGTGAATATAAAGATCAAACTTGCATAGCATAATTTGATATGGCTTTAGCATTTCTTAAGAAAGTTGAAATTCACTTACTCTGCATGGTCTATTAAAAAAGTTGTGTAATCAAGGGGACAAAATCATTCAGGCAGAAACATAACTAATGCCTTTTATTCCCAAAACTTTACTAGTCTACATCATTTCCACACGTGTGACTGCTCTTCTAAATAGAGGACACTGATCTACAAAACCGGAGTATGGGTACACAGGAATGTGTATTTAGTCAAGAAGAGCAAAACCTATGGAAAACTAGACCATGCGGTACTTGTTCGGTGCCTCAGGTGGAGATTACAACGTAAATTTAAGTAACTGAAGAGAAATTGCGATGGCTAAAAGGCATTTGAAAAAAAGATTAACCTATTTGCGTTGGATTGTAGCAAGAACTCTACGACGTGTTGGGTGGTAAATTTTTTTAAGAGTAAACAAACATGTTATGATGAATAAGAAGAATACAGCGGTATGATATATTTGCACTCGTATAAACAGCTTGCCAGACCTTAGTGCACATACTTATGATGGATGCTTCACCTATCAATGAAATGACACATCTCCTCACGTATGAGATCTAATCAATATGTGGATAGACTTGACAGTGTCTTTTGTTTGGACTGGCCTGCATGCAATCCAGATATGTTTCTCACGAGGCGTTTGTAATAATCCTAGGAAAAATTTGATGTTGAAAAGCAAGTTTTCAAGTAAAGTAGTTTGATGACTTTCCTCCTCTGGTATTTAGGGAGAGTTCACGTTCAGTTTCTCAAAAACTTTCATGAAAGCAACGGAAAATAAAGGTAATTCACCTCTTAAAAACATCAAAGCGTTGGATTAAATTCTGTAAATGTGGGCTCAGCAAGTTTGTATATAATAACCTTCCTAATCTCAAGGTTTCTATCAAGGTAATGTTTATTTTTGACTGAATATTGAAATCCGTTTTATCAAGTATCATTTCGGATGACTTTACGAATCTGTTGTGGACAAGTGAGTATGCGCCCGACCCTCGTCCACTAACAGTGTGAAACACCTTTCCTGAAGAGCATTTGAAACGTTGTCCCATCAGACATCGAACTAAAAGAACGCGTCAGGGTTTGGGAACAAACCGTATATTACCAGCAATGTTAGGAAATATGATAAGCAGATAGTTCTAGCCTGATCTGGGACCAACGGCAGCAACCAAGGGAAGAAAGAAAAGAAGCGCGAAGTGGGCCACTGCCCACTCGGCAACACTCAAAAGCGCGCTGAGAGAGAAGTGCGTGGAAACTTCGAGTGCGTTAAACAACGCTCGAAAAGGTCCAGGTCAAAAGACCTTGAATAATGGAGGAATAGATGAGTCGTTGGAAGAGGAGCAAACATCCATTGCGTGCAATTAACTGCACAGCTGAACAAAGTGGTACTGCGTTCATATCAGGTCTTCTATAGCAGGCGTACACGGAATCATCCGTACAGAACAGAGAAGCAATAAAACATGGTTGCAGTCGGATCCTTAGAGAAGCCACAAGATCGCTGGTCACTACAAATTCTTACAAAAACCGGAATTGATGGATTGAAAGCCAGGCAAAATGTTTTATAAGGATCTCGCAATTACTTCGCGCACACTGACTACATAACCCGAAATTTATAAGTAGGTGTGCATACATGTAAAATATCCGCGCTATATTTAACATGTCTTCAATGAATATATAGATAATACAATGCCAGGAGCAAATTGTACTACACAACCCGAGTTAATAAATACCATCAGACGCAGAAACTCTTTATCTAAATCAATCTCACCAACCAGTTAATAAGCAACCAGTTCGGCCAGTTCGTTTAGGCATGAAGCAAGCTGATTTAGTCACGACACAGCGTGACTTGTTTCTTTGTTAACCTGATTCCGATTACAACACCCCTGGAAAAGTCTACCCACGGCCGTCGAATTACCGAGTATCGCCGGAATGTTATACTCAAGTCTGTGTAAACTTTTGCCAAATTAGTTTTTATCCTTCACTGTGGTCAAATCGGTGTGGTTTTTGTAGAAGACTGTAATTGGACGTTGCAGTGGATTTAGGGTGCGCATCCTTTAAATGGATTTCATCAGTGTTAACGAAGTTAGCTTTAGTCAAGTTGTACACAACAATGAATTAGATAGCCACCTCTGAGCCAAGTGAAACTTGCTGCTCGTTAAATTACCCGATCTATTGGGAAATACATACATAGTGAAACAATCAATATCAATAATCGAAATCACTGTGTAACGTCAGGAACCGAAGAGTAGATTATTTGCATGACTTTAATTCAAAACAAACAGATTGGTTGCCAAACAGAATTTTCTACGACAGTGGTTTTTAAAGCTGGACATAATGAGCCACATGGGAACCTGTTAGTTTTGTTTCCTAGCTTACTGGGTGTGAGTAAAGTGTTAAATACCGCATGGCAGAAAGTTCTAAAACCAGCGTAGTTAGTCGGAGACTGGATTAACCCAATAGTTAGTGGAGTGCCATAAGGAAACTGAACAAGTTAGTCAAACCAACCGGATGGCCTACTAAAACCGACCACAAGGACAGGAAGAGTAATGATTGGAGGGACTCTGCCTGCAACAACCAGTACTGACCAGACTAACAAACTGGGAAGGCAACACAGATGGCACGGAAGTAAAATAGGGTTATATTGTGTACAAAAGTCACCTATAGACGACATCTGTGAACAAAACAGGAGGATTTCGTTTTATGGGTTAATTTTTCACACGACGAAGTTGGCGGACACATGTAAATTTGTCACACTCAACAACTCTGCCGATAAAATATAGTGGACAATATGTTCAATTTACATCCTGGAGTATTTGTATTCTCAAGGTTCTATAAGATGTTACTTTTCTTCACGTCTTCTACCGCAGGCATTTTCGTTTAATCACTTGAACTGAATATACGGTTAGATGCATCTGATTCGGATTAGCTTGTCACAGTGACAGAAGCCAAAGAACGCCTGCGTGTAACCACCACTGCAATTGGCTTGCGCTGCACCAATTGCAGTTCCACCAACACACCACATATCCAGTATAAACCCGAAGGAATAAGACCGGGAGGTGTACCAGTGAGGCCTTCATGTCCAGCCGGCCAATACTGGTTAGCCAATTGATTGGTTAATAAAGAAAAGAAACTCTTATCTCTCGGAAACTAAACAGACAGAGACTGCAATGACGAGATCTAAACTAAGAAGAAAGATTCGTGAAGTAAAGCACAAGAAGCATTGCAGTATAGGAGTGCAGGTTAGTGCATCGCAGAGAAGAAAAGGGTGAAGTACCAAATTCACACTGAAATGCGGAAAGTCAGACAGACCAATCATTATACAGCACACTAACAAAGCCGAAGAAAAGAATGGATAGAAGACCGCAGACATCCAGGTTTCTGAAAAGAGGAGTGCATCAAGTGTCGACGACCAGGCTGCTGGCCGATGCAGTCGTTAACAGGAATGGAATGGATATGCTTATATGACCCACCTGAGCCTAACGTACTCGTCGTCTCTTCGCTGACGGTGTATTGTGAGTACGTAAGTGACCTACTAACCCCAAACGGCCAGCGCATTCGCGGCCGGACACATCGCAACGCCATATAATCACGTCACCGCGACCTATGGCACCGATGGTTCCTTTGCGTACCGCACGCTTCCGCTCGTGACCGCGCAATAGTTGCTCGTTGAACGCTCGGACGCCCGCCCGAACCGTATTCCTCCAGGCCGTCCGGTTCAACGCCAACTCTTTCCAACATCTAAAATCAATGTTACAACGTGAAAGACTTACCTGCACAATATGAACTGAATATAGACTAATTGACTGTCACACGTACTGAACGTTAATTTGCTGATTGCTGGCATCAAAACGTCGCAGTCTCAATTGTCGCCTGTCTTACGCAAACCCTAATGAATAAGCGATCATCAGCTTTTGCTGAAAGTTACTAGTTCAAAATTTGTTCAGATATACAATTCATCGGCGGTTCATCTTTGTAAACTGTAATTTCCATCCCTTACGTTATTCGTCATTCGTGTTTTTCTTCAAAACGGTCAAAGCAATTTTGTTTTTGTTGTAAGATATCCGCACCAAATTTTAGTACAAATGAAGTCGAACAGTTTGGGCGTCGTGTTTAACATGTTATTGTTAAACAGATTGGGAATAACACAACATTACGAGCAAGTTGTAATACTCTACGTTTCAATTACCTCGGGTGGACTTCCTCAGGAGTTCTAAAACGCCGAACAATCACAGTGGAACCAATAAGTTGTCAGATGCGCCCTCCAAAATGGCATCTGATTGTGGTTTCAAGTGTTGGTAGGTAACACCCACAGGTCTCAGTCATTTATGTATCCTTACGGTTGGTGGAAGAGACGGTTTGGCAACATAATCAGCTTTCAGACATTTTTGTGGTTTTGGTCAATTAAAAGCATAAAATATGAGTAATGGGATATTCGTTGAACTTGGCATCTAGGTTGCAAACGTTTTATCACCAAAAGTGGTGACATCACCAGTATATATGGGTTTGAGCATGGTGAGTTGAAACAATTACGGTATGATGACGTCATCCCTTTTGGTGATGAAACGATCACAGCCAAGCTCGGCTTGCCTCTCATTATCTAAATCTTGAACCCAAGATGCTAACAACATCACTGTTTCCAGCCACCAGAAAAAAAGAACATGATTTAAAAATATGCCACTATGCAGACTACGGTTGTTCTAAACCAGTTCTATACTAGTGGCAGACATTCTTTGAAGTAACTCTGAGAAGTTGCTTGTGAATAGATCATATACCACAAGCGTAGTACGGTAAGGTTAAGTCGGAAATTTTCTGAAATTTTTCCAATCTCAGCGACTTAAACTTTGATGGGGCTATTTGCGAAGTATTGTATGTGCCTCGAGGTGATAATGTAATTGGTCAAGGTGGATAAATGCCTTATCTCAAATATGGGTAAATGAACGGTGAGTAATAAAATACAACCAGCGTAGTAATCGCACATTCCCATATTCAGTTTTACCACATGTTGGCAATGAATCTCCCTTTTGGTTTCAGTGATTTCAGTGTCTTTCAATACGAAACTTCAGACGATACTGTGTTAAACTAATTTATCCAAAGCCGAGGTTAAAGGAAGTGTGGCAAAACCGAAGCACCTTTAGGTACTTGAAAAACTGACACTATTTTGTAGAGGAAACAGTGTTGATATCACAAGTCGTGGATGGGTCATAATGGTTCTGTTTTTAATGTCTGGCTCGTTGTTTTGTTCCCTGAATTAAAGAAGACCGATGGGGTTAAGACAAACTGATTTAATCAGAAGCATATTTTCAATGTACTATCGCGCGGGGCTGACCACTCCTTTAATTGAGCGGAGTCAACCGACCACCGTTTGTCGATGAATTTTTCACTCATCGTCTACAAGTTCTTCAGTGAGGATGATGACCCAGTCGCCTACTGTTGCACAAGACGACACTTTATAGCTTGCTTCGTTCGTGTTTGGACTCATCTGTACGGAACCTGTAGAGGTGTGCTGACTTTGGAGTGGAGATCGACCGACATCAGTGCCGCTTCAAATCCAAACCTTTGTCATATCAAACAGAACACGCCAATCATCAGGTAGGCTGTACCCGTCAAGTCATCAGTGTACTTGTAAACCAAATCGGTAACCTCTGTCTAGCTTCCTATTTCTGCCTTTCAACCGGACCATATGTTAGTGTATTAAGTTTACACTCACGAAGATCTAGTGACTTCAGAATTGTGTTTTGACACGATAATTCTTCGGTAGCATAAGGGAACTTCATGCCACAGTGGTCAACAGGGCTGACTTAAGAGAGGATACATTAGATTTCGCATTCCAATCCTGCCAGTGATATTCACGGCTGATGAGGTGTGCTGAGACGGAAACCCGAATTCATTTTTTCTAGTAAGCCGGCTGAGGTATCTACTTGCACAGTAAAACTCTAAACAAATGTGATTGGCGTTTTGTTTGATTCCAGGGATTCTCTAGCCGTATGTTCGCTTTTTAATTTCAGCATGCTGGTTGGTATTTCAGCCGATAAAACCGCAGGTTTCCTTATGCCACAACCATCGGGTCTTTAGAAGATGTTATTGAACAGAGGGAAAACTAGACAAAAGGTACTCTGCTGAGAGCTTAATTCGTCCAGGCAGTACACGGTCACGTCATTTGACCCGTAATGGAGGCGGTAAAACATGAAAAAATGTAGCGTAACATCATATTACCCATACTCTACTGTGTAGCTCTGTAGGCTGCATTTGTACAAATGATTAGGAAACTGATCAGGATGTTGTCAAATCAAGTTGAACAGAGTAGACAAAAAACCGACACGTCACTCAGAAGGAACTACGTAAATAACCACATCACTGCTTTCACAATCCTCTCACAGGTGCCTTTGCGTACGTTTTGATCAACCAGCAATGATTTATCTCTCATTCTTTTTCAGTGCATTCTCAATAGTGGTTACACTTGATGGTTTATCTGCTAATGATAAACAGTGGAACGATGAAATGTCTCAAGTAACGAAAGTGAACACCGTGAATATCTGACAGATGAAAACATCTACTATAAAGGATTTTCCTTCAGCAGCATAACACTTGCCAAATGTAGGGTTGGAGTAATCCAGTCATGCATATCTTCGGCTATTGGTTCATACCCACTGGATTCTGAAGGAAGCCGACTAGATTTACCTACTTGCCCGAAACACTGGACTGAAAGAACATCTCCATAATTTTCTGTGCAACGTGGTTGTGGCTCGATATGATCAGTAGTATTAATGTAGTATTCTGCGTTGTTCCACCGCGCTAATACGCACGTTCCAGTAAGATCGCCAGTACATACGCATAAATCCACAAACCAGTTTTGCTTGTTTCATTGATCTTTTAAGGTGCAACTTGTAGGCTACTTCTCCTGTAGTTGAGTCTCTGCTTACGACTTCGTATATAGTAACAGAAAAGGCCTAATAGTGAACAGTTGTTTCGACTCGCTTCTCACTCATTGATCACGTGAGCAAAGTCAGCTTCTGTAAGCAGAACGAAATGTACGACATTTAAAATGCTGAAACCGGTGTGTATTGTACCAGTTTTTATAGATGATAGGCTTGACAGTTGTCTCAAAATTACAGCGTTTTCGAATGGTCGGTGTGGATTTAACTTGATGAGGGCTAGCAAAGCAACTTTTGACCCTAAGCAGTTTGAACAGAGAAGCCAGAAACAGTTTTGCACAATGTATCTCTAGAGCACATCCCGCCGCATCTTATCAGGTACCTACTGCAGTCTGTGGGTCACCAGGACAATCTTGTACTGACGAGTAAGTCTTTTTGTACGCAGAGGAATGGTTTCCATTTGCTAATTGCTACCGCTTTCACGGACCAAAGAAGCCTTTGATTTTTGTTGCGTGACATATTCGAAAGGCCTTCTCTAGGTTCAGTTGGAGTCGGTATATCAACACGTGTCGAGCGATTAATGACGCCGGTTCCTCGTGACTAGTCACATTCTGACTTGAATCCGGCATTGTGGTATCCAGAAGCGCGAGGAAACAAAGATCTCACCAGACCTTCCTTGCAATAGATCAGTGAGAGTTCAGGTATTACCCAATCCAAGTGTGCTTCCGGTAGACGGACCACAGTACGGAGTCATCGTTCTGGTACTTCATGATACCATTCAAAAACGCAAACGATTCATCCACCTCTTGCCCAGTGGTAGAGTTGCTTTTGGAATTCAGCTGTTTATTGAATTGGAATGAAGATTACTGAGCCCTGGTAGCTGTGCAGAACACTGTCAGTGATGTGTATCGGTTGTTTAAACCAAGTGCACCTGGTTGTGGAAAACCAAACGTCTCCTCATTCCTTCTTCATAACCAGATAGTTTTCACAGGAACGATCATGCGTTCCTCCAGCCGTTCATCATTTTTCATTAGCTTAAATTTGAATGATTCACCTCCTTGTCAGCTTGACTCTTCTAGTCAGCTTAGCCTCCCATAAACACCCAAAATTTTTCTCTGCGAAATTCGCAGAAACCTTCAAGTGACTTCTAATGGTGAAACCACTGATCATTGCCGTGGGCTGGGGGATCCTTCTGAGGGCATCGCGTACGCTCACAAACACAGGACTTGTAATGATTACTCATTGGTAATCAACCGAACTGCGACGTAAACTAGTGCTAGTCGAATATCATAAGGACTATAGAAAAAAACTATGCCGCAAAATCTGCTTCAGAGACCCGACTGCTCAAGTTCATTAAGGGTAACTGTTAGAAATACTGATATGATGCTAGGCGTTATCCTTTATTCGTTGCCCAGTGACAAATTTGCAGTAAGCGGGCAGTTATGCATTGACTGATATTTAGCTACAACATGCTTAGTCAATTCAATGAAGGTGGCAACTTCAAACTAACTGAAAGGTCTCGATCACGGGATTATCAGTTGGATAGAACAGAGTGCTTCTGTTTAATTTGCTCTCGAAACTATCGGGCAACCTGAACACTATTCATAGAAGGTTGTGATTGTACGTTTGGACTTGATTATTCAGTCATGCCTATTGTTTCAGTCAAAAGTTATTGAAGCAGTGCGCATCCCGTGGCTTGGAATGATGACCTCAAGAATTATACTTTTCTTTGTGGTAGTTACTTCATTTGATTCCTCACTGGCTTTTCTTTGCATCAGATGCAAAATGTATCCCAGTGGTCAACTGTTGTTCGGCCCTGGCCTGCCATTGTATTATATCAGTTACAGAGCGGCTTCCTATCATCGGCCTGAAGAATTCCCGTAGAATATAGCCACATGACATTTGGAGCCTATCCCTTGTGCTCTGGAAAAAGATCGACTGTATATTTTGACAGCATTTTCAGCATAGGCTAATTCAGACTTTACTCTGAAAACAATGTACATACTTTCGTAGATCGTTAATGGTATGGTGTGCTGAACAAAGTGAGGAAGGCACGATGTCTGCGTTTTATCTGGGGCCTCGACTAAGGTAGTTCTGCAGCGATTGTTCTAATACATTCACTTCAATTTTTTAAAAATACCACATGGTAGCCCAGGTTCAAATGCATTTGAACTTTTCAAGGTTCACCACTTGAACCACAGAAGTAACCTCACGTACATCATTGCAAAATTATTTTTGATTAGCTCACGAATTACGTGCTTTACAGGGTTTATTGAACACTCGATTTAATCCATGACGAAAAGAATACTTTAGTCTACAAGGAATAAAAAAATGTACTAAAATAATGGTAAAGCTCTTCATTAATATTCGTGTATTGTGCATTTTTTTACTCCTTGTAGAATTAAATGACTGTATCCTAAGTGTGTTCATCATTCGTTAAATCACGTACATCACAGATATCGGGATCTCTACAAAGGTTCCATTACAAACTAGTTAATATTGTGCAAATAACTGTGAAGATGTAGTCGATCTGAGTGGACTGAAAATTACAAGTATGTGAGCAATGAAGTTGAATGGAATAAACTCAAGTGAACATCATGCTGTCTGTGTCTGGATGCTGTAGGTAACCACCTCCCTAGATTCCAGCATTGCAATGCATTGGACAGTAATTCGACAGAGCTTGCCAACGAGAAAGATTTTTTCTGGAGTTAAAAAATATAACCCATACATCACGTTCATGACCTCTAAAAACGCACAGAAATATCACCTTCCTTTCTGTGAAGTATTTCATTATCAACAACTTGTTGGATTGTACTGCAATGTTTCGCTTGTTGTCTTAAGAAAGCAAATGAAACTTTTCATCAGACTAGAACAACGGTTTTCCACCAGCGGGTCAGCTCTCTGTCACAGCCAATGTCATAACAAGCTAAGTCTATTGAAATGGCCATCGGAAACCTCAATCCACTGTTTACTAACTACCTTGTGACAACAGGCCGTCAGTTTGTCAACCAAGCTACTGTTAGCCAACCAGAACTTGAGGTTATTAGTCTTCAACGCAGATGCGTTGAGTGTACAATAAGTGTTTGATGAAACCCCTATGGGATGCCACGGTCTTCGATACTTAACTAGTATAGATATAGACGATCCAACTTAATTTCTGTCCACACGCGTCTGCTGCAGACGCTTTATGGTAACGATCGATGATAGCAAACGAAATATCACCATCAAGGACCCTACCGACCATGATGAAGTGGTCAAGGTAAACTTAATATTTTAGAAAAACTAAAGAGAAGCAAATCCTGTATATCATTGCAGGTTTACATGGCAACTGGTATGGTCGTCTTTAAAGAATTATTCAGCTTTGCTAATCAAACCACAAGTCCCATGAAAAACTCTACGGATAGAAATGTTAAATAGACCAGTCAAAGATGGAAAAGCGATTGGAAGTGACGAGACATGGAACCATCTGCTATAAAGGTAAACGCTTATTCAAAACAAGTCAGTCTTGAAGACTCAGGACAATTTGTGCAATCAATTTTTAGTAGTCTGTGTAATAGGTAAAACTCACTCAGGGCCTATCACAAACCTTCATCAAACATCCTGTACTGATCAAATGTTCTGCCACGAAACAAACTGACAAATATCTAGCCCCAATTTTTTGTACCATTTCGACGAAATCTTCGAGAAAAGTTCATAGATTCAAAATTGTTCACAAAAGGCAGGAGCATTTTTGCATCTAATTTTTTGTTTGTGTAACGGTCAGGAACACTTTCTTGGCAGGTTTACTGATGTGAACAAAAGAGTGTGTGGAGGTGAACAAACAGGAACATGAATGAAGCTATCAGCATGTAAATATATCAACAACCAACAGGGCAACACAGTGGAACAAATTTCCACGAGATATTCCCATATAATGACTTTTAACTGGAAGGCTGCCTTGGAAACATCTATTGCGTGTTGTCAGCCATCTGTAAGCAAATCCCATAAAAAATTAGACTGTCCTGTTGATTCACTAGTGATTACCAACTTATTCAGCCTGTTCCACCATGAATAGAACCAGAAACTAAAACAATTTTACAAAGTTCTACAAAGTAACCAGCAAACTCTATGACGGAATTTTATTCAGTGACCCATTTCAAGTGTTTATTCCGTTTGCTAAGGGCAGATCTGCTGGTAAATGACATAGGCGTTAGATATTTTGTTGGTGAGAATTTGGTACGTCTCAAGGCGTTCCTAACGCATAAATATTTGTTATAATCCGGCTATCCTTTTTGGATATGGAAAAGCCTATTTTCTGAACTATTAGTTCAGACAGTTCCAAACGTGCAGTGGGACTTCTACGCCTTCCGAACACACTAAAATCGTTGAGTTGGACACGGTAGGCAGCTCAAAACAGTCAGAATGAATAACACAGGTCCTGAGCTAGATGTTTGTGAAACACCGCTGTTGATATTGAGCTTGTTTGCTAACTGTTCTCATGTACCATGACAGCGAACATTCATCCAGGCACACTAAGCAGACGCTCACAGTTATCGTAAATGTTTACATTCTGTAGCGGGATGGAGCAATCAACTTTGAAAAAACTTCGTTAAAACCAATGTAAACCACATCACTGGTCATTGCTGCGTGGCAACATACATTCACAGTTGTGAATCAATTAGCAAATGTACAACGCTTGACAGCTCCTTGACAAAGTCATACCGCTGATTATTTATAAGTGTGAGGTCTACTGCCTTGGCTGGATGACAGCCTTTCAGTAAGCTGTCCAGTACTTGAGCGACCACTGAAAACCATCGACTGATATTTCAATTAGTCAGGTAACATCCTAAATTCGGGGCCATAGGTGATTGTGAACTGTTGTCAGGTTTCTGGTGGATGGTTCGTTGACAAAAACGTTTCGGAACCATTATTAGATGTTCTATCAAATCGGTGGCGTAACCGCTAAGAAAGATTTGAAATAACAACTTTGGGTTGCGTGACTTGTGAGCCAGTTATTTTTCCAGTTCGATTATGACTTCCAACGCACTTTCGGACGGTCCAGATAATTTGCCCCCTGTGTGTTCAGAAGTCATTTGTTAGCTGCAACTATGTATGCAAACACACTGCGCTAAATACCAATCGCGCTCTCATTTGTTCTACGCTTTCCTCATAGAAACGCATAGAGCTGACCTTCAGCTTTGAAACAGGGCCGCAGTTGTGACGAAGACTGCTCTCCACGCTAAAATGTTTGTTTTTCCCCTACTGCCCTGAAAAGCTGCCCCAGGAAGAAAGATGTTTTTTGCACTAATGGAATGGTTCTCGAGTAAAGTTGCACATCGTTGCTTTCCGAGTTTAAAAAACGACATTCCGTGCACAGCATTAAACAGTACCTTATTGGTATTTCTATGTTCCGAGGGCCACCCGTAAACACAGCAATCAAGCAAGGAACGTTTGGAATCATTAATTTCTCGCAGCTAACACTTGACAGCTATACCAGAACTATGCCACAAATACCTAATGTTTTTGAGCAAGAATTCCAATAAGATGCTACGTAGCCACCTTTACTCACTGCATTTCGTCCTAGCACTTGACCCCAGGAAGGTCAAATATACGTAATTTTTGTCTAAACCAAAGGATTCGAAGCTGGTCCCCTCTGTTGTAAAATAAGGCTGCATTCAAACAAAGGCAATGTTAAGAGCTAACAAGGTTAGCTGATGAACCTGCTCAGAAATAGCCTACTTGACTTGTTGCAAAGTGTTTCGGTACCATTAACTCCAACTACAGTTGCTACACATCCGATGTTACCTCAATTCACTGTAGATTCGGCGTATATTTAGACATCGTCTGGGACATTTCCAGAGACATTTGCACTGAAGTTTGTGATGAAGTACGGTTGGCCCCACTTAGATCTGGCGACTCACTGTCTTTCCTACTGAAAACTGGCCTTATTGGACAATGGTGGTCAATGAGCAGACCAATCTGCATGCTCTCTTTCTGTCATTTCTTCTCTTAAATATGTTACTCTCGGTATCTGAGAGATTTCTATGGGAGTTAATTGCGCCTGGCGATACAGACGATTCAGATCAGTAAGCCCAACTGTTGATGTTATGATTGTCGAGGTCTGCAGTGTGCAGTGTTTAAATAACAATATCAGAGCTTTCTAAAACAAACATTGACAATTAGTTTGGAACGGATGACACTGGAAGTAAGATTTCACGGATCGTTGCGATGCCAATTCGGGAGGTGATCATGAATCCTGTTCTGATAGCCGCATTGTGGTTCTTCCATTGTACTTTTCTTGACAACAACAAGTGAAAACACTCACGAAAGGACAAAGAACGACTGAACAAGCTATCTTTGAGGTGTGATGCCAGTACATGGCAGGTAATGAACGACAAGTGAACCCAAGCTGCTGGATAGACAGTCTCATCTGCATTGAAAACTCCGCGAGTGATAATCTCATCTTTGACTTCACCCTTGAGATAAGATGATAAAACCAGGCTTTTTATTCTCTCTGAACGACCTTGTTAAATGTTTCTGCCTGGGAATTGTTAGGGATGTCTAGTTCACCTTAGCACGTCCCAAGCATGCTAGAATCCATCCGGTAGGTATCTAGCGTGCATGGCCATTTGGTTCTGCTTGTCAAATGGCAAACCATATCTGTGTAAGTATTGCTGACGGATGTGTTTTCTCGCTGAAGGCAATAGATTCATCAATTCATTGCAAATCTGTCGGCTATTTTGCGATCACTTACGGGGTAATACGATATCAAGACAATCATATTATCCTCTAATTTCAATTCTCGCCTATTTCCGTATATTTCATTCATGCTGTTTCTAATATGCGTGCAGATCAGCTAGACTAAATCAACTAGTCTTTCTTTTGTTAGCAAAATTTGTCTAGTCTCGAGTTTCTTCTAAATAAGAATTAACCTTTAACTGAAATCAAGGGCTACGTTCTTTACTTGTAATATTTCTAAATATTCACCTGTTGTGACCGTAGGCAAAATAGCCTCTTTACCTGACAAGCCGATATTCGAATAACAAACAGTTTATTTCTGTTGATCAAAGATTAAAACAAGGCTGCTAAAAACTATCGGCTTTCAGTTTGATGAAAACTTTTGATCCAAAATCAGTGTTATCGAGATGACAAGGGTTTGTGTTTAACGATGAGTGGTGACAAGGTTAAGGGCCAAAATGTGATCAAGAATGATCCCATAGGGAATAAAACACGTTGACTCATGGCTTTTCTGTTTAGTGTTCACTTATGAGTGGGAAACTGTAATCCAGCGCTCTTTGTTGCGATGCGTGAAGCACACCGATTGAAATTGTATTTATTAACAAAAATAAATGGTAATCAATGCTTAAGTCATTAGACTTTTCCCATAAAGAAACAGAAGATAGAGATTCAAGTCGTTTAGGCATGCATATGGTAAGGATAGTAAACGTACATTCCGGTTGCAGTCCGCTTCATATTGATTAGTCGAAAACCCGTGACCCAAAAACTTTGTTGAGGTTGACGGATAAACAGTTAGCCCGACTCACAGGAACGTTCATCAATCACTCATTGAACATCAATGATGTGGCTACAACAAACGAACAAAATAGAAATGTTTTTCGTGCTAACAAACGATTTAGTTGTGTATCTAACGTGACCAGAAGCAATTAATGGGAAAATGAAACCAGAAGAACTAGTCCTTGTAGAGAAACTGCAAAATGATTTTTAAATGTCTGTTTAGATGTCGGTTTTGCGGTCGACTTGGTGCCAAAAATACTATGGCTTTAAAGGCCCTGGTCTGTGAATGCGGCTTTTTGTCGCATGAATAGAAACTACAGTCGGCCGGTCAATATGGTGTATACACTCGACATTCAACTAGATTTTCCCTAGCAGAATTTGTGCAGATCACGTTGAGTGAGATGGGTAAATTAGGTGCCCTGTACTGAAAACATCTTGTAAATGTGTACAGAACTGTGATGTTTTGCGATTGGAATTCTCCAAATTACACGCACCCTATTGCAATTAATCACTTGGAGGCAAAGTACCGTCACATTTGACCGGATGACCCCATCTCATCTTTTAATGTCACTGAAAAGATATAAACGGAACACAGTAGAAATAGTGTAATACCCGGAATTAGGGACTTCGAGTAGCCCTAGAAATCACAGTCAAATTGGAAGGTCCCACGCAAGCAATACCAAGAAGACCTCGTACTGATTGCAGTAAATGGTTTCTATTCATGCGACAACGAGCCGCATTCATAGATGTATATGATTATTGAAGAAATCACACCCTGTCGTCGGCCGGTCATAGTGGCATCCGCAAAATCAAACTGTAATCTGACTGATGTAATATGAAACGGAGGACTCGATAATTAACCGGAAATGTAACATTGAGGCTTTTCAACCAGTCATGGTATGGTGCTTTTAGCGCAACATTTCGGTTGTTCCCTTGTCAGATGGTCTATCGTGTCAGGGTTCAGATAAGCTAAGAATCGAGTAGACTTTCACCATGATCCCTTCCGCTTACATTAGTCTCTGCATTTACGTTCGCTAACCGCGCTGGCCTTCTCGGCGAATCGACCTTTTTCGGTACAGGACATTCCATTTCTTCCACCCCTTCGTTTCCAGTGCTTTGGAACTAAATTCAGTTAGTGTATCTCCAATGGATTCAGGCATCGTACAAGACAGTAATTTCTACCGTTGTGCTGCCTAGCTTGTAAGTGGTCAGTTCTTTGGAAGGTCATGGATCGTTTCCACGAAAATACATTACATCTTCTGAATCCACACACCGAAGTGATGCTATTAAACGTGTAGATTCGAATAACACCGATGGGATCTCCATCGTTGAGCAATCGATTATGTCCCTGCACTGAAACAGAAACATGTCCAATTCGGCAAATATTTTAAGATTAATAGAATTCACAGCATTTTCACCAAATTTCCTAAGGCGACGTTCGTAACTGACGACACTCGATGCCATCAAGCCACTCATTCATTTCGGCGGAACAAAAATGTGATCCATTGTCCGTCACTAAGACCTGCGAAATCTCTTCACGACTAAAACATTCACGAAATATTTCCAAGGTAAATGATATAGAAGAGGTTGTAATAAATATTCCTGGTCGCCGTGCGCACGTATCAGTCAACACCGGAATGTAATGTTTACAACATTGCTCTACAATAATCTACATGTGCACGCTGTCTTGATGGACAACTGTCTGACGTTGTCTTTATTTTTTGGAGGAAAGAACGGCAGTTCGTTGCAGTGCTCCTTATACCCAAGTTTATCTCCGGCTACCAACACATCTGTCGAGAGAACGATTTCATTTTCTCCACACCCAAGTGACCTGTGCAAGTCGTAATGATGCGGGAATGACCAACTGACCTCACCGACACAGAAGACCATTGGAGTGTATTGATAACTCCTGTCGGTCCTGGGATGGTACTGGATGCTTTTTCCTAATACTTGACCATCAACCCTTGATCGTCGCGGCAATTATTGTGCTAAAATAGGTCTTGGTTTTCTTGACCAATTTCTTTGGGCTCACTGAACTTGCAAGCTAATCTTGCCAGCTGAGAAGGAATGTCGTGACAGAAAACCTGCTTCAAAAATTTGTTTACCAGGACAATAAATTATTTCATAATCGTAGGGTGCAATAACTAGAACTCATCGTTGTGATATTCCCGCCGATGGTTTGGCAACTGATTTTTACGAATCAGATAAATACTGCAGAGCTTGGTGGCCTGTAACAATTTTAAACCCAATACCCAACAAAAACCTGTGCAATCTTCTAACAGCCCAGAATACTGCTAACACCTCCTTCTGTGTCCCTAAGTATCGTTGCTTTGTTTGCTTATTAACGGCGATAAACAAATGAACGGATATCCCTCCTTCTCCAAAACAGCACCTATATAGACATTGGATGGATCTGTGATCATCGTGGTAATTTTAGACATGGTAAGTAGAGCTGACATCGGTCTTTTAATTACAGGTTATAACAACCCTCAAGAAATTTACTCTTTTTCCAATTCAAGCTTGTGTTTTACTGACTGACCTGTAAACAATTGCTGTGCTTTCTTCGAAAAGCTGGACACAAAACGAGAATATTACTCGAGACATCCCACTTCTGATCGCAGTTCATTTTGGTTCCTGGGTGTTGTAGCAGTCACCAAAACTCTGTACCGGTCAGGGTAAGGCCTGGATCTTTTATCATATATTGTAAAACCAAACAAACTCAGTTCACCTACTTGAAATACGCACTTAGAAGGCTTTCAGGCAATGTTCATATCCCTGATCCGTACCAGAAGCGAAAGTAGTCTCTTGCCATGCTCCTCTGCATTGTCTGCATATATGACGACATTTTTATAAGCGCGCACTCCTAGTAAGTCTGTAATCACCTCATCAGTCGTATTGTGGACTATTAAGGTTGGAGCATGCGATCCAGACGGTGGAAATTTACACTGAAATACTCTCCAGCGCGTATTACTCGTCACGATCGCATCAGAATTGGACTCCAATCAAAATATCTAATCATGGGTTTTTCAGATAAGGTTGAGAAATCACTTTGCTACCACGCACAACGATTGATACGTCCCATGCTAGTGAGTTAAGCTGACAGGTTATACCACCTTCTTTTAACCGGCTGAAAATATTATGTACATGTTCACTCATCCTTTAAGGGAAAAACCAAGTTCCCAGGCACCGGACAAGCAGGTTGCGTATTTGGGTTTGTTATTGCCCATTCGGACTCTCCTTGTAAGTAGCACTCAATGTGCTGTCTTAAGACTTTCAATCCCGTGATGGCTGAACATCCTTCCGACACTAAGAATCGTACTAGAATCGGCTCATAATCAGTAGCAACTACGGTTACATCGATCTCATCTGACACAGCCAAACGATGACCGGTAACTCCGTTGAGCATCAGGGGCCATGCGATCTATCAGTGGTTTTGAAATAATGGATTCGCCGGTGCTTGGGTCCGTAATGAATTCATACGTGCATCCTGACTTGAACTTGAGGCATCTGTGAATAAAGTGTTGAGCCTTGAGCGTCAAATGAAATGAATAAAGAGAAGTTTATGGCTTTACCACATTGGTTTCTCTAAATCGATTCAGGTGGAGTTTTTAGTTTCTGAACACCTTCTCAATATGACCAGATTCTCCACATAAATAGCATATGGCATTACGGACGCGGCAGGATGGTCGTGGATGTAAATTACCGCAAGAGAAGACACTCGCCCACTTTCTTTGGACCGCAATTAATGACCAATACTTGAGGAGACCGTGGAAACGTTTTCACCAATTAACTTCTGATTAGTGTGCACCTTGATATTGTGAAACAGTATGACGTTTGAACGAACACTGGCGGGATTCACGTCAACATTCTGCCCGGAAATGTCTCGAGCTTCTTAGGATGCTTTGTCTTGTGTGGCCAGCATTCTCCGCTGAGAATCAGTCAGTGACACTAGCAGTCAGGCGGTCGTTAAGATGTAACTGCAGCTTACAGCCAAAGTTGCAACAGACAGCCTGATTTCCATCTACAAGATGAGCTCACGAAAGCTCGTGCCTATTGAACACACTAACGAGTTGAAATTCGCTCTTCCTGTGGCTTGAGATTTGACAGTAAGCAAGTGCTTTAACGATAATTTCTTCATTTCACCGAATGACAATCAAGTTGGGCAATTTGGTGGGCCAGGTCCGCCGGTAATCAAAACAACTCGCGGCCATCAGCTGTAACAAAGATTGCTGATTGTTCCTTCTCCTTCGCATCGCGATGAATGTTACACCATAGTTCAAAACAGTAGATCCACTGCTGGAATTCACTGGCACCAGCCTGAAGATTTAACTGCTCTGTTGCAGGCAGTTTCGTTCCGCGACCACAATTTGTAATACTCAGAAATAAGGACTTCGAGTAGCCCTAGAAATCACACTCGAATTGAAACCTCATACAAAAGTAATACGGAGAGATTCGCTTATTTGTCGTAGTGAGAAGTTTCTATCAATGGCACATTGGTAGATGTACAACAGAAAGGTTTCGATTTTGCCAGTTCCGAATAAGACAATCCCAAGTTCGTAAACCTTCGCTGAACGGCGTGGATTATCTATGTACGATTAATGTTAGTGTACTTGGACTTTTTGGCAAGGTTAATCTTTACCAGCTGATTTGCCCCTATTTAGACATTCTACTCGACAATGCGATCGTTTACCGTAACTTATTCTGAGAATAACAAGATTATACAGTATATGGTATTCGGGCCACGTAGTCTGCCAACACAGCGTTCGCTCCATCGAGTTTAACTCACTGAGACTGACAACTGTCGAATCAAATCGTGCAGTTGTCGAAAATATAACAGTCCTCCATCGCCGTGAGAATAACTAGTGGTTCTCAACTCGATGATGCTCGAAGATTTAAAACATTAGTTTTACTCGGTCCACTTTGTCGATAACAAAGACGTGTGTACATTGCAAGAAAGTAGAGGTGACAGTAACAAATGAACTGTTACTGCAAGACTGGAAGTTATCATAGTCTGTGTAGCAAAACACTATATTATTCAGGTGTTCTTGTAATACAAGGCTGGATGACGATGAGTGACTATAACTGCTGTAGTGAAAACGAGCAATCTGAAACTTTGTTTAAGCAATAACACCTATAACGAGTTGGCCGGATCAAGGACTGTACCTGTTGTATTGGAAAGTATTGGTGAATTCGAATTATTATCAGTCGAACTACACTCACACTTGATCAGAGCTTACGCATTCTGATATATTTTTCAATCAGTCGCCTTTTAAAAGAAACAGTATGCTTGAGTTTCACTCTTGCTAGAGTTCGTCAACAGTACATACTTTTGCCCTGGCTGGAATTGGAACTCCGACTGAGCTTTTACGGGGCAAATATGTTAATCACTGTGCCACTGATCTTATATTAAGCATATGCAAACGCACAGCTTGTTTGTGAGTATTAATCAACTTGTCCGACTGCGTCGAAAGGAGATATAACAAATGTCCTTTTAAGTCAAATCGGTGACCGCACGGCTGAAATCTGAAATAATGGAAGCCACTAACCTCTTTAGCGATATTTGGACCACGAGTGAGTAGTAAGGATTTTGTATTCATTCTCATCAGGAAGCGTCCTCATGCGATTCCGTGCCGACGCCAGGATATCAACTCTGCTAACACTATCCGTACTCCTCTGCAAGATACAAAACATGGCTAGAAATGTTTAGGGAATGTGAGAGCTTCGATCGCTTGTGAGTAACCTGTTTTAGTGAATTGGCCAAAGTAGGATTTCGGTTCCCAACAGACATTACCTTCGCCTATTGCTATTGTGAACATCAGTTTTGCGTTACTGGATCGGTAAAGCATCAAATAGTTTAGATTAATTTTGTGTGCACTTGGATGAAGTAAGTTAAACTACTCTCCATTTGAAATAAGCAATCTGGATCCCATAAAAAGTGAACCCACTGACTATATCATGACTGAAATGAGACAAAAACGTGACTTTCACACAAAACAACCATCTGTATGTTGGCAAAAAAGGTATTTAGATAACATCGCTGTCACCCAGTCAATTGGTAAATTTTATTTGCTACCGGTTATCGTTTCCATGAACAAACCGATAGATTCTCTAATTATTAATGAACCAAGTAGTTTGTAAGAACTGCATTCCTCTAAGAAGTTTATCAAAACTAAGTCTTATTTACCACGTAAGATGTAGACTAGTAGTGATCGACTCCGAATTTGCATAGTTCCGTTAAAGCATATGGTAATGAATCACAAGTCTTTCCCGATCAGCTAAGTCAGTCTGTATTTCACACAGTTAAACACGTGAACACAGTCAGCAACCCTTCACGTGTTGCCCACTGTACTTTGAAATGAGGTCGCTGTTTTTAACACACCGGATCAGCTGCAGTTGCACAAGGCCCACAGGTGTGACTTTAATTTTATAATTCATTATATGTAGGTCAAAAGGTAACTACACACACTCAAAGGGGATCATAATGACCAGTTAGATTTATGAGCTCCACTGGTCACACGTTTGTTCGTTCTAGATTGTGGACTACTGTCCACGAAAACCTCATACTATCACGTTTTGCCAGATAATAGCGAAAACGTTTGCAGATATTCTGACCAAGCAGTCAAAATTTTCCAGCAAACCCCAGAAAACAATCTATCTGATGGTATGTCGACTGATTGATTTAACCAAACCTTAGGTTGGGTGATGTGTATCTTAGTCACTGAATCTCCTTCGGAGAAGGCTGACTGAGAAAACTGCCATCAAATGCAGCTGATATTCACCTCAACGCTTGTATCTAGCTGCTTACTGTATATCCCCGGTTAACTTATCTCCTACTCAAGTTGCCTCTCGTAAACCTGTATTTCGGCACCACCTCTTGAGCATTACACAAGCTTACGGCTACTAAATTTTCCCTTGGACCTAGATAGCACATTTGTGGTAACACTTTCCAAAATGTTGGTACGTACTTCACTGACATAACACATTCCAAGAGCGTTCAGTTAGAGTTTGTAGCGGTAATGGAACTTTATGTGTATTATAATATATTCTGTACCATTTCTATTTTCGCACCTCTCACGATAAGGGAACAGACCGTTTACATAACATTAACGACAACACTTTGGTCTAAACACTTAAAACCGCTTCATAGAGTTAGTCAATGAACATGGTGTTTGTGAAGTGTTGAACAGCAGCACAGTTAGCACATTAATAATTTTTAGTGTGATGAAGAAAAACACAAGGGAGACACTGTATTGTGATCTACTGGCTAACCGTCTCCTGTTTTTATCACAAAACGTCATGTGTTTTCGGCAAACATAATCTGCAATGTAGCAGAGAACCAAGGCAACGTGAGTGGCCGTTTACGTAATTAAACTCACAAATTTGTCCAAATTTGTAACAGGATGTAGTTAGTGACGTGAGTACTTATTGATGAACGTGAAACGAACCTGAGTTAAGCCTGCAAGTAAGTGGACCGCATGCGTTGAAACAAACGGAACCAAAAGGGAAAAGTGTATCAGAAGAATGAATAGGGTAGTGGTGTAAAATAGAAAAACATTGCTGAATTCCAGAAAGTTCGACTAGAAAGCAGAACAGCCGACGTCGAAGTACAAAATCTGTAACACATTTTTGTAACCAGATGAGTGTAACCGATGAACTAAGGTGGCGACTGTGAAGAGAAAACGTGTCACACCTGACGAAACATC
Organism: Paragonimus westermani; assembly: GCA_008508345.1. Taxonomy (NCBI): domain Eukaryota; kingdom Metazoa; phylum Platyhelminthes; class Trematoda; order Plagiorchiida; family Troglotrematidae; genus Paragonimus; species Paragonimus westermani. The sequence continues at coordinate 192,945 of QNGE01000107.1, forward strand.
GAACTTACAGCGTGACCAAGTACAGAGTCCAAAGAAATTCAGAATTCAAAAGTATTTTTCAAATAGAGCAGCAGGTTTTTTGTCCATTCGGTGGTAACAGAAGGCAAGTGAGTTAATCTATTCTATAAGCCGTTTCAGTTAGACACTGCAAACGTTAAGTGTAAAAGTCCGTTCTCAGCCAATACTACATTACGACTTCTAAAATACTGCAACACTTGTGTGTCTTTTCTGCATACTTGTAACGTGCTGATTGTGACAAACGTGACAGCTATTGAAAAATCATAAACATAAATAGGTATGCATAATTTAAATTTCCCTGAGTAATCATTTACGTATACATTAGAGGAATAAGAGAGAATAATAATGCCCTAACTTCCACAGTAGGTGTCCGGAGCGGTGAGTAAGTTCCAGTTATCTCGTGTGGTGTGACATAGAGTTCATGGGAAATGATCTTTCATGAATGTATGGGTGAACGATTGCGGTTCACGTGCACCGAATATTTCCGCACGACGACTGTCAGTTCGTGTTCATATTGAAAAAGGCCTCAGCAAGGTACTCCTAACCAAACGATAGGCGTTCTAGGAACGCGCGAGGAGTGTGTATCAGCACGCCTCCTATTGCACATCGACAATTTTGTTTACCACATTGTTGCCGGTGGGCTAGTTGACATTTTGGATCCCATCCGGAAATTTGTCTTCCCACATTGTGTGAAGGATTCTAACGAATTAGCTGAAGTATTACAACACAATTCAGCAAGTGTTGAGCAAGTGTACTCCCTAGATTTTTATTCCTTTTCTAAGAATGTTCTCGTTCTTTAGACAGTTTATATTTTGTAATTCAACCCATAATTAGAATTGTTTTGTAGGTTCCCCACCTCATTTTATTGTGTGCAGAAAACATTCGTTTCAGTTTTGATGGACTCACTTAGAAACAGACAGATTTTGTTGTTATGGCAGTCCGTTAAGCCCAACATAGCAAACAACTGAGTAGGGATGACTGACAGCAAGTGCTGGATTATACGACCAAATCGTTATTGTGCAAACGATACCCTAATGATATTTTAACTTGTACTAATGTTGTTCATTCTCGTTCGTTTAATAATACTCATCCCAACCAGTCAACATTTGGCAAAGTCGAATTAAGCAACAGTTCCGACTTTTGGAAACACTTATTACCAGGCGCACAATGTAAGGTTGTGCATTTTTAACGCTTTACTTCACTTTTATCCCGTGGACGACAGGCGCTTGCAATTTCACGCCCGCCTACCTAACACTACATGTCTATTGTCTATTGGACATTGACAATTTCAAGGAATACACCTATAATTCTTCTCATTATGACTAATGAGGTAACTCGCTAAATTTTCGCCTCTATATTTCACATGCCCCTCGCTAATCAAGCGTCACACTATTGGTTTTCCTAAGCGGTTCCACTGTACCTAACATAGACATCTATTTGATGACGAATGTACAAATAGTCAATGTACAAATAGCCGTAGTGTCTCGATGTGGTTGATGAGTGGCGACTTAATCCTGGTCAGACAGTCTTCAGTAACATTTTACTGCTCTTCCAGCAGCTGATTACATGTTATGTAGACCTGTTTCAATCCCAGCGAACGATTTTAATACTCCCTTCCAACACCAGTCAGTTCGGCCAGTTTGGCCTTATAGGACCTGTTCGTAAGCAAGTTAGGTGTACCGTTGTTCAGTTGTAAGCGATCTCTCTACCTTGCAGGTTTAATAATATCGGAGATTTCGACATGTCTTGGAAGTCCTAATCGCGGGGTTATCGATTGGTGTTAACAAGACAGCTACTGTGTCTCCTCTCGAGACGATCGGGCAACCTGATCATTGCTCACAAGCGAGAGTGGTTGAGGTNGCTGTAGAAGAAGCGACTCGCAAGGGAATAACTGTTGTTTCTGATTTTAGGTATGCGATAGTTCACTTGACAACGAAAACCCTTCAAAGTACTGGTATCTCGTACGCATTCCAGCGTACACCGTTTGTCAGATTGTACATACACAGTCGATCTCCTGAACCATTCGGTGAATTTCGCCTGAGTGTAGGACAAGTAGACGACCAAAATGGTATATCAGCTCAGCTTGTTAAGGACTTTTTACATGTCTCTGTGTTGGTTCTAGTCTCACCGAAGGAAAGATTTCTCATAGTTATTTACACACTACATGTGTAATGTACTCATCGGTCACTCTGCCTTAATGAAACTATGGTTTATCTTAAGTGTCGTGCAATTAATTCCTATCTTATTCGATATTCGCTGCTCGGTAAAGACGTTGCATATAGAAATAACCAGTCCACCAGTTCCAACTCTAGAAATCATTAGGAAAATAGCAAGTAAGTTTATTGACGTAATGGAGCAATTTTTAATCAGTATGATAAAGTGTGGATCAAGTGGATCAGATTTACATTTATTATCTCCCCCAGGAAAGAAGACTGCCGTTCTGTCTGAAAATCCCGGTAACGGCCAATTCCATTTACAATGTGGGAATTACGCGAGTAGTATTTCGATCTAAAATATTTTAGTATTAATGAACGATTAGCTGTTTTGCTGTTTTCGAGAATGGGTATGATTGCGTCTGATGACGAAGTTATGCACACCCAATTTCTTAAACCATTCCATTCCGCTTACGAAATTTTCTGTTCGTTAACTGTTGCTCCCATCTCTGCGGTATACCTAGTGTATTTTAAATGACAGGCAGATGTAGAATTCTGCACTTCGCTGCTTTTTAAATACAAGAATGCTCCCGGCTGATTGGACCACAGCGTAATATTACAACTTCGCTCGAAAGATTCTTGAATTCATTGTAATTAGACTTATGAAAGATAATCTGAGCAAAAAAGAAAACACGCAGTGATGTATTACCGTTTCTTCTTCTGACGTTAGTCATATATGTCATGCAGGTAAGGGCAACCAGGGACTAGACGCGCCTACAAGCACACCAAGTATTATGCAATCGCAAACGTGACGGCTGCATAAGTTTCCTCAACAACTTTTGTACATATAACCTCAATTGGTAAGTTAGAATAAGCATCCCTTCTCAGAAACTCAGTAACTTTGGGTTTTGGTTGTGTGACAGTACCCTGAATGAGGCTGGCTGGAAATTCTGCCTGATTGCGAAGGCTACGATCAAATGTAAATAATGTTCAACTTGAAATTAACCAAATCCCCGACTACTCACCAGTCATCTTGATTAAATTTAATGGGCCAACTCTGTGATCTGTTGTCACGAGGTGTTTAGCAATGGATGACGTTGGATTTCGGACAATCTATTCACCAAGTTCAGGCTAGTGTGCCACCAGTTGTTCCAGCTATTTCGTGCTGGGTTCAGTAACTCGCTGTGATAATTGTTTATCTGTTCTACTCATGTTTTCATTGCAAACCATCCTGAACATGGTCGCATTTCGTCAGAATATACACAAACAAGCTGCGATCCTTGTTCCATCCACCCTCTCTAGAGCGATCCATTTTCTTGTGTTCCTCAGAATTGGTTGATGTTGGAGGGGACCTGTATCAGGGCTATTCAGATTTTGATTAGATTAGGGCAGAAGAACGTGGGAGAGTACAGATGAATTTCGAGCAGCAACTCCAAGAAATAACTGTAGAAATTCAGATGCTCAGGCATGCATTTTAGTATATCCAACAGAGGTTTAAAAAGTTCGATAACATTTACCTGTTATACACTAAATTGAAATTTCTTGTTATAGCAAAGCAATGCTGTACAAACCAATGTGACTGTTAATTTACACTCACTGAGTTCTACATCCACCGAGAAGACTTTAACCATTCTACAGAAAATAGTTATTTGAAGAACTGTGAGGTTTAAAAGATGACACAAAACTGAATTCTCTCCGAGGTTTAAAGCTTGCCTACTAAAGCTTACTTACTAATCTGCGGATGGCGATACAATGAGTACTTTTATGGTGCTCTTCTTACAATATTGACTACCAGTGACACTTAGATCCCTATGACTCCGAGGTAATACTGTTTAGTTTCGTGTATATAAATTACATGTCATCAAGGATCGATGTCATTTGACCCTGCTCAGCTTGCCGCAGTGACTGAATTTGAAAGAAGTCGACGCCACTGTCTTCAAACAGGGCATATGAAGTACCACTAGTGATTCTAGAAACACATCCTGCGCTCAGTATGACTGGGAAAAATGGACTGAACGGCATGTATGCAGAATGTGCAACTTATCGTACGAATCCGCCCAGCTATGACACAAGCGCGCTCGATCACCTGCGGCTAAACCTTTATCACATTTATTATGTAGCATACAGTCTAATAAACAGTAGCAGCAACAATATACCACATTACAGATTATGGTACTAAGGTGATAAAACAGATGTTAGGCTCACGCTTTCTTCTAACTACAGTTTGTCAACCATCTTACAGTTCAGAACCTTCCTGTAGTACCTCAAGTGCACCTTCTGAACCGTGAAACGAGTATACCATATTCTGATGCCACTTCAAAGATAGACAGTAAACGATAAGTCAGTTTTGCTTGCAACCATAATGTTTCAGTATCGATCTGTAACCCGTGTAATTTACGTTTGTAAGCAGAACATTAATCATTCGCAGTTGATCACAGAACTTGCCTTCCGCGTTCACAAATAGTAAGCATTCTTGTTCGAACAGAGGGTTGCTCTGTTGACTGCTGTTTGTAGGACAGGCTTTCGAACCAAACAACTCCACTAATCTAATGTCATCCACTTTTTGTGTTCGCAACACAGCCCCATACTTTCAGTCTTAAGTCACCCTTAACTACAACAAACAATTTTTTCAGGTACCCTCTTGCCACAAATTCCCCGCTGCCAGCTGCTTCGGGTTCTGAGTGATTTTTGGCTCATCCGCGTTGCCATTCAGTTTAAGTGTATTAACGAGTGTACAGAGAATAAGGAAACACCCCAATTGGAGACGCAGTGACCATACTATCTACGGTCGAAGTCCTGAACATCTGCACGATAAACCTGGCGGAGTGTATATTGATTGTCGAGGCTGATTGAGGGGAGTTGAAGAGATGTGATATATTTTTTCTCACTTATGATTCCCCAGTTCTTATGCAGTACTTACGTGAAGGACGATGTCACTGAGCTATTTTAAACGCTGCCTGATGTGTTTCGTGACGAAACATTGTAGAAAAAGTTTGCTCAACAAAGCACGCTCTCTGTTGTCCCAATTGCTCGCTCCCATGTCAGGCGCGTTCGCGTTTTTGGACCGGAATTCCGGTCCACAACATGTTGCCGGTTTCCATTCACACGTCATGTGCACTTCTGTTTGATTTGTTTATGTGGCCGTTGCTCTCTGTCGAAGGTTTTCCGCCCGTCATTCCTCTTCCGTTAATCCGATTTCGTTGGGCAATGGCTCATCCAGTTGCCTCTGTTGTCTGCTAGCCGTGAGCTTTTGAGCGTTCCTTCCCGTCGAGGTCACTTTTTCCATTGAGTGTTGGAATACTCGAACCTTGAACTTGGTCTTCCACCACACCATGTTTATCAATGATAACTTGTTACTATATCACTATGTAGTCAGTTTTTGGGCGAACTCGAGCTATAGCACCAAAGTGAACCTCAGCTACCTTTGGTCACATCCTACTGTAACTGCGTGTGGGTTTACTTAAAAGCGAGCAACTGACAACAACAGAAAATGGCCAGATGATATTTGTCATTATGACTAATTAAACCTAGAAACAAGTTTTCAAATACACTCAGATCATATTAATTAACTATACACGATAATTCTTCATGACTGTAAGTACAAAAGTCGACAGCGGTCCGCTGATTCGTCAATTTCATTGCACTGTCTGTTTTTAACAAAGAGATGGTTCGATGCCCAGTGCCATTTTCGCTGTTCAATTGGTTCCAAAAGACACAAGTCAGTGGTCACTATCCCACAGAATAGACGCCCACATTGTTCTTTTTTCAAGTGGGTTGAGACAGATACAATCCATTCAACTAATGTCTCTCTAAGCCTGAAATCAGAGAAAAGTAATTTACGACATTTAACCTTAAATTAATTTTCTGATTGTAATTAAGAAAACAGACACGGAGTGGATTAGTGGTAGAATGGTAGCTTTCGAGTTTACTCAGTTTTTCGGTTGCTTGAGCAAAGCCTTCCGGAGACTGATATTAGACATGACATTCATTCAAAACTCTAAGTAAGTTGAAATGAGAATGCTTTACTGTTTTGAATCAGTATTAAACCTCACAAATGTGATCCGGAGGATCAGTCGTCCGTTACAAATATTCAGAGCAAAATGCTTCTCTCCTCAGACTCTCCAGTTACTCGCGAAACGGTCCACTCAATTTGCAACTCGACAGTGATTTCACAACTATAATAATTTAATCGAACATTAGTGGCTTATTGCGTTATTTTTACAAAATATTTCACTTCAGTCTACGTTGATAGTCCCGATTTTGATGTATAGGTGTCTTATGCCACACAATCAGCCAGCTGTTGACCTTTAGGCTGTACAAGTTCTATTTGTTTCAAAGTTGCTATCTTGGCGGATCCCATAATAATGTGCAATCAATAAATTCGTTCCAAAATAGTCATACATATCTCTTCATTTTTTTAAATCAACATCCGTAATATGGAACTGCGAACTCAGGATGAGAAAGTGAGTTCGTTAGCCCTCAGTGTTTTAAAATCAGCGGAAATAAAGCAGTAAAGGTCACTGAACTGAATCCAACCAGTCGACTAGCACTGGACTCTTGTGATGACGTCAACTCTTTCTGTATAGGAGGCCCACGAGGGCATATACGCCAGTTGTTTTAGTACTATCCTCTAACTGATCTCACGCAGATATTCATTAATGCCAATCATACAGGATTGTTACCTATTTGGTTTCATTTTTGTTTAGTTATATTCGTCACACCGAAATTAACGTCTTTACAACCAACGCTGTAGAAACAAGGGCATGTACATATTATTGTAAGGCGTTCACATCCCCAACAGAACCTCTATACAGTAGATTTTAAGTCTGTCAGCAATCTCCACGATCCTTCATAACTGATTCAAGAATAAGCACACAGTGTATTTCAGTTGTTGCGTAATTAATTTCAGTCACATGACTGAGACAGTTTGAAGGAACAAACATACCTGTTTCTACTTAAAGTTGGGATCCACGAAGTTTTGTTTTCGGCAGTCACCTCACAAGTCATGTGATAAAAAAGCGAAGGCAAACCTATTATAAACCGTTAATGTGCCTACCCCGACAAAACGTTGTTTGGACTTGATATAATATAACCGATGGCACTGATCTCATTTTCATGGATGTCACTGGTCACAGTGCTCAGGTTATAAAATCTGGTGGAAATGGAACTGTGTAAATGATGCTGATTACATTGACGAAAGTGTCAAGGTGAAAAATAGGACGTAGTTTAACTCAGCGGTTTTGACGACAAACAAACTTATCTTTGTATCCATAAATTGTGCGCTTAGCTTAGTTAGCTAAGTTGCCACTTGCATACTTCCATGTTATACAATCAATCACTATTGAATAAGTGACGGATCGCAGAATGTAACTAAGCGTTAAGTTGACCTAAATTCAAGTGATTAAGTGCCTAAAAGTAGAATTCATGGTCACGTGTTCCTCCATAAAGTGTGCAGTTAAGGTTAAGTGCTGAAAATTAAGTAGGATGGGATAAATTCATGATTACCTCATTCGCCATCAACCTACTTTCGTTCAACGAAGTTGCATATGATAGTACTGATAACCTATTTTTGGTTGATTTCAACGTATGATTTAACTAAGTAAGATCTGTCAAAATTTTTGCAGCCAGTTTGTGAATAACAACTTAAATTCATAAATGATAATGTTGTGTTGTTAAGTTAGCATTTATTCCACTTGTGACATGTACTGGAGAGAGAATAGATTATAGAACTAATCCAGCATGTTGGAAACCGATCTAGAACCGTAAGTTTCGGAATATGCAAACAGGCTAATTAACGACTACCAAGAACACAAGTCATAAACCCTTCTACCTAAAGCCTAAAGGGAACGTGTTTAGTGACAACGTTGAAAATTGTGGCCCTAAGCAGCAAGTGGAGAGTCTCTAGTTTTCTAGAATCTTTCTCAGGTAGATGTTGCGTAGATTTGGATAAAGGGTAAGCTGATGAATTTTTATGTTATTTGGAATGTCACGAGATTATTCAACATAATTTAATGCACTTACTCAAGGTTCTGGACAGCGATTATTTTATTTAATAATTTATTGAACGCATTTCAGTGTCATACCTTCCACCTAGTCGAAATGCTCGGTGCAACAGAGTACTTAGTATTCAACGTGAATATGTGACATCAGTGGAAAGTTGTTTGCATAAAACTCTGCTGGGTAATTTATTCCAAAATGAACAACGATTTACCGATGAAGTGGAATTACTTGACCACCACCCTTTTTTACAAGTTGCAGATAACAGCCCATATTTGGCCTATGTCAGAGTAGAGGAAATAAACTGCGACACTTTAGAACAGGCCGGACAAAAAAGAAAGAGATGCCTACGACAAAGTCGTTATAAAACCCAAAGTGTATTTGACCAAACAACCTGGTCAGGAAAGTGTTTGAACGATCTAGTTGAAGATACAGCACATTCCTCGATCGGTTTAGAGAACATAGGAATACGGCAACCCCAATGTCAGTGAAGACAAGTGTTAGTAAAAAAAATCATATTTTGCTATAGGAAAGAACGTATGAAAAACCAGCTTACTGACACACGCAAGGACCAACATCTACGATGCAACAGCGCAGGTATTGCGTGTTTAAGAGGAAGCCGTCCGCAGTCAGAGAAATGACTGTGATAACGCTGGGTTTTCAAGAGTTTGAAGAAAAAACCGAACAGTTGACCAGCTCACCATGGTGATCGTGCAAAAGCAAGAGTTACCAATAGTTTCAAGCGGATAAATGAAGTGTTCAGATAATTGCGATCTAGTTTACACACCAGAAGAAATTTGTTCATCCAAGTGAATAAACAGTGGCCTGTCAACGAAATAATACTCAATTAGTAGAACAAAAGTATACTCAACTCAATCAAGAGCAAAAATCTTCGGCGAAATATTCGTCTGCTACTTAACAGCCCACCTTACTACAAGCAGAGATACTTGATGGTTCTTGTTCGGAAAAGCTTAAATTTTATTAACTTGAAAAAAGAACGTGGAACGTTACTGACATTTTAACAGAACTGTGGTATTAGATTTGTTTACAGGGACCGTATGATTCAGTATTACTTTATCGGACACACTACACTGCCGAGGCGCCTCAAAGTAATTTCTCTAGTGAAAGATTGACCTCACGTCCGAACCACAGAAGCTTAGTTGTCAGATCATTGATTGCACTGAGCAGTACACGGAAGGTGATAAAAAAATTATCAAAGCAGGTAAGCATGCTCGTGAACTCTGTCGTGTCAAATCGATACCTAGAGCAGGCACAGACCCCAGCAAATCTTGCTCCACACTTCACCAAAGCAAAATGGAAATCGAGTGGAAGAAAGGATATGCTGGTCTACTGACGACAACTTGTGCTGCATATGTGGCATCATAGGCTAATGCGAACATAACTACTTTATACACCCTGCCTAATTATAAAAACATTCCATTTGCCGGAGAATGACCTATCAATACCTGTTTTGCTAATGGAGTAGCTGCTGATTAATCCCCATCACGTGTAATAAGAGTTCCACTAGGAGCGATCACCTCACTTTTCCAGGCGATACGCTGTACGTTTAATAAAACAAGGTGAAATACGGTCCAGCTAAGCAGATCTCTCAATTATCATTACGTCATTTACGATTCAAAAAAGCATCACGGTATGTGCCTCTGATTCTGCTGACCAAGGTACCAGGTAATTTGTCAAATAGTTTCGGAAAATCTGGGCACTTATTTAAGGAGGCGAAATTGCCTGTAAGTAAATAAGAACTTCTCTTGCACTAGTAGATATATGTATACTCAACTACACTGGTTAAACCAGTTTAGTCTAAACCCTTTTTAAGACGCAAGTTTCCTCATTAGCGTGTAGCCTCATATGCAACCCCGCATTAATTCAACATTATATTGTTTCCATGGATATCTGGTTGTAACCATAGTAGATCGCTTTTTGACATGACAAAACTCAACTTAACTTCCAAACCAAAGTGGAATTCGTACGGAACATGAAACCATTGTGCGTTACACATCGTTAAATGCTTACGATGATATTTGTCGAACATAGACATGATAGTTGAACGCCCAACCTTGACATGAATTCCATGTTCGACATGTTATTCTGCGTTTCATCTTATGTGTAAGTAGGAACATACAGGGTCATACTCTTCTAGCACATGACTACTGGATTTTCGCCAGTATGTTTTGAATGAGGAAATGATCACGTCCGAGAAAAAAGTCCCTGAACCATTTAATTCGGAATAGTACATGGGATTCTAACCATAGTCTTTGCCAAACGATTGACACCATCATGGATTTAATTTGCATTTTGAGATATCTGCTAATCTATGTTGTTTAGTAATCTCAACGGGTGAAAGCACAATTCAGTTGTGTTTTACATTTTTCGTTTGTTGTTATAGTTCGCTCACGCAAGGTTTCTACGTAAATTTGAATAAACCGCGCTTAAATTTGGCGTGCAGGATCAACAAACGCTGGCTTTTCGCCACGATGTAGGCCAGCTGACTAAATTACTTGTTCTTCCTTTTCAATGAGCAAAGAGTGTTTTATAGTATGCAACTGTGACCTGTCTTTTATCTCAACAGTTACCTATTGCATTTCGACTATAGACCGAAATTTGTACATAATCCTTGGAAGGTTAACTGTGACAGCGAAAATAACAAAATGTCTGTTGTGAAAACTGATGAACTGATTAACTGACTTCTTGGCTAACAAAGGGCGCGATGACTATGACTGAAGTCTTTGCCTGCACGGTGTTTGTTCTCTGTCACACACAGTCAGTTAGTATACGAGTACAACTTCTTCAGACTGCCTGTTTATTGTCAGGTTACGCATTCGCTTTCTGTTGAATACTTTTTTCTAGAATCATGCAAAAGGAAAACAGGCAGAGGCAAACCACAAACTTTTGGTGTATTTGTCTTCAAAGCCAAGATTCTCCAAACTGACGTGACTATCAACAAAGTACGTTACAAAATTCAACGTGGAACTGGAATCAATTATACAACTACTGTTTTTCTTCCGAATAGATTCAACGATGAAGAATATCGTAAAGCAAGATCATGGATTTTTTTGTTTCTGTCTGCGTTGGAACAACAGACACCAGCAAGTCTTTTTGTTGAATATTTAAGTGCTACTCGAAATAGAAAAGTGAGTGCATTCTTCGCGTTATCGACTACCATAAAATATAGACACCTTTACTTTTATATCCGGTATACGAATCGTCACTTCATTTCACTTCACTTAATCTGTTGATTCGTCAACAGATGTGAGCTTAATCACCAAAAGTCCTTCAGGCTTGTTACATTCCCGTGTTCGTTAACCAGCGATTTTATAATTTCACTAGATCAACCAAACATCCGGTATGCTTTGGCGAAAGCCCCCATGACCAATTAATTGAGTTTATTGTGCTACAATCGTTTACTAGTCTTAAAATACTGTAGCCAGTGTTCTGTGAGACAAAACCAATATTCTTATCATACATCTGTGCGTGTGTTTCTACAACTGTACGTATTCAACTACACCCACGCGACCTTACTTTGCTTTCCAGCTGAACTCAAACTGAATCAGTGGTTCTTCTCGATTGAAACTGATTGTTTCCGTTTATCAAATGGTTCGGTAATTTTTTTTCAATGTGTGATCCAAATTAATTGTTTATTGCACTTACTGATGCTGTGAATAGATGCAAAGTGGAAAACTGTTGCCTAAAGCATAGTGACTTGCCGCTGGCTTGACCTGACTGGCTTACAAAGCGCAAAGAAATTCACCTTGAGAGATCAAACAACAACTACTCTGAATTCCGAAAGTTAACTGGGTTTTCCGCACCTCTGCATCTATGACAGCTAGAAAATCACTCTTCTCCATGGATTTTGGTTAAATCTTGACGTTTGCACATTTCAACCAACGGTTCAAAATCACCATTGAGAGCAACAGCGTTTGGATGGAAGGTTACAGAATGAAGGAAGCCGACAAAGCATATATAGGTCTGAATCTATGTCTGACGCTTTAGAGGAAAGCGGAAAGCCGGAAGATTATCCCAGTCTATTAGAGGCAATAACAGAAGGACTGCGAAAGAAAAAATCACAGGATAACGAGTGGGACAGAAACCCAACCACCACAAAGATGACATGCAACTATCACACTACAAAACACAGAAGATAACAAGTGCATAGCATCGAGTGTGAGGGATGGAGCGTATCCTCATTTCACCACAAGGATTTTGTTGGACAAGGTATTTGAGTAGTCCGTTTGGTGTCCCAAATGACTCCAAGTCTGCGTTGGAATTCAACTGTCAATAAGGTAATTAACACGCACTCCGGATATTCATGCGAATTAAAGAACTCATTTCATGTTGCAGTTCTAACGAATTCAATTTCAGATGGTTTCTTTGTCCAAAATTTTAGGGCTCACTCAGTATCCTATGTAATAAGTTCAAGTATGATATACTGGGTCGGTAGTGCATTATGAAATGTTCCAGTTTGCACTACCTATCTAGATCGAACACAGGACGTAGTGTCATAACCCGTTTTGTATCTCTGCATCCTGTCTTCTCAGTAAGAGTGCCTATCACGAAATAAATACGATAAGCTTAACTATTTAGCTCAGGATAGGGGTACACTTACGAAATGACTAGACTAGTGGAAAGGCGTTAGTAAAACCGACAAAAAACAGTCCGCTGAATGATCCACCTACCGAACTGGCTTGTTTGGCCAATGATGCTCTGTTGGGAGTAGGCTGAGTTCAGCTGGTGCAGTCGTACGCAAGTCGTGCTCTCATGTAATGTTACCCAGTTTTCCACATTCCAAAAAGTAATATGTGGAGTCCAAGTGACGGGATGCCTTCATCTATTTTCAGCTACGTTGAATGAGAGGTGATTGTCTGTGACCTAGCGGTGTAACATGTTTAATTCATCCCATAGCTCTTCATTTTCGCCCGCATTGTCCACTGAATGCTTAATTATAAAGTTATCAACACGACGCCAACGAGAAGCCTATAAAATGTGGGGTTTCGAACAAAAACGGCGTAACGAAATAAGGTCCCAGTGTGAAACCTTGTGGCATGCCGCTGGACGAAAGCTACCAATATGAAAAGCCCTATTCACCTGAAATTGAGACTACGATCGTGGAAGTACTCGTTGAGACAAATGATCAGAGAATGTTTATATCGTAGTTACGAGACTTCATGAAAAGCTTTAAATGTCATATTCGTGTAAAGACCCTAGAGAGGTTTAGAAAAACTATATCAACTAGCTTGACTTCATCAGCAGCTTTTGCTAAGCAGCAAGTTGGTACCACACAAACATCCGTTTCGAAACTCATGTTGACTTTGAGACAGCAGTGCAAATCTGCTGACGTGGCCGTAAAACAGGGTGTGCATTGCCTTGGAAACAACTGTTAATAATGTAGTGGGCTTACAATTATCTGGCTGATTGGAATCACCAACTTTAAAGATGACTGACACTATATACACCATTTAAGCCTTGAGATGCTTGCCTTGAAGGAGAGACCAATCAGAAAGTCCATAGACTAGCCGTGACATATGTTAGCGCACTTCTTTGGTAGTACAAGTGAAATAAGATCAGCATTTGATGGTTCATATTACACAAAACGCTGATAGTATTCGGAACAAGATGAGTGGTGTGAAAGTAAATGTCCTCGAACATCTCTATTGTTGATACTAAATGTATGTACCGAATCTGTGAAGCTGGTAACAAATAGACGAATAACGGTTGCCAGAATCGGTGACGGCTTCTCCATTTGAGACGATCCTCCTACGTGTATGGTGCAATTAAGTCTGCAAGACAGCTTTTGATGATGGACACAACGATGCTGTGGAATGGCTTTGGAGTAACAATGAACTTGTAGAGATCTACTTGGCCGTAACGTCTAACGTCTGAGAACTACACACCACTCATCATAGGCCCTTCCAGTTCTCGCTAACCGATCAGCTCTTCAGGTGATCTGTTCACTGTCAGTAAATATCTGGTACAGTGCCGAAATTTATTTTCTCGCAATAGTCGTCTAGGCAACCTGATCAGAACATGTTTGTGACTGCTTTAATAACGGCATCCACAACAAGCTGATAATGATCATCGAATGACGGATGCGCATAGATATCATACTAACGCGTATCATTAATTTCTTTCACCAGCAGTATCCACTCCGTTTTCTAAATGTTCTTCGCGAAGTTTCCGTTCAAGAAAATATCATCACCTTACTTATCACCTCAGATATGATGTTGCTATGGTCGCTACAATCAAAGTTACGACATCACTTAGGATTCGTTCGTATTGGAGCGTATTCACCAAATATGCGGTCATAGGTGAATCGACCGTTAGGTTCAAAATATTCTCCAGTCGGCACATACGTGAAATACAAAACAACATTACAATTTTCCCAACCGTTATTCTAGCCCAGTCTCACAAGTCATTACCTGCATATTTCTGAATGAGTGTTGTTTTGTTGTGTTTCAGTGTCCGCTGTCGGAATGGTTTCAACCGGCAGGCTCATTGAACTGACAATTCATTTAGTTTCATCCAATTTTTTGTACCTATAAATCGTCCAACAGAACTTTTCATCAACCACTACAGAGAGAGAAACACACAAGCAAGGGTACTCATGCCCCTCTATCAAACTGTGATTGTCATCGACTTGCAAGTCATTAGTCATATGCAGTGGTTGTCGACGTTTAACTGTCATACAGCCATGAATAAAATGCTCTGGACAGTAAAAAAGAGACGGGAAATAAAAAAACACTCTCATAAGACGGATATCTGGTAGTAAATTTTCTTTATCATCTTTGGTTAATTCTCTGACAAGAAACGTGAGGGCATCATAAGAGTGGACTAACTGCTCAGTTTACCAGTGGTTAGTTGTAATCACCTTGTGAAAATTAATTTTTAGGTTCAGGTCAATTCTAGATTCATTCCATGGACAATGTTTGTTTCTATTAAAAGCAGTTGATTCGTCGTTCAAAACAGTCTTCGAAGCAACCAGTGTGTCGCGGAGTCTTCCAGTTTAGTTCCGTAATTCGGTCAAACGCCACATTTCGTTAGTTCTTTTCCAGCCGTTTGACATGGAAGGTGGTTGTCTTGAATTCTTGAAAGCATTTGAGGCCTACACGCTGTGCTTCATCAGAAGATAGATCTCAAGGTTGTTGACGGTCTTATTGATTTGTCCCAGACTACTGCAGCAATGTCAGCTAACCAATACTCCCTCAGCCATCGAAACTGTGAGCCTCAGCAAGTGGGCCAAATGAAAGCAGATAAATCACTGGCCACTAACTGCGACGAGACAGAAAAAGGGGTGCAACCTAAGGAGAATGGGTAGGATACAAATCACACAACTCGTTACTTCAGAATAAATGTTAAAATAGGCCTTGATGATGCAAAACGTTACTGGTAAGTAGGGTGGAAAATAAGTTTTCTTAAAAGAACACTTCAAAGATGATACATTGCAGTGTTATGCCTACTAATATGCAACGTTTTAACAGATATTTAAAATGAAAAAATCAAACGGGATAGCTCACAAATGAATACTGACCATTTTAACGTCTCCTGACTGGAGGTTTTGCTCCGGTGAACACACGATGAAGGAGCTTATTGTTTCGTTGGTGAAAAGTTGCATAGATGCTATAAAAAGTATATCTATTTAACCAAATGGTTCTAACAGAGTGATACTTCACTTCTTATCCTCTGAACCGTCCAAAACCCAAACACGCTCAATGATAATAATCAAACTATTTTCTTAAAAGTGCGGCTGTCAAGTAAATGCTCTCTTCAAACGTTGCTGCTTGATTTTTCATGACTAGGCGACCACGTTGTGAATATCACTCGAGGATAGGATCACAGTTTGTTATCGGTTCCATAGAACACCACTTATATATAGACAACCCCGACTAGATCGGAGTACAAGTTCTGTGTTAATCGGATATTGCACTGGTGTACAAGCTAACCATTGAAGTCCTATTAGCTTAATGGCGTAGGAGTCAACACGGGTTCCCGTGTACTCTGCTTTCAAACCCGATGGCTGAACTCCTTATTTATTTTGTCGAGAGTAAAAACACTTCGGTAGACGATCAGACAGTACAGCTGTAGTCAGTTAGAGCTTTACCGTAACTCACTTATCTGGTATCTGCTTATACTCCATGTTTAATCTCTGTGCCATTGACGAGATAGTGTCATATTATTTCAAAAATCGAACAGGATTCCGAAAACATAACCTATCCATAACATGAAATCAGAACCAGCACTTTGTAAAACATCTCAGCCACTACATAAATTCTCATTAACCACGCAACATATAAAGTAACTGAGATCTTAAGTCCATCGGCGTGATGCAAGAACATACTCAACTAAAGGACCAAAAGGTTCGTATCCTCCGCCAGTGTATGCCTACGATCAAATACTTCAGTGCACAAGAGGATGAATAACAATATATAGTGACTCTCTCTTCCACAAACTTCACTGAATGTAGCTTTCTTTGAAGCATCAAATCATCTGACTCACTTCGAGGATCAGTGAGATAATGTGTAATTCACACATATCGGACGCCTGGTGAGTGACTCTTGCACCTGCATTCTAGAAGTCGGTTTTGCAACGACATTTAAGTCTTCCGGTTGATACCTAGCCAAAACCTCCTGTCAGTGTCTTTAGTTGTCTTTGCGGCTTGGAGTACAAGCGTTTTGGCTTCGAGGTGTACATCATTTCGACACTGATAGCTTTCCAGGAACACTCAGCAGAGGCTGGGTTGAAACAATCAAAAATTTTCTAGAGTTATTGATTTTCAACAAAGTTTTACAGTTTGTTACGAATGTCTTTTGCGTCACGTGACCTTCTTCGAAAGATAAGCTCATGTGAACAGGCTTTCTAGAAACTCCCGTGACCAGTACTGTCTGCTATAGGTCTGTAGTGGCTGGCAAAGCCGTCTGGGCAAGAGTTAGACAGCAATATTTGCATATACATACCAAATTCCTATTCAATGTGTCGGAGCTTCAGATTCTACACACACGATAAAACTGCCCGTAAACCTGTCACTCTCGCTTCACCTATTATAACAACCTTTAGAAATACATAAACAAACTGAACCAGTTAACCTTTCGGCGATTCCAGCGTCGTACCAAATCATCTGACCGGTGGATAGGATAGAACTTTAAACAAAACAACTACTAATGATATTCATATTCGCACTTTACCCTAAGACTAGAATAAACTTGAGCAAAGATACTTATGGCCAAGGAGCCTGTAATATGAACGTTATTCATATCCTGCCTACACAGAGTACTATGCCCATTGTTGCTTTTCCACATACAGCTAACGAACTATTATGAAGACTGCAGTGATGTTTAAACCACCTTATATAATTTTCTAATGCAACGAAAATCCACGCTTTTTGTGTGCAATAAAATAAACACACTACAACAGATCTGTAAATATCTGACGATGAGGGTGAAATCAAAAACAAATCTACTATTCAGTTGATTGACACAATAAAACGTCATCAGAACGTTAAGCAAGCAAGGTGCCAATAGTACAGGAAATATCATACTAATAACCAAGAAAACTGGTCACAATTAGTCTTACAGTATAAGGCTGAGGGGACTAGTTTTTGTTAGGAATATTAGTACATGTACTATTGGTTTGTTCAATTTTTGTAGAACATATTCACGGTTCACGCATGCCAACTGGCTAAATTTTATTGCACTTTCTGTCAATGATAAACACTTCTGGAAAAAAGGACCTGGAAACATCAGTAAAGCTGTAAATTAGTCAACTCACGCTTGCTCATCAAGGTGTGGAGTATAAATATAATGATACTGGACAGTATACAAGAAAACATTTACGGCTACTGGCTTTCAATTATGACTATCGATCCACATTTCTGTCTTGTTCTACAATGTCAACAATCCTGTTGTTTTCCGGTTGCCTGAGATTACGGTCTTCCAGAGCGAGACGTTATACACTCCGAGAGGAGTGCATAATCTTGTTCTTGAACCAATCACAAATATCAGGTATGCTTACTAAAATTAACTATTAGCAACGTAGTTGTTTTAAGTCCTTTCGCAGTGATAACACTTTAGTAGTTGATGCCAAGCTTGAATAAAATAGCTGTCAGAATGAGCCTGTTAATCAGTGGAAAAGTGCAAAACAAGGTCAGGCTGCTGAACTTCTGGCACAAACTCACCATCTATAGCAGTTGAATCTTGAACAATCGTCATGCATCCTTCGAAAATAAGAAATACGAAGTTGTGTCTATTTATATTGACTGTGGCGACAGTATTGTGTACGATTGGAACGTTACCAAGTAAGAAAATTTGGTGTAGGTTGGAAAATTCCGAATACCCATGAATTACTAACCCGCTACTTGGAGAGATTTCAGCAGAACTAACCAATACTGCACTCAAAATTTAAAGAAAAAAGAGGTGCATAGTATAACTGAACTATGAATAATGAATTCCACCCGAATGAAATCAGGTATACTGGGAATGAGAACGATAGTATGGTTTTAAATTCCAATATAAGCTTACTGTTGAACGTGGTACATTCATAATCCAAAAATTCGTCAACCAACCTCTCAAAAGGAAAGTAGAATACTCCATGTTGACAGATGCCAGTATACTCTAATGCACTAATCCCAAGCTGGATGCAGACGGTTACTGATTACGGCAGTTGTAAGTTGTACGTGAAACGTCTGGAGGAATCGAATCGTAATTTACTGTTCAGGAGGTTGTAACATTCAAAACATTTTCTGATAAAAGCACGTTGGTGGATCTCATAGTAAATTGCTTAAAAACCGAAATTTAAATTGAGTTCGTTGATGGCAGCGGCCTCCGGATTACCTTGAGGTTCTTAGGAAGATGACAGGACGCATATGAAAGTTATCACAAGTGGCTTGCATTGCATTACTCCAACCAAATTCCAACCACATACCTCTTATCCAATACAAACCAGAAGGAGATAAACCGGAGAGCTTGAGCGTGAGCGTTTATGATCCAGCTGGTAAATTCTGGTTAGCTGCACGTTATGCTGATAGCAAACTCAAACACTCATCCCTTGAATAGAAAAGATGAGAGGGTTCTAATGAAACGATTCAAACTGAGAGGAAAAGTGGTGGAAATATAGAACAAGAAAGGCTTAACTATGGAAGCATATATTGACACGGTTTACAGAGTTTCATTAAAACAGACAAGTTTGACTTTGAACTGAAAAACTACGCCAAACGTCCAGTCTACATTGTGTAAACGAGGCTACAGAGAACAAGAGGTGGCCGACCACAATGGCCCGAATTTATGACGAACGTGACGCCGAGGGTCGTTAGTTCATACAGATGGAAAAGGTCTTGTACACACAATGTTCCGCTGATTAAACTGGCTTTAACGCACAGAAACAGATTTGCATTTCATATTTCCTCACAAACTGTTCCTTGTGTGTTGAAGTGCCTAGTTATGTGTTCTGAACTGTTCTCAGTGTATGGAGGTAGCAGAATCATTTTACTTTACGTAATGTTGTAACCTGTTCAATGTCCTACAAGCACACAAACAGAGCGGAATAACGAACAGTGGAACAACGTATAAAGGAACGATAGTCAACGATAACGAACAACGGACCACGGAATATGCACGACTAGTTCGAGACTTCTCGGCCAACCCAACCACCCGAGGCTAACGCATGAACACAGAGAAGACTGGCCTCCGGGCAGAGTTCCTTTATGTCATTCAATTCGAAGAAAACACGGTCACAAGCCAGACCATATTTAAAGGGTTTTTGACGAATAGGAAGACCAACTCAAAGGCGGACCAAATGTTAAGCCGAATAGTACGGTGATGCATGTAGGTGGGATGTAGGCGTGTGGGCGTNCGAAGGCTGCGATCAAATGTGAGTGATGGTCAACTTGAGAACTCTCTATCGTTCTTAGAGTGCGACTCGTCTTTGTACAGCATCGGTTCACCCCTGATCAAAGAAAGATAACAAAATAGAGCCTAGGGCTGTTATCCTTCCAAGCCCTCCCATTGTCCAGGCTCAATGTTGTAATGTAATGACAGCTCACTAAGCCCAGAAAACCCCACTCATGGGCTGACGTTAAGTCCGGTGCAAAGGACATTGCCGAGGCCTACTCCGGTATGAACACGAACTGACAGCAGTCGTGCGGGAATGTCCAGTGCAAGTGCGTCGTAGTCGTTCGCCCATCCGTCAGTGTTGTTGCTTACGCTTGATTCTAACGGGTCAGAATTGGAACTCCGGCTGGTAGTTTTCCCAGATCTAGACGGTGACGCGCATAAACCTGAACCAAACCAGTGAATGCTACCATAACCGTTAAGTGCTGGTCGTAGTAATAAGGTCGCGCGTTCATTCAGCCTGTCAGTGGTGAGGTCACGAGGAAGGCGCCTAAAGAGGGAGTATTGTCTATAAAACGTCAACGCGTTCTTAAAAGAGCTGCTGTAGAAGAAGCGACTTGCAAGGGGATAACTGTTGTTTCTGATTTTAGGTATGCGATAGTTCACACGACACTTAGTCACAGAAACAAATTCACAAATGTTTAACGGGAAATCGGGGATTCTCATTATTGCAGCTTGACTAGTACTCACGGTTGAATGCTACACACAATTCACTTTTCGGATGACTCGTTTCAAAAAGCAGAACCAGGAATGAGGAACTTTAACGTAAAAACCCATCAATGAAACACATGCTATTGTGACTCCTTTCTCACCGTCTAGACTAAGTTGCGGAAACTCAGCCCAACACGCTTTCCAAGTGCGTTAGCCAAATATTTGATCGGAACATCTGTATACAAATGTACTACACCTTCCTTTATACTGCAAAACATCCAAGGTCTTAGAAGTAAGGCTAGTTTAGAAAGATGGACGGAAGAAAACCGAATGGGCTGAACAGTTGTCAGGACTATTTGGTTTTTGCGCGATTTGCGTACAACTCTGCTGTTTGTACGGATACAATCCACTTTAAGTCGCATCCCAGTTGTTGGAATCGCCCGTTACAAGAAATTCTCATAACACCGGTAACTTTATCGATAACAGCTTGTCCAATGACGTGAAGATCACCAGTTTGTGTAATCTTTTGATCAGTTCTGCCTGCTGAAGTCATAAAAGATCGAAGCAGTCTGAAAAGTCTCGGATCGAAGGTGCTCATTACAAACCATATTAATGTTGGACTGGTAGCAATTTCTCCTTTTGCAGCAATCCAAATAGTAAGTATCCCTCGACGTTTAAAAGGACAATACTTGAGTTCGGTTGTTCTTCATAAGTCTGATTAGTACGGTAGCGTTCGATCTTTATAAATCTTAGAGAAACTTACCAGTATTCAGCTGAATAACATTGAATTTTTCATAAATGGAAGGGTACCAGAAACGCTTGGACTGTAATTGATGAGGAAATCAGATATCAAAATATTAGAAGGTCCAAAGCTACAAGTTCAGAACAGTATCAATTTGGTGACAAATAATATAAGGAAGAACTGTTGTTGTTTTGTGATTCCCGGTTAAGAGTAGGAAACTCCATTGCCACGGTAACAGCCTTCGATTTTTGTTGTTTCATAGTAACAACCAAATGCACAATATTCAGTAGTGTGTGCAACAAATTTCTAGCACACAGTTTTCAATTACTCAGGTTTCGCAATAAACATTCACTCTGCTCTCCCGTAATCCGAGCTTGAAAGAAAGCATATTATGGCATCGCTGAACACGTCAGAAACAATGAAAGTCCAGTTGTGAACTGTTTCTTGTGAATAACCGAAAAGTGAAATGAAGTCAGATCAAGGCTGTTGTTAAATCATTTTACCAGATCTTCTGTTAAGGTATCAATCTATGTGACAGTTGATAGTATTGTGTTGGATAAACATTCGTACTCACACTTGCCAGAAGTATGTTTCGAAAGCTGTGTGTATAATTCAGAACTTCAACAAAAGACGGGCAGTCAACAAAATGGGAAGAAAGCATCCAGAAAGCACCTCATAGCACGAGATGAAGGTGTGCAATCATTTCCACCAAGACTCAAGTTAAACTTTATGGTCACCCGACACACGAAACAAGGACACACTGAAACAGCGGATGTTGTGTGTACAGTTACGAAATGAATTACAAATGATTGGCGAGTTTTTTGAACATGGTACTGCGGAAACGATGGACCTCAAATTAGACCTGGTCAATGAGCCGAAAAGAAGCATGTTTCGGGTGAGTAATGAAGATGGCTGTGGCCTACCTCCTGTGAATACAGAATCTAACATAACCTCATAAACTCCTTAAATTATTTCAGTTCAAACCAGCAAAATACTTTTATTCAATATTACCCGTCGATCAGCTGTCCACAGATGATTGTAAGCACCGTCCATTGAATACAAGGGTGTAAAACGACAGTCCTCTGCACATTAAAAATGCCCTCTTGCTACCTGGTACAACTTTTCAACCTATGTATACAGTGAAACTGACTCCACCACCTAGAACCAGTAAACATCCGAGAATAGAACGCTGTTGTGAACTGAACAATGAGCGGGAACATTTGTTGAGGCAGATCAATCGCGTACTCTCGTCTCTCTGTTATATAACACATGCACTGCTAGCTTGTCAGAGCATCTCCGTTTTCAGATCAAAGCTAAGTCGCGGTATCACTAAGTTGCAGCCACATACTACAGTATACACAACAAAACATACCAACATGTTTGACCTGGTAACAAGCTGTCGATCAAGACCGAGCTGACTTTGTTTTATTGAGCTGTTAGGATGAGTTAGTCATCTCACCCGGATGCCTCGCGCTTGACAGTTCGAAATAAGGATAACATGACTGTACACACGAGTACAGTAAACGACCTGCAAGAATGAAAACAGTGAATTAAGAACACTGCCCTGAAATCTCATTCGGTATATTTGGCGAGAAGAATGAATCTCTGCCTACTGAAGGACAGAAACATCTGGCCTCAACTCATAAGAATTAAATTGTAATACAAAATTCTATCTGGTTCCTGACCAGCATATTCGGCAGACAAGAGGACTACTGAGAATCCAATAGGGTACACTGGCCACATTGTGAAGGAACAAGAGCCCACTTGATTTCAGGTGCCTCATATGGGCTCTGTTAACAGATTGTAACATTGTTCTTTATCTACCTGATTGAGGAATAAGGCAGCGTTAGGGGATAGGCCAATTAAGACATCAATACATGAAATGGCAAAGCAATTCGTTAGGACTAATGCCAACAACTTAATAAGGCTGGAAAGTTTCTGATGGTTGGGGACAGTGGTGTTGTTGTTTGTAGCTCGGGTTGATGGTTTTTGTATTGATGATGTCACCTCGCCTGGTGATGAAACGTTTGCAACCTAAATGCCAAGCGCGAGGAACATATCAATACCAAAGGCTGAGAAGTATTTCCGTCTTTAAAAAAATTCGTTTTCACTGCAGGGTATTACTTTAGTTCTCCAAGTGGATAGAACGCTCTCTGACCTCTTATGTATGTATAGGTGCGGAAAAGACGTAGACAGAAGTCGAAATGAGAAGAGCTATGCTTATACTGTGGTCGCATTCGAAATGGATCGGGAATTAGAAGCCTAATTAATTCTCCTGCTGACAAACTGAAAGGTTCATTGACATCAGTGAGTGGTTACTCAGTATCCAAAGAGAGGAGAGGTAACTGCCCGGAATACGCATTTAAAGTCCACACATACATACATCTATATATTGTGTGATAGGAAGAGGGACATTGGAGGAGATTGTTAGTGTGCCTGTTTTATTCACAAAGCGATTAAATGGGCGAACATTATTTCTAGTCCTTTCGTGTTCCTGGTCTTATCGAACCGAGTCAGTCACACATTTCGATATCAACATACAAATGACATTTCTAAATCACATACATTTTTTCTCGTTTTCTGATGCAGACCATTTCACGAGTGTCGAAGTATTGTGAAAACATCCTGCTTAATCTTGCCACAACAAAACAAACGATTAATTTTAAAAATTTAACAAGTTAGATTTTCTCAGTTTACCTCTTCATGCATAACCTAATAATCTTTCTTATGTTTGTGAAAATATATTACACTCCAATTTAATAAAAAAAACCTACTATCCGAATGATTATAAACAACAATACGGTATTTTGGCAAGTGTGACCGCTTGTATGCGTACGTATGGGTTATGTAGGACAAAATGTTCAGTCACTGTCTGCGTTTTAATAATCCAAACGGACTTTCGCAAAACGGGCAACTCATGGAAGACGAAGTTCGATTGTCTAACAATCAACATTGGGGTCTGAGACCTTAAAAGCTAGAGGAGTGGTCAGTATTTAAAAGTTTTATAAAGATTGGCATTTAGTAGTGAATAGAGTCAGCTGTTAGCATCCTTTAACTAAACACACTAAAGCCAGATGTGTTTTGAAAACATCCACAAATAACCCATATCATTTCGTGTTTCAACTCGAATGAATCAGTAAATCTAAATTGGTCACAACCATTGTTAACGATAGCGAGATGTTAAACTCGTCAAGTTGTGAGATTACACAGAACCCAGTTTCTGTGTAATGTAAACACGAGTATATCCAGAACGGTCCAACAATTCCAAGTCGGTACACAGAAGGATTGCTGAAATGGATTAGAATCCAACAAATTTTTAGGTGTCAGTCTTTCGGAATATATGCATTCTAGGCTGTAACACAATAACTGGGTCTGTTCCATCCGTTGAGAGAATGAGGTTAGTATGACAGCACATACAGATCACAAAATCCGAGGTTTAATTAAGCATAGGTTCACACGCCACCAATAAATTGTTGTGCATATTCCGTTCTTGTTGTCATTCTGGCTCAGATATGACAGTTGTTGCACACTTCTCTATAATAGCTGGATCCCTAACAAACATACTGAATTCGGTGGTGCCAATCGACTGCAGTCTGAGCTCACAAGTGATGACTCCGTTACTACTAAAGACATGGTGTAGAACATGGTTGTTCGCCTGTGGTGTTCGACATACAGTGAGATACAAAATACTTTACGTAAAATTTTTGAACTATGATCTCCGACTTTTGCCTAAACTGATTCATCCCGCACTTCGCTGAATATCTGCTAAGTTGTACCGAATCAGAATTTGGCACGACAATTAGTCTGCCTCGCCTCGTTGGTCATCAGTACACCAGTTTCGTTATAATTTATTTCGAACTGAACGTATCAGAATGTTTGTAAACGCAAAGGTAGCAGACTCTATAAGTAGTGATCAGTAAGACTCTCGAATGCGTTCGGAATAGAGAAGCCGGAAACTCGTTTTAGTGTTCACTTGAGGTTGTTAGGTTTAGTGACCAATTTATTAACAGGGTCGGGGTTAAACAGAATCAGTTGTAATGTCGAATGATCGTCGTCAGAATCATTTCCCTCGAACCCTCGCAACGACCAATTAGCATGTTGAATGAGCATCGGATTGCCAGCTGTAACAAAAGCAATCTGCTGTGTTTCACTGGTGATTGTCGCTAAACACTCCAAGTTGGACACACAGACAACCGTGCGATCATTTTGTGGATTTACCAACCGATACCTCAATAGTGTGTTCAGATGGTCACTTCCAACTGAGTCTAGTGAATAGTTAAGGATATTATCTTAAATGGTAAGAGTTCAAAACATATATGTTCCCGGATTAACTTAGAACACGTCAGTAGGATTACGTAAGATGTATGCCGCAGAGACATTTCGACCGACCAATTGGGTTACCACACACGGACTATAACCAATTCGCATGCGTAAATTCAAATAAACATACGGTAGAAATGAGTCATCGGCTGCACAGTACGTTCGAGTGGGCCGTGATGAGTTGAAAACAAACAAACAAAATCCAGATTTCAAACTGATCGAGCAACGAGCTACCGATGCACACAATATCGATCTTAGAGTGAGGCATGCAGAAATAAAAGGAAACTAATAGTTAACCTAAGAGTAAATTTAACCTCTGCACACAACTCAGTAGTCTACACCTGAACATTGCGTTCATTGCACAAGTCCAGGAGAATAACAGACTTTCCTCCTTCGGTGTGGAAATATCTGTGTACAGTGATGAATTCATCGCCAGAAGGTTACACAAGAAGCCCACCTGAACGGGGTAGTATATTTATTTCAAAAGTTTAACACAAACAACACAAAACTGGTCTCGTTTGAACCCTAAAAAAATTTGCTCACCCGAGACAATCAAGAATAAATCAGCTTTTATTCACCAAACTTTGATTCACAACGGCTACCCCGCACGCTTGATCTCGAAATAGGCTAGAGAAAAGTCGAAACAGTCAGTATCAGTAATAGTCCCCCAAACCCATGCACATCACATTACCATACAAGGGTGAAAATGCAACCACCTTCATCAAACGTAGACTAACATTTGCTGTCAGAGCTGTTAAAAACGTGGCAGAATTAAGACCGAATAGTCGGATCCCATAGTTGTCCTGCATATCGAGGAGACTCGAGCAACTCACTTGCCACATACAACGTTGTTGTTGAATCCACCTGTACTTGTAAAGTCAACTACACCGGTCGAACAGTGAGATCACTTGGGACAGGGATCCTGAATCACATTCCAAAATGATCAGCGAAACATCGTTACAAACGCCCTCTGTATGAAAACACAAATGGTAGTTAACCTACCACTACCACGATGTCAAGAGGTTGTATTCATTAGTTTACATTACGTAATCCTACTGGCGTGCTCTACATAAGACTTCACCGACTTATATATGGACACCCCATTCGAATGTTCGATAAGCCTTTTTGGAGTTATTAAACAAAATGTAATTATAATTTAAAAATCTAAAAATAACCAAATCACAAATCTTGAGACAATTTATTTTATAAAAATGTTGATTGCGTTCGATATTGCAACATATTTCCAGAAGTAAATGTTTATAGTTATATCAGAGGGCATTCGAACAAACGTTTATTATAAACGTATTGAACGTAGCAGTTCTTAAAGCAGACAACAAAACTCTAACGCGTTCAGACTTCTGACCGTCTTTGTTTGAAATGATGCACCATGTTGAATTTCCAGTGGGATTGTAGCCTCTCAGTAGTGAACATGCTAACCACGGTTTATAGTTAAAATCCAAAGATGCTTTCATGGGGCAACCATGCTGAAAACCACGTCAGTGACCTTATATCATAGACGTGCTTTTGCTAGCGATTTTCAAAGGTCAGGGATTATATCATTCCCTTCTCATTTTAGAACGTGACCACTCAAATGTAACTGGTGGGATTTCGATATGTACATAGTTTTTTCATCGCTGGTGACACTCACGTTTATCTGAGTTGGTGATCAAAAGACGGTCATTGCCAATTTTGAAGTTAGCACAAAAGTGGTTACATATTCAATATGTATGGCTTTTAAGTTGTTGAACTTCCCTGCTCTGAAATAACAACCCGGTATGGTTGTACCCTATCTACTGACGGCGAACAAACGTCAGTGTGTAAGTATTTTTCATCGAACTGATATTAGTGCCTATCAGTGCATGCATACCCACATTATTTGTCAAAACCGTAATCAACCTAGTAATCAACCCGGTTGGTTGTCTTTAAGTGACATTTGGATTTTTAAAAGTCGTATCAACAGTGATTTTACAAAGCCAGATTTGTACGCTTCTCCTCCTGAAATATCGCAGCTTCTTGCTGATTAATTCGGAAAATAAAACATCCGTCAGCACGAAGCACTGCTGAGTTTGTTGCTGCGTATCCAGTCCCCTCTTTCTCGTACAAATCACCTAAGGTGCTTTTTGAAGTGCTTGAAGTGGCCTTAGAGACGCACCCCAAGTTTCGTTCGATTTGAATCGTATAATTCTAAGTTGGGCCTGATCCAATAAAAATGGCCTCAGTATTACCTTGTTAGCGTTCTACTTGAGATGCTGTTGCTCAAACTGTGAAGAACAACAATCACTTAAGAAGGAAAGCTCTAATGGTTACTCTTCTAATCACAACGTACCTACCATTCACTTGATATGAACATCTTTTAGTTTCTCCCAGCTACAAAAACATTCACTTGACCTAAGAAGTAAACTCTAACCCTAATCCATGTTAATGAACGCACTCATGCTGGATTTAGCCAAGCACGGACCAACACACCAGTCACGGCTTATCCGGAGCATTTGTCAACAAAAGACCTGCACACTTCAAAGTGCGGTGCGCTTGAGGTAGCATAGCTGTACAGGGGTGAAAATACTGATTCTACAGATCGATAAAACCTTTCAGTTTGTCGAAGATAACACGCACACAGCCAAACCTCTTGAGTGATATCTCGCACTCAAATCTGTAGAACTACAGGAGAAGGCCTGAATAACATTTGGTGTGGTCAGATAATGAAGTCACCTAACTAGAAGTATGTAGTTGGATCAGCATGGATTTATTCAGCTTGCAACTCATTATTGCTGACTCAACCGATGATAAAAATTGCGTAAAACCAGGTACCAAAAGTGGGGACATACACAGTCTGCTACTGGACCAGATGTTTTATTTAATACACCGTATTGTAATCTATGCAACTTAACGTGTGTAGGAAATGTCAACCAGCTCAGCTCTATATGTTGGCAACCTGGTCAATTGGAGCTTGTACAGATAAAAGTCTGTGAGGCCGAATTGTTCAGTGGGTCTTGTAAATACCAACAACTGACACCGTCGACCCTTGCCACTAAACCATTGAGACATTACAACGGGTGATATCATTAGGACTGTGAATGAACTTGTGAAGATGTGTGTGAACATCAACGACCTTGTAAGAAAGTGTTGCTGTTACAAGTGGTAGATCAGTGAACCGCGAACAGTAAATACCGTTTACTGTGGAAGAATGGAACGAAAAGTTGACCTGTCTGGAATTAGTACAAACATTTCCGTCCTGACTGACTGAAAAACCTGTGCATTATCAGCAGGGAGCAGTTGAAAAATCATGACCAATGAAGTGTGTTACCAGTAAGACGGAGAAGGATGCTAACCAATGTGACTTTTGTTGAAAACGAGTTCTGGTGTTTAAACTTCACTCAGATTAACTGACGCTTTTCTTCCCTTGCCAAGTTGAACACATTTTGTTCGTGAATCTTAACGGATTCTCCCATTTATTATCCATCCTTGACAAAGGGGGACAACGATTTCACTTCGTTGCCGTAGGTAAGTAGGGTGGTCACGGTTAAAATTACCCACCAGAATAAAACCATTCAGGATATTTACCGCACACCGGTATCGTGATTCTCAAGCTCACTGGGGTCAAAAGGTGGACGCGGATAATTAAAGTACTTGAAAGAGATTCAAATAAACTCCACCTATTAGCTTATAGTTGTAAGATGGTATGCTACTATTGGTTAGAGCTTTCCGGAAGTCCATGACCGATCTCGTGCTGCTACCATGTCACAACTAAACTCGTTAACGAATTACTGCCATGTCATTTCTGTGTTTGTCGTTTATTCAGTAGGCAGCCTGACCCACATACGTTGTGCGTGGATAACGATTGACGAAAATGACCAGGAACCGAGTTTTATACTTCAAAACAGTCTTGAACAGTAAACTTAAATTATCTCTATCACCATGCACTGCTCATTAAAGCCAGGAGGGTAACAAAGAAGACAACAAGTTTTTCGCTTCTGTGTTTCATCAGCATTTCAGTATACATAAAAATAAGCCGTGCTTCAAAAGTACTTTCCTTGTAAACGAAAATAAATTCTTTTTAGATATGTATCTTCTTAAACAGAAAGGGTGCTGCTGGCGAGGATCGCTAGATTCTCGGGTTTACGGAATGGTCGTTTATACGAAGCAAATAAGTAGCTGAATAAACTTTGTCAAAGTATTTTGCGCTCGCCAGGAATGAGTGTTTGAATAATTTACTTCAGTTCTGACGAGTTTATCCGTGTCTACGTCTTGTGCTGTCTCTAGATTCGATTTTCTGTACATGCCTTAATGAGAATGTACTTAAGCGAAGGGTTTCTCGATCGGGATTCACTGTCGGGTATTTCTGTTTATCTGAGTTTTCTACATTTTTCACATGATATCACTAGTCTCTCAGAGGTCACTTGTGATCTAACTATTGTGATAAAACAGCCCTTAGTAAGGCAGGAACTGTGATTACAAAGAATGGATGTGACACAGGATAAAATAATTCCGGACGCAACACAACATTCACGGCCACCGACCTAAATTTGAGAGATATATGGCTAATTCCTAAAAAGTGCAGACAATTCAAAATAAACCGGCTATTGACTATGAAAGGACAGATTCATACTTGGCTGGTATGGACAACTACAAGTCCTAAACCACATGGATATTATCTCACGTCCAATTCAACAGCCTACATGCGAAAGGGGTTATATAGGCATCGTCTGATGCTCAAGGTTCAATGTTTACGGAAATCAAGACTTATGTTTCTTTAGCTTCCATAATGGCGTACTACAATCCTGTGATCTCCTTGTTGCTTCAATGCGATAACAGTTAGTGAGGAGTTCGACCAGTGATACTAAACCCAGGGAGGCCAGTAAACCTTGGTAGCAGATGTCGATCGGCTGCTGAGCAAAAACCTTTCGTGAAGTTGAAAAATAACAGACATTGGTTTATGTCTTACAAAATTTCAGCAGGCACATGCTAGATAAGAAATCTGTAAGAGCTCACAAACTTCCGATAACAGTGTATAGAAAGTCTCCGTTTGCCGCGCTTTTCTAACTGAAAGACCATTCCAGGTGACCAGTTATACATGAGCCACATTATTTTTGAGCCTACATATCTCATTTCGTGAGAGATAATCCCCCTTTCAAAGCTTTTAGCACAACTAGCCGCAACACGAAATCAACTAGAAGAGCTGTGGAATTGCAGGGCACGAGTGTAAATGAAACACGCAGTTAAAATGCTGACTAATATAGTAAAAAGGGATTGACCGCAGATTAAGAAAATTTTAAATGATGATTTCTTGATATATTTTGCGGACCGTGAGTAGTTTATTCGATAGAAGAAGAATCATTCTTAGAGGGGATAGAATGATGAGTACAAAATCTTTCCAGAGGAATCCTCTTAAGTAGATCCACCAGGCGTACGTTATGGCAAGCTACGTTGAGGAAGGAACAAAGAGAGATTTACTAACTGGTGGACAGGAGATTCACAGAAGACACGAGCTGAAAGGAAGATTGAGGGGATGGTATTGCTTATTGCATTTTCGAAGAGGTCCTGAAAAATAATCGCAGCTCATATCTTCGAAAAACGCGACAAGCAGTAGCTGGTTACAACCAACCACTCTTCGAAGTTTTCCAGATCGGTTGTCATCGGTACTGTTTGTCTAAACAGTCTTCGCTCACAAGACGTACTCTATAGCACAAGATGTATCATGCTCGGGTAATGGGCTCCAGTTTGTGTGCACGGAAGTGGAGATGTTTGTCATACTTAGTTCAGCATTGAACAAGCAATTCTTAACATACCCAGTCAAAATGGATGCCGAATTCACAAAGTAAAGTTATGAGAGACTGTTGTACTTTGCCCAGAATTCCGAGAGCCCCACATCTTGTAGTCCTAAAAAGGTGTACATGCCAAGCGAAAATAAAGCAAACGGAAAAACCGGGAGCAAAATAATCTTCCACTCCGGTTTATTAAGTAAGTTAGATGTCCCGAAGGACTTACAAGGTCTTTGTCTACAAGTCCTGTAATTTAACCGGGAACTTTGCAACTAATAAACCAAGAGGTAAGATGCGAGTCTATGATGTTCCACCCCCCCCCCTCCGAGAACCTGAAATAGTAGCCAGATGAAGCGGTGCTAAAACCTGAAAGGCATAAACCATATGATGTTAGTGTAAAGTGAGTAATTAAAGAAATCCTGCTCACTTGCGAGCACGATTCATGCTAGAACATCTGAGGTAATCTCTGACTGGTGACCAACGACCTGCAACGAAAACCAGTATTAAAAAAGGAAACAAGTAATAGAATTACGTCGGAACTGCATCCTCCCTAAGAAGTGTGCACATATTAAGAGCGCACACGGAAGCCACTGCGTACACAATGGAGGCGCATCAATGTCAGCCAGTCAGAAAAGCGATCAGCTGCCACGACGAGTTGGTCTGTAGCATAAAGGTGATATGTATCGGATTCAGTTAGTTGGATGAGTTAACTCATGATAGTGAGACACTATAACTTACTGACCAATCAGCATTAACACAATTATGGCCAATACTACAGATACGGTCTATTGCAAAACAACAGGATCATTTTCTCATGGTGGTTAATCTGCGTCCTTCAAATTCTCACTTTATTCTTGACGCATTGATGAGTAGCTAGTAAGCGAAAACGAACAGTTACATACATCTTTTCAAAATTGTCAGCGCGAAAGATCATTTATTTAGCCACATCCCTCAGAGTCATGCTGATAGATACTGTTGGCCAAGTTAAATCAAGAACGAAATTCGTACACTCAATCAGAAGTAGGTTAGGCAAAATCAGAAAGCAGGAATAAACTTACAGGTTGCCATACAAACTTTAAATCACTTCTGAGAGAACAGAAGCAGTCTAGATTTGAAATGATTTATGCTATCTTGTGAACGACTCATAGGAAGTTAGCTTGGAGTGTACGGGTTTGGAATGATGGAAACAATACGCTCTTTCTGTGTTCAAATCGCCAAACTCACTTGCTTGAGGCTGGGCAGGGGGCTGAATTAAGACCTCAACATGATTGCAATGAAAAATGCTAAGAATTAAGAACTGGGGATCTTAGAGAATGGAAATAGGCGTTTAGGACAGTTTTGTCACATTTTTATATGGTGTTTTAACAATGTTGGTCCTGGTTCTCTCTTGTACGTTAAGTGTACCCTAAGCCAACAAATAGTATAATGGTACGTACAACAGAGCGCTTCATCAGGACCCTGGCTGGTGGCCATAGTCTTTGGTGCATCTAACTAGAGACATGCAACTATTTTGGAACCCGTGGTGGGGGGACCCAGTAGGCACTATATCTGACACTAATTCAACATTCTATACTAAGTCATGGGCACACTATCTTGTTGCTTTTTGACCTCAGCATTCCCCACCTTATGTTGTTGTCACAGATTGATAATGTCGTGCATGCTACCGTTGTAAAAATAAGGAGAACCATCTGACGCACAACACTAGAGCGTACAGGCCAGATTTCTCAACCGCACATCAGTACGCCATACAGTTGCGATATGCACCATGTCCTTTTACTAGACGTACCTACCATGCTAAAACCGAAGGTGTCTTAGATCGGAAAATGCCAGCCGAGTGCAAGTTATACACCAGTGGTGATAGGATTTGCAAACCAGCAAAGCATTAGACTAAATTTTGGCTGTATCCGCCCAAAACAAGTACAGGCCTAGCATTGTGTTAATTTTAACGAAGCACTGTGTAATTTGACTGACCTAACACAAACAATACAGTAGTACCCTAATTGCTGGACGGTAGTGCAAGTCCTGTGCTACTTGCGCATTGTCACAAACCGAGACGACTGTAAAAGTATAATTTAAAGTTGCTCTTCTGTTTCTCGGCGGAGGTGTCAGGTCACTTTCGGTGGGATTCTCTAGATCTGTTTGCTAGACACGGTAGACTATGAAGCTGAGGAAAACCGGAGAGCCTGGAAAATGTGCAGCACCCCATTAGAGACGACCGAGGGTGATTCTGGCTTGCTAATTGCCTCCATAAAGTCATTAGTACAAATGTAGTTTCATGTAGCCTATTTCTCAGCCAACAGAACTTTCTTGTAACCCTAGATCTTGAGTAATAACAGAAAAAAATTTGAAAAGTCTCGATTCCAACTTACAAAAGAACAGGAATAAGATAGTTCGGACCGAGTGTCTAATGACGTTCAAGGACATGGGTTTTCTACTAGGCCTCTGCTTCTTTATGTGGGTCGGTAAGCACAGCTCACAGAGCAGACGGCAAAATAGTTGGTAAGTGTGGTCAAATGAATCACGTTTGAAAATCTGTGCCCAGCAGTCCACTAAGTTTTGGACTTCATATGTTACAAAACCACTTGCTTCGCTGGTTATCCTCATAATTCGATAAAGTGACCTTTTTAAGAACTCACCAGCATTGAAACCTATCAAGAGGAGCACCTGTTAGCATTAAAGTTCATAACGAAGGATTGCGCTTTTCCGTTCTTCTTAGTCACATGACATTACTTCACCTGAAATGTGACGGGGAATTCACCCGACAAGTTTATTGCATTATGTTGGTCGATTCAACATTTCCTAACCGAATACAGTACATCTTGCATTTTGTTAAGAATATGAAGCCAACATCCACCTTTAAATTACCTTGTATGTGCTGGACTATCCTGATTGACGAAAACAAGATGCAGTCGTCTCCATTCATCCACAGTAGTAATGAAGCCAATTCTTTAGATGACATACGATACTAAGGGATCGCTTTTTTTAATGCACGATGACCCACAAGGACTATCATTTAAATATCGTCCCCCAGACTGGTTAATGAGTTTGTGTGACTTATGGTTCACTGTCTCAATTCGAGAAAAGTGTATATAAAGGGTGGAAATTACCTCAAGAACAGGCATATTCTACCCAGCCATCCAATAAAAAGCCGAGAGCATTAATGTCGAAGGTGGGGATGCAGAGTGGGACAACAATGTGCGAAGTCCTACACTCACGGGCCCCTCAACTAAGTTGAATGCGTGGAATCCGACCGCGGGCACTGAGAGATGGTTTTTCCCGCCGCCACTGTGGTGAATAGTATATCCGGTTCACATAATTCACCTTATCGCCCAGCTGGTTCTACTCTCGTGGCCCGCTAGCGTATCCCGCCTACGCGTGAGCTGAGACGTGGTTCGTTAAATTTGTATGCTGGCCAATCTTGCTGTGTAAACCAAACAGTTGTAGCTTAGTTGACCATTTGAAATTAGGACAACTTCTGTCGATTAAGAGTCAACCAATGTATCAGTTGATGTTAAACAAAGCATGTTTATGGCGTTTGTTTTTATTTCGGCAGAGCAGCCATATGAAAATCTAAAATTACGGTTATGTCCCGGTCCCTCTACTTCTTAGAACTTCTCTTCGAGAAGCAGAGAGAGGTTGGTGTGGTATCCCTAAAAGCATACGCTAAATTTAACTTGGTGACATTCGTCTCTTTAGTGGGAGGAAAATGAGCAGTGCTTTTCATACATGTCCGTAACTCATCGAACCTTAGCTGACATCTGGTCTTACTCATAACAGCGCACTAATGACCTGTGTCTAGTGTGAAACGTGTTGGAGTTGATGTCATTGGTGTTCGGCTGCTGTTCAAGAACGGCATTTTGATTTTAAACAACTGATCACCGAACGAAGTGATATCGTCAGTGGTTAAGAGCTTCAGCGTATAAAACTGGACACAGCGACCAGTGAAAAGCGATATTTTTTTCTATTTACGGTGATAGGATGATCATTCGACCCTAAATCTGGTTGTCCACTTCATGTTGTGGCAAACTTATTGACTTTAAACCAGAATGATCACATGTAGTCCTTGCCCATACGACCTTCCCACACCTTAGAACTGGTCAAACTCTTGTTTAGGCTGTGGCTTTCAGAACTTTTTCTACCACTCCCTTATCTTCATCCAAACTGTTTGGAGCGTTCATCGCAGAGCGTTTGCACTGCCGATTCACTGTACCCGTGTGTCATCAGCTGCATCCGGTTGAACGAGAGATTTGAGCAATTTCCCTCTTACCGAACATACACCTTCGCGTTGGCATGGGCAGTCCTTCAACGACCGTCACACAATGTATATTTCTTCGCTGAATTTAGCTAGAAGGTTTGATGCAGAGTCGCTATTCAGACTTAGAAATATTGTGTGCCGTCTCCTCCTTGATAAGTCAATGCAATCCTACTCACGAGTACTATGCATCTCAACTGTTTCTTAAACAGAAAACTCCAAGCTTCCAACTACGAAATCCGTTTTTGAACGAATCAGTGTCCGACGTAGTAGAAGTTATGCATCGGGCAAATTACAGTACTTTAAATCTGTGATCACTGGTCGCCGACTAACTTTGTGATACCAAAGCAATCTCATAACCGTGTAAATCGTTCAGACATACTTTGGGGGACCAACCGTCACTTGTTCGAGCAGTAGTTTAACCTGTGGTCCATGCCGTAATTTGGCCATTCAGACGCGAAATTTGAGAGGCGGTGATGCGGTTTATCACGAAGGAGGATGAAAGAAATTAAAACGTAAAAATGATACTAAACATTCATTTTTCTACGGAAAACAAAGTTCATCATTTGTCCACATAATGCATTTCACACTGAAACTAATTCATTTTTCCCAGAAAGCACATTTTTTAGTGACGCTTTATTCGCACTATCAAGAAACATTCTCATTTCATTCAGTTGATCGAGCGGAATAGTATCCGTGAACGACGATGCTCTGTCTGCTGAGGAGTTGATTGAGATGATCTTGAAAATTGGTGGTGGTGAGCCACCCCACGTTTTCTTCTGTAATTTCCCTCCCAACTTCCAGGAATTATAGAGCTATCAGATGATTGACCAGTTAGAGCACACTTGATTAGAAAAACGGAGGAATCTGAGGAAGGAGGAGAGTGACTTCGGTGAGTTGTTTGGGTTGTTTGAGTTGTTTATGAAGACTACTCTCCGTACCCTTGGTGCGTTGACGCTATATTCACTAGGTACTCTTGAGGTGTCGAAAAGAGCTGTAAATTTTATATGGAACCTTAAAAAGAACGTCGTACAGGCCGATGAAAAATGGTTAAGACGAGAAAACAGCCAAACTTACTCTAATTCCAGGAAGAAATATACCTTCATTTTATTCCTGTTGTGAAACCAGCTTCAGACACGTGATCATTGTTGGCACAGACAAAACGATGGAGATCCTAGTGGTCAAGGAATTATCAGATGTTCACAGACCTGTAAAACACAGATTTCAAAAAAAAATTCAAACCGTATCAACAAACAGGAATCATCGCCAGCTAATTTGGGACCAGCTATGGTTTATTCGTGAATTCCAGTTCCTGTTATCAACGTTCTTCGAGAAAAAATTATTCGTTTTCGCTTATCAGAAGTTAACTTAACCCTACCATTAATCAACTTTACAGTAAGCCAAATTAACTCAAGCTGATTGTTGCAATTGACGTTTTTGAGATTCAGTGCACATCCGGTTGGATGAGGGATAATTCACTTGCGAGAAACGGGAAACTCTAAAGCCTTGATGTCTCACTAAGTGACAGTATGTTCTTTTTCATTTGTAGTACATAGTTCATTGTTAGTGGCTGACACATAATTTTCTTTCCTCTACACACCCGTAAACTCCGTCTAGGTTTACTCAAAAAAATTGAAAGAACTGTTTGCAACTTAGTTCATGAGTATCCCTCTCGTGGGATGCCTTCTTTAAGAAGAAATTATGCTCCGGACTGGTCATAGTTTCTTCGATATGCCTGATATTCTGTATTTAGTGTGATCTGCAGTGTTGGTTGTATGTAGAAACTTGGTTGCAAATCTCTTCTGCCTTCGCAGTTCGTCGCCTATATGTGTGACGGATTTGTTGGCTTGACCGCTCGCAAGATATATAACCTCGTGTCTTCAGATTATGCATAATCATCATTGCTTAGTTATTGAAGTTCTACTCATTCAGAACTGTTGCTGTCATGTGTTGCATTTTTCTCTAGACAACTGTCCCAGTGAGATCATTTCCCGTTAACTGGTAACCGTCTTTTTAAGTCACTTTTCTGTCACCGCAACTTGGAAGCGTTTACTGCTAAATGAGTTGTATATCTGGTCTGTTGAACATAGAAGTTAACAATTTTTGCTAACAATGTCGTTTAACGTTTAACGTTTATTCCGACAGTCATTTCTGTCGCTTTTGAATGCTCAGTGTCATAATCATGGTTAGGGTAAGTGTGAGTTACGTGTTGAAGAATGAATTGTCTCAGATCGCCAGAAATGACAGCATTCTATAATTAATTTATTTGTCTCTACAGGCCATTGAAAAAAACGGAAATATAGTTGTGGGGCTATGGAATTGAAAACGCTGTGTTCTGTAGATATTTTAGCAAAATATTGACTGAAGTGAAATCACACAAGAAGGAACCTGCGTACTAAAGCACCTTTCGCAATAAAATCGTGAGTCGATCCTTCGGTTACAGAACGGAAACGCCAAGAAGTAAATATACCCTGGTCATTTGTACCAGAGTATACCACAGCCGAGTTGACTCTTCTTGGAAACATGAACACGCTTCATCGACAAAAATGTATATGACGCACTTGCAGTTTAGTGTGCCGCGTAGGATCCGAACATCTCGAACGGTTGTGGCTGAGACATGCGTCGAGTATATTGTCCTTGTCTGCCATGAAAGAGGAATTCTGATTTTGCACATCCCAAATGTTAGCTAGTCATAAGAAGTTTAAGTGTGTTCCACGAAATCCGGGCCACCTGGCACTGACTAAAATAAGTAACTTCAGGAACCTTCTGCAAGTAGCAGTCAGTTCCACCTTATCTAGTGGGTATGCCCACCGACTTCTGCAACCACCCGTAACTTGGATGCAACGTTGCAATTCCTAATAATCAACTAGGACTGACGATTTTATGGAACCCTGCAGAAAACCTATGGGAAGCACTATAAGGAACTATCCCAAATCAGTTGGTTCTAATCGCAACACAGCTTCTGTTAGGCACGTCTACCGTTGACTCACGTTAGCCAAACAAACAAAGGCTTGTCAGCTGGCACAATCAACGTTGACAAGTATGTAGCTTGGTTGAACGGCATTCTAGACCTCACTCCTTTCAGCTTTCTTGTTAGAACGACATCAAGTGAAACGGATATTCTTACAAAAACTAACCTCTGGTCAGAACCAAGAAGGTTGGCCTAATGCAAGCGACAGTTATTTAAGTAACCTGGTTACCGGTAGATCACTTTGATCTGGATCCACAAGTGCGTCAAAGATGATCTGCTAACGGCGGAGGTGAGTTTTTGAAGGTCGCTTTCCGTTGTTGACCACCTAATATATAACCAAAAACCTACTCGCGCATTTAATTACCCATCTGGAACAGCGGTATCGGTTTAAGGTGCATAAAAGAGAGACCAGTAAGACGTTGATAGACTTGATCTATCATCATTGGTGAGCAAGAGAATGAAACAAACAGCACGTTCATCCTGTCGAAGCTCGTTTGTTATGTAGGTACAAGTGAATCTCATTACACAAAGACGACTATCAGCTGGTGTCCAACAAAACACTTAAACTTTGGTCTTTCTACGTGAGACACTACTTACGCTATGATATCGTGGGTCCCTAAACGACACAGAAGAAACGTTTGCCAAAAACTGACGGACGTATTTGGATTAAAAACCTTTGTAAGATAATTACGTCAAAATCAGGGCTGCGGACCTTGGCTTGTCTGTTGATTCACACACATTGGAAAAGTATGTTAGTCCTCTGCTTAAAAGATGCCCGATGTCAAACAGCAACAGCAAAAGTTGTCCAGAAAGGGATAAAAACAGAAATTTCAGTCTAAAAATAACTGCAGCAACAGAATTGGCCAGTCATCTAATATCTTCAAGCAGTAAATTTAAAAGTCAGTAATCAAACAGCTGTATCTTCTTAACTGAATGAACCAACAAGATGCTGGAAATTTGTGAATGGCTGCAGTGACCACCATGAACGGTAGCAGCGACTGTGTTACACGGGAAGGCAAGTGTACCTCTTTTGAAAAAACAATATGTAAAACGTGAACATACGTGAGTTTATGACATTTTTTCGTAGGGGTTTGTAAAGGCATCACAATAAAGCGAGTGGTGCGGGGATTTTCCAGTCAGAAATTTGACACAGGTGATACCTGCTTCACACACACAAACGTAGTTGCACACAACAATAGTCCCGAGACGCCATAACTCTCAGTGACGAGTTCATGTGTGGAAAACGCCATCCTTTGTCACACTGCACTTTAATGATTTGTCTTAGATTTTCCGCTCAGTTATTTCAATATATAAACACGTGTATCCGTCTGACTACGGACCAGTACTATAATGTGATCGTTCATCCTTACCACACCCTGATAGATATAAAGTTAACATCACACACAACTGATCCCTGCTTTGGCAATCCCACAAACTGTTCCACCGGCCTCTTTCAAAAGTAAGCCCAACACGTAAGTTTTGCTCTCGTTCGAACTCCTGGGTGGTGAATATCCATGTCGCAGCTAGGATTAGAAATCCAGTCAACCCCAATTCTTGTTTCAATCAAGTTCAGGTGCGCCTTCAGGTCTGTCAAATTAAGAAAATCTAATGAAACATAATGGATTTCGGAAACAAACTGCAGTCTGTTCTTCACATCTACCTCTGAGCATTTTCCCTACTTAACTGGGTGGCAAAAAGCATACTATATTCAGACAACAACAGACATCTCACCATTCTTAGTCGTATTCCTTACGGTATAATGGAGAATTAAACCCCTTAATGACTCGGCGCGAGGACAAGCAG
Organism: Paragonimus westermani; assembly: GCA_008508345.1. Classification (NCBI taxonomy): domain Eukaryota; kingdom Metazoa; phylum Platyhelminthes; class Trematoda; order Plagiorchiida; family Troglotrematidae; genus Paragonimus; species Paragonimus westermani. The sequence goes on from QNGE01000107.1 coordinate 233,502, forward strand.
CAGTAGCATTCAGAAACTCAACTTCTAGAGGGCTAGATAAGGTACCTGAAGATGAACAACCACAGAACACACAGCCTGCCTCGTCTGTTGAAATATGTGGCATTTGCCTTACCACTAATGTCCTGGTTACGCCAAGGTCGGTCGTATATATCATGTGAAGGGTTGACTCCCATACTATCTAGTAGCTGATCGATTATGGATTATCCCTTGGTCATGTTCATTAGTGTTACCTGTATAATGTTCATCATGAATCTGCTTGTCGACACGGAGGAAGGTTTAAGAACTAGTTGCCAGTAATCGGAATGTTGCTTAGCAGGATTAATTATTTTTGATTTCAACTTGCAGCGACGTTATAGTCATTGGATCAACGAACAGAGGTAATAGGATAGCTACTGTACCTCCTCAAGAGGTGATCAGTGAATGTGAGCATTACTTATTCGTTAAAGTTTAGAATGTGAGAGCATTGGTGCACTCATAAACACGGTCCCTTGGGTAATTTGCGGTCAGATTTCAGTTCTCAACAGTGATAAGAATATGCTGCAATGACCAGCTCTAACAAGAGCTAACCTTAACTACAGCTATCCTATCAGTCGGTGTTTATGGCGATACACCCGTGGTCATTAACTATATATTTCCAAATATGTCAGCAATCATATTGCCGTGTTCATAAACTATGTAATATGCAACCTGTGGGGAGACCATGGACAACAAACCTAGAAAAAAACATTTTACAAAGATTGTGCATTGAACAGTAAAACAAGTCCCAGTAAATAATATTAAACCTACAAACGACCAAATGACACAATGTCGTCGGTGGGCTGCAACATAACTGAAAGAAGATCTGTTGCGTCCAACTGCTGAATACCAAGGAAGATCAAACGTGGGACGAAAGATTAATAGTGAGCAAGATGAGGTCGGTCTGATGACTTATTCAAATAGAGCTGTTTTTCACTAGACTTATAGGAGCAAAAAGTCCAACATCGTAGCTTCTCTTACTGATAAGGAGAACAGCACGTGTTAACTCACCTCATGAATAAGCTACCCACGCTTCAAAACGATCAGGTTGATACGTTCACAATTGGACCACAAGAACTACGTTAATCTCGGTCACACGTGCATTCACGCATTGATCCAAACCTCGAGAAACTGAGTTGTACAGACAGTACACAACGCACTGTCTATGTACATAAATTGACCCACATATTTCGCAAATATCAACCCTTTGCCACGTTGAGTGACGGTGTACTGATATTATTCTACATAGATTCCTTTCGCATATCCACCAAGTTAAGACAGTAGGGCTACCTAAACAATATCAGGAGCAGAGAATGAAATTAGATTAGTTTCACAAAAGCAATGTCACTGCACTTACGTTTAAGTACAAGGTTTCACATCACAAATTTGTTGCCAAGTAGATCAGGAACAAGAGACAAAATCTACTTTAGTTTCATTGAACGAGTACATAAAAAATACTTAATAATCTTGTTCAACCTGTATGTACTCACAAACTCTGAAGCCCATTTTGATCGACAGAAAGATTTATTCCGACTTGATTTGGTGGGTTTTAACAACCAGACATACATATGAATATCACTTGCAAAACGCGACGTTCATGAACTTTTGAAGCATTACAAATTCGCGTGGTTCAAGCGTCTGTGGTAGCTGTCGTTATATGAACTTCCATTTTTGTTTGACAGAACTGATCATCACATACTCGATACTGACGTTTAAAACTGGTTGCAGACAGTGCACACAATGTAATATGCAAAGGAACCAAACAAGCGGTCCGAACAGATTCGGCTACATAGACTGATTTCAGACTCTTTCAAGTAATTATGATTCGCTCATGAACTTCAATCAAAGTAAGATATAGACGCACGGATCCGTCTTTTAAGTAGACTGTGGTAGTCACTTGGTTTCCACTTAGGAATGATTATGTCAGAGTGTGCACGTATCACAAAACCGACACAGCAATCAACAGCACACATGGGTGAAAACAGCCGAGTCGCTGATCATCTGCTAAGGTCCTGAAAAAGAATCAACATCTATTGCATTAAGCATACTGGCAGCGTTGTTGTTGTTTAGTTTGGTCAATGTGTGTATAAACTGTATCTCTTTTGCTACCGGAGTCGTTAAGTCAGTAGTCGTCCTGGGCCATTCAGTAAGCAGTGGAGTGCTTTGAACGGACAGATGACACTTTGGTGAACACATTCTCAGACAACTCAAATAGACAGAGCAAATAACGCAATTTCGCCATGACAACGGTTGAAAGCTTTAGTGTACGGCGTAATTTGGATAGGGCGGTAATCTGTGAACAATATAGAAAGTAGAATACGGCCCAGTTTACTTTGTCACTGTGCATTGAAAGAACCGTAAGACTATGCAGTGTACAGGCCTTAAAAGTAATCAAATAATATTATCGTAGTAACTGGATTGAACCAATTTCATTTTAACAAGCTAATTCAATACTAAAGAATGCGTGTGTTCAAAACTACTCCTCAGAACCGAAGTACATTAACTTATTTTGAAAAGACTCAGGCTGACTAGCCAAACTCCAGATCACTCTTCAAATGAAAACTTGTTTCTGTAAAGGCAGTGTTAACTGCTGCTGTTCGGAAAGTTGACGGAATCAAAATTTTTCCTGTAAACTTGTAACCATTCTAAATAAGGCACAAAAGCCTTCTTAACGTGTGTTCACCTTTCAAAAGAATATTTTTTTACCCATCTAGATAGAAGAAAATCTTTCGCGAACTTTCATCTGCCAGTCGCATATTTTCAAGTGATTGTGGCAGAAGTCTTGTATGTGGATTCTCCACAATACCCCCACTTTCCTGCTTGCAGTTAAGCAGTTCCAGGTGGGCTCTAACAGGTTCATTACACAATTCTAATTGTGACTGTCAGCCTGGCTACTATTTTCGACGATAGCAACATACCACGTTTGCCTGCGCAGCTCCCGTATAAATAGTTCGTTAAGACTAACGAAACAAAACCAACTTGATTTTGTCGTTAGGAAAAAGCTCATGAGCCCTGTTTATATGAATTATGTTGAATGGCCAAGCCTGTAGTGCACGATATCCATGTCAAGTATGGGACCACCCACTCCCGCCCTGCGCTTGTTTTCAGACACAATTAGGCATTACAGTGCTTGTAATCCACGCACATCAGTATCGGATCATAATCAGTAGACTAACAACAAACAAGACTGGCGGATGAGCTGTCAGTAAACCATCGATCAACTGAACCTTTCAACCTGACGTCTAGCACATGTTTCGTAAGTGTAGAACTGAAATTGCCGGTTGCTGATGGGTTCGTACAGGAAGGGGACTGGTCTTCGTTTGCGCAGCACTCTAGTTTTTGTTTTGATCGTGAATTCACTTGTGATAGACGTTTTGTTAATAGAAAAACTGTGAAGATGGAGGGATAAGACCGTTTTTAAGGCTACTAATATGCAGTCACATCAGCAACGAACAGTGAAACACAATTAGGCAAGAATTTGGAAAAAAACGCGTGCATTTAAAGACCAGTGGCAGGGAACTAGGAGGGTGGTTAAAGTGTCTCTCACATACGGGCAGATTCACCAGTGACCGCCGCGTTCGCAGCGTGTTTCAGCACAGTCAGGTTCGAACTGTGAAAAGATTTTGCTTACATTGTAGCCTGTGCATTCCATGTGCTTATTTTAGATAACGGTCCTTTGGATACCAATCTCCTTTTAGTGTAGGGAGCGCTATTCGCGGGTGGTCTTGTGCGTGAAGTGCTTTGTGGGTGATAAACATTTCTCCTTTGGTGAACAACCCTTGAATGGTGTACCATCTTGAGCCACATAGCTTCTCTGATGTGAGGTATTTAATAGCTTTCAATAAGAACAAATACATTTTGAGATACGACTGATAGATCTATGTTTGTCCAGCTGTGTGCGACACGTACAGCTGAACTTAGTGAGTACTGAGTCACGGTAGAATGTTGTCTGAATTCTCCTTACAAGATTCAGTAATATTAGTGCCCAAATTTGGTTGTTTCTGGGTTCCCTAGCCAATGTTTTCATATAGATACAATCAATTCAATACCACTATAGTTACAGTAAGCGCAGTAGTGATAGCGTTTATGGCTGACCTATTTGTTGGTAAAGAGCGACAGCCGTCATCCACAGACTATCTGGCTGCAGCTTGCCGTTTCGCAGGGTGTCCACATCTTCCAAACAATTAAAAAAACCCAGGTATTTTAATTGTTGTAGTACAACAACATCAGTGATTTAACACTGCTGAGTGGTTTTAGTGATAAAAATGGGTCCCTAGGAAACATTGTTACTGTAAAATTTACATATTAACCGTTACACTGAACTTACGTTCGAATATAGAGTCCTTTGTGCACCTGAATAAACGTTTGTTGAGGCTGACGTTGTGCAGTTTCCTTAGTAGATTTAAGTGATCAATGCTACTGCGAAAGATGCGGAAAATCGCGATAGAATATATCACTGGAAAGTATAGGGCTTGCAACCACCGCTCACAATTATGCGGCTGAGTACCCCTTATGGACACCATAGTGCATCTTAGTAACTGCAGTATCAAAGTACGTTTGGATACGTTGTCGATGCCTCAACTAGTCACCGGTTTTCGTAATAAATGTGCAAAACAACCATTTGGTTGTTACAAACATCGACAGCCGATGAAATATAGTATGGAGAGTCATCAAACAAAATTCTACTGTTAGATGAAGCAGTCAACATACATTGCAAAGCCTGGGTGGTTAGATGTTTAACCTTCTATCTGATCATAAAATCTATGTTCATAATTCTGTCACACGCACACACACACACATTTTTAATCACATGAAGGGATGAAGGCTTTTTCCCTGAGCATATGGTTGTGACATGTGATGAACACTTTCGTTGACTATTGATGCCTATACCAAATGACACAACGACACACAAGATGAAAGGAACAACATCCAAAATGATAACAGGCAAATCAACAAAATTTTCTCAGCTTCACACGCGCAAGCGAAAGGCACGCTATAGCAGATCGATTTCGATAATGCTGCAAACTGTGAACACCTTCAAACACCGCTGGGTCACCTGTGATCAAAAGACAAACTAAATATATTGTAAACACCCTGAATGTAATTCTCAAGGCAAAGAGAAAGGAGTACACCCGCGACGTACCAGTGCAATACAGATAGAGGTAAAACAAATTTTCGTGTAATAAATTTGAACAGCCTTCGCATAATGTATTTTTAGAGCAAGTCTCACTGTACTACATCAGGTACGTACTGAAGTCTGCACGTTTATATAACAAAGGTCAATAGATTAGGCGAGGCCGACGGTTAGTATCATCAATTTTAGAATGGTCCGTACCAATGGCTGATGCCAAAGGATGCTAGCACATGACAGTCATCACAATTGGTTTGCGCTGTACTGTTTGTTGTTCCACTCACACATCACATATACGGTATAAACCCGACGGAGTGAGACTAAAGGTCTTTGTGTCCGGTCGGCCAATACTGATAAATTTAAAACACTGAGTTCCCTTGATCCAATACTGATAAGTCAGTTGACAGGCTAACATGAAAGTAAAAAGCCAACCTTTCAGAAAAAAATACACTCTACTGACAAGATCTAAACTGGTAGAAAACATATTAGGAATATAAGGAGTAAGTCAGTATAAAAGTACATATTGTTGCATCCTACCTACGAGGAGGAAGAGAAGCGAAAAGGAAAAGCTGGACCGGAGAACAAACAGGAAATTCATCTTGCGACGCAACAACAAAACGGAAGAAAAAACGAGTAGGTCAGCATGTCCCGGGTTTTTAAAAAGAAGACCGGGTGATTCACCAAGCGAAAGTGGTCATCGGTTGATGCAAACGAAAAAATGAAAGCCTACTTGAAATTAACGCATCCGTCGTCTCTGAACGCATGGTGTATTATGAGTATGTTGATGACCTACTAATCAGAGACAGCTAACTTATTCACAGCCGCATTCATCGCAGTGCCATACAGCCATGTCACCATGATCTGTGGTACCTATAAATCCTTCGTGTACCATACGCCTCAGTTCACTGTTGTCCACTGAGCCCTTGGACGCCCACCCAGATGGTATTCATGCAGGCTAAAACATGACCATGCTTCACGCCTGTGATAATGTCCAAATTATTAAAAGTCAGTTCACAGGATTTCACCTTAGCTTCCATGACCACATGCGACATTCTGATTAGAATGACATCCAAGCTTGTCAAACATCGTCCACATTGCACCGCAGCTCACGAAATCGAACATCCTGGTGAAATCCAAAAAGAAGGGCTAACAGCGGTTGTCTGAGTGCAAGACACATCTTCTATCTGCTGAGCAACGGACATCATATCGATTGGATTGCAAATCACCAGAAATCCACAGTTTCTCAGGAACATTGCTTTCGAAAACGTCCGCATTAATGCGGTCTAGTAGGACTCTTGCTAATACCCCTCCATCAAGCTCAGTAGCTTATCATCCCAATAACTGTCGGTGCACTGCTTGCTACCCTAATCAATAGACAAGCGTACGATCAGAACATCCTTGGAGTCGTGAGGGGATAATTCCTTCGTCCAAATGAAGTGAACCAACTGCAGCAAAAGCACGTTCAAAAACTGAGCTGTTATTCTTCAGAAGTTCCACTTTCAATCCATCCTCATATGCATATTTTCCGTTTGGCAGTTGTATAATAGCTCTCTGCACCTCCGCTAAATCTGAAGTGAGAGCAAGTAAAGCCTTGAAATTCAATTATGGCAGGCTACTCACGACCTCCTAATCAATGATGGTCAGCCGGTTTGGTGGACTACCAAAGTGATTGCGCCAGACTTTCATGGTGTTTCACGACTGGGTTCACGGAGTGCAAAGGCCCTGGCAACCAGTGCTTACGGAGACGGGACGGATAGGGCAACAGTTGCCGTAAACGAATCGTAGGACGTATGTTAACGGCTCCCAGCGCAGCCTTAAATCAGCTCAGCTTGTTTCTTGTATCGGTGAGTTGCACGTGAACACTCCGGAACGTAGCTGCTCTGGTTTTATTATCCGGCTACATCACGGGAAAGGCAAACGCTGCACTGTTCTCTTGCTTCGAGTTGGAGATAACTGCTTCGTTGTTGTTGAACCATATCGGTCGTTTCTGGCTCTGGATACCGATTATCCCGATGTCTGTTGCTATGATCAGTCGCTGGAGGTGTTGCTGCACACCCTCGATGGTACTGGGTACAGGAGCGTCTCCTAAACGAACAACTGCAGGCTGAAAACAATTCTCGTTTCGCGGTTTAACAATCGTTTCACATCCAATTTCTGCTTTTGTCCAGATGATGTAAAATAAACAGGCTTGCATACATGAATATACAATTTGATCCTGACCAATCCGTGGCCTGTGCTACATTCATCTTGCACACCGTTCGCATGATACGCACTGCATGAACGTCGCTCCACCACTCAATCACGTAATCGAGCGTATCCAGTTGGAATCGACTGTCTGTGAGGGCTAACTTGTGGGCATCACATAGGTGTAGCAGACGATTACCGTTCTCACTGACTGCACAGACGACGTAGAGTCCAAGGACATCCGGTCAGACTGATGAGTCGCTCACAAATCGCGTGTTCAAGTCACACAGAACAAACAGCCGGTCATTTGTCAGTGTCAAACAGATTGTGGAGTAAAGCTGGCTATAGAACTGGCCCTTTTCATCGTTGCAACACATAGTAGGACCATAAACACTGGAAAATGTTGCAAACTTACCTCGACCAAGTCACATCGGCATGGACATGATTCTAGGGCCGAAGCCGTGTGGTTCACATATCATTAAAGAATTGGCGCGCTCAAAAACTGTGAGATGCACCGTGTTCCCGAGCACCTTCTGACGGGCAACCTATCTAACACAATATGTACCCAACACCTGGTTCTAAGTGGTTATCTTGGTTTACAAGTAATGCCTCAATCGTGACTGACAAAATCGATGCTGAGGTAGCTGAACTTCATGGCTAACACCACGACGTAACATTTCGGTTGTCCGGTGCCTTATCGGTTTGGCAACATATGCATATTGGATGTTCCTACAGACAGCGCCTAGCGTCCGTGTATGCCTCAGATCGAGTGTACGACTCACAACTTTGATCTGTTAAACAAAAGGATTCCATCCGTAACCACTGACTCAACGGCCTGATTTGTGAGGCAACAAGATGTAGAGGGAGACCATATCCAGAGTCAGTGAATCGAAAAAGAGCGCAATCCATATGAAGCTGATGACTACTGCAGGCAGTAAATGTACTGTAAGCTACATCATGTTTCTGAGAATCTGTGAGGGCTTTTCAACCGTACAGGATACATTGGCGGTTACTGACAGTCAATCGTTGAGCGATCGGAGTGCTTTGTTTAAGGTTATCTCTTCTAACCCCCTTCTTCCGTACGCGGAAGACAGCAGCGGTGCAGTTTGCAATACAGTCCTGCTGTATACCCATGGATTCGTACGTCACTATCTATGCACTCTCACACAGTCAACTATGCGACATGCAAGCTTATGACCTTAGTTGTTTTTTGTTTGGCTACGCCCGTTTGACCTATCTGATATGGTTGAACCTGGAAAGATCAAAGTCCTAGTCAGTAGAGCCTCCAAATCAAAAGTGGTCAAAAACTAGACCAACAAGCCAAGATAGCACACACATCAATGTGGATCAGTTACCAAGCCAACATGGCATTAATGAGAAAGTCTGCCTGTACGCCAGCTGCCATGATGGCCTCAACGGTTCTCAAAATTAATGTCTACCTTTATTTGCTTCGAAACGGTGACAACATTGCTACCGTGACATACTGCATATACATTCTACGATACACCATGATATACACGTACTACGAAGTCCACCTAGTCAGGTTGTTCACCGCCAAATAAATCCCGACACCACTGGTGAAGACTTCCCTCAGTGTCCAGTCTTACATCCTATGCGAAACCTCGTGTGAGTGCTGAACCATTGGTAGGTAAAACGGAGTTGCAGCTACGCAATCGCACCAACCGGTACGTTCCATTTTGAATCCATAAAACGCTCAGAATACCACAGTGTCTCAATCAAGTCAGAACGCGACCAGTCACAAAGAACCGCCGCCATCAATCGCTTGACATGGTGGCTTTAAAAGAACCTCGAGAAAGCCTTCCGGACACACAGTGCAATAAAAATCGAGAATTACTGATGAGTAGTCAGAGGTTTGGTTTAGTTTCAAGTTGACCAACACTCATATTTGATCGCAGCGTTCGCATTCAGATAGACTCACCAGCCAACCTCTTTCGAAAAGTTCTTTTCGAAAGAGGCTGGCTGGAAAGTCTACCTGAATGCGAACGCTGAGATCAAATGTGAGTGATGGTCAACTTGAAAAATCCAGGAATTTCCTGGCATGCGGAGGAAGTAGCAATGAACAAAGAGAAGCTAGCCTTATATGTACAGAAAGAGTTGCTAATCAGTGCCAGATTGCCCCAATAACTGATGCGCGTTGGTGTGTTGCCTGTGCATGTGGTTATTCGTTTTGTTGTGTGGCTTCACAACGTTCACTGAACTGCATATGTACTGTAGTACTGTAGTATGTACCTGATGAGATGCAGCAAAATGTGCTCGGGAGATACATTGCACACAATTGTTTGTGACTCCTCTGGTCATATCGGTCATTGTAACTGCCTAAACATCACAGACCCAATCGTTAGCTGGACCTTTCCAATGACAAAAAGTTTGCCCAGTCATTCATACAATAAGACTTAGCTAATTTCGACGTTACCACATTACAGACACGGAGCAGGTAGTTTTGATCTGGAGAATGGAGGTATACCAGTGGTCTTCAGTATACCGAGTTCCGACGGATACTTGTAACGTGTGCAAACGGTAGGGACGCATCGTATACAAACTGGAAACCTTTGGATCAATAGTCATTCAAAAAGTGTCCCTGCTATGGGGAAAATATGCTCATAGGGTCTAATCAAATCTTACACTCAGGTATCCATTAGAAATATTGAACGTGTTCACAAACACATGAAGCACCACTTCTCCAATCTGTCAGATAAGATAGAACAGACTGAACATCAGCAAGGGGATATGAACAAAACGTTCATGTGGTGCAAACACCGGTGGACAGTAACAAGAACAGCTGTTCACACATTCGGCAACGGACAAGCTGTTTCATTCGCAATCAGATCACCATAGACCTATTTTCAGTCACACTCGACTTCAATCAAATTACGCTACAAGCGAGGCATTAAGTACACACACATTTGCATACTGATACAACTCTCCAGGCACTGATTTGTACTAATAAGACAGAGCCCACTATTGCTACACTATTTCTACAACTTGATCCTTACGCCACACAGAAACAAACTGCTCGCTCAAATGAGTGAATATCTTTTGTTATCGTTCGTTGAGTTACTTAGAACACTCACAAGCTAATCACTATTTGACAATTACAGAAACACTAGCAGACACTGAATTTCTCAGAGACAGCATCACGAGGTGAATATTTGGAGACAACTCAACTAGAAACCATGATTTAGATAGCTTGTACGATTATTCTGAAAGCAGTGATAAGATCCTCTTGAAATTCACCTAAGCCACGCAACACGAACGTTCCGGAATTAGTGACCACTCCACACAATAATTTAGCGAAAGTTTAATCAACCGGCGCAGCTCTTAGGTAGCAGTAACAGACGGACTAAGTTTTCGAATCAATGGTCTTCTTCCACCGAGAAGAAAATGAGCACAGAGCTGTCAACGTGGGTCAACACGTTCAGCGTTGTCCTCCCATCACGATGACCTGAACTAAGCAAATGACTCTTCCCATCTTGTTAGATTTACGCCTTGTCACTCTAATCGATCAATCACGCTGACTTCAATGGGTTGGATCTTTGTATTACTCTCGATTCCTTGGTCGGTGAGTTTGCTACACACACAGAGTATGTAAGTAGTTTCCTTAGGTTTGAAAGGTAATTCTACGTGAACGAATATGTTTAACTGCCGCAGTTGAAAATTATTATATAAACAGTTGGAAAATGACGGTAGATTAAGGAAAAAAGTAAGATGTGTTCAACACAACAATTATATGATTCATTTAAGGTTTGATCTAATACGACTGGGTCTATCTGGCTATTCGCCTTAAGTACGAAAATCAGAACAAACAAAATATGAAGGTCAAACCATCTCGTGTTTTATAAGTAGCATACCAACAGATCAATAGCCAGAGATTTCCTTCGGTAACAAGGTGGCGTAGTCAAGAAGTCGCTTTCTTCACCTAACCTAATCAGATTGGGCAAAGAATGACGTAATAAATAATACTAGGTATTACTAGGCATGATGGTGAGATCACTTATCATTACATTGTATTCAGTACAAACGCCGTGGGCAATGATTTCAAGACAAGCTCTTGAGTTAACCAGAATTACCAGTGAAGCGCATTCGGTTAAATAGCACAGAGAAGTTCACTCAAATCTTAAGGTGTATTTGGATTAAAAACGTCAAACTGTAGCTTGGTCCGACAACTGATTGCTTCGATGAGTTCAGTTATCCAACTTGTAAAATTGATTAGGTTAAATGGGTGTAAGAATGGCTACAGACGGCAGTTGTAGGCGCCAACCGTTTGGCGCATGAAATGTGTTTCGCGCTGTTCGGAATATTGTCCGTTTAACATCCTGATGTTTGCTAACGTGCTATCTAACCATAGCTAGCTGACAAATTTCGGCTGAACTTCAGGGGATATGTACAATTCTCTAGTTAACCAATCCAACCTACCAACTTAAAGTGGCCGGGAATATTGGACAAAAACGGTTTTGAATTAAGTTGAGCATCTAAACAAATATACTGAACAGGATTTTGTGGGCAGTCGTAAATCAGTTACCTAAGGATATGAAATCACATACTGTGCTACAGCCACACTTTACAGTGGTCGGACGATTAAACAGTACCATGTACGAAACACAAATTCAACAAGAACCAGATGCATTTTTGCAGTTCCAGTTACATACTCCGAACACTGACTACACACTCAGGGCCACGCACAAAAATGACCTGACATCGATATTTTCAGTGTACCCTACCCTATTGCTCACACGTTAAGATAAACCTTAAACACGAGACAGAAACTCTCCGTAGTGTTTGTTGTGAAATCGTTCTGGACAGCTGTATTGTCCCCTGTTCAAACTCCGGACCTTCTTCAGGTTATGTGAACACAATTGGTATTTCCAACACTTAGGAGGAATAAGTCGAGTGACGTCAGATAGAGTGATCGTACAGATCACTGTAATGACCATCCTTTCCCAATCCAACCACCTTTCGAAACAGAGTAAGAAGCCAACTTCGAGCTACACCTGACCAACAGCACGATTCTGTTACAACCAGAACACATACTGTTCAATTGAAGGTAGTGTTTCGTAAATTAATTTCACCACAGATACTAGTATTTATCGATAAGATTGTCCTGAATCGGTTACATATGTTCGGGGAGTAAGCATAACTGATATATCACCATTTTCGTATCAGGTGACAGCCCAAACCATAAATCCAGGGTTGTGTTACGTGTGATTTTCTTTTATCCGCTTGTGATTTTCAACAGTTTGTTACTAGAATCTATCCACACGATGACAAACGTGAAAAATGCTTCTTCGACACAAGAAATCCCACTCGACGAAACCATTTTATTACAAATATCAAATGAAAAATCCATCAAATTCAATATTTTTCGACCGCTGGGTTTTATTCCGATGATATTTTGGTTGGTTGATTCTGTTTTACAAATTCGTAAGAAGGTGTTTGGAGGTACTCCTTTCGCCGAAGAGATTCGTTGTGCACATATTTAGAATGTGTGAACCTCTATCATCAACTGAGTATAGACCGTTCACCAGTGACAACCTTTGGTCACTGTGAACCCTATGTAATGTGAACAATATCAGATAACCCGAACAGACCAGCGTAACACAGGATTCTCATCGGCAGCATTAATCGACGAAGTAGGTGTCTGCGGCAGATACCTCTGAGTGATTCTCATTGCATTCTTCAGATGCTGCCGAAATCTCTCATCGATCAGCAATTGACATCTTCGCAATGCTGTTGAGGTAATGTAGTCGGTGGCTGGTTCAGCTTAACATGAACGATGGCGCTAACATAGCAGCGTCGTTTGGAAATTGTACACTTAAACCAGACTGAACGACAAATTAGGTTCATGATTAACAGGTGATCGAAACTCAGCCGACTGACCCACATCAAAGCGGATTCAACTGCCGCAAAATCGACAAACCCACCCACCTCTCTGTACAGTGAATACACATTGTGGTTCTCGATTGCTCAAGCGAAGTGCACAAACAGTTAACTTGTCTTTCATTACGAGGTTTCGTATATTCCCTGCATGAATGAATGTTCGACAACAAAAACCGATCCGAGATCTTGTGATTAGATCAAAGCACGTGGTACTTGTATAGTATTCCCACAGAAAGAGCACAAAATTAATAGATGCTGTCAGCATCATGTCCAGTACAACATGATGGCAATTGCCACACCAGTGCCTGTGTAGGCTGAATAGATGAGGTGAAGAAAGCAAAGTAGTGGACTGCACTGTTTTATCCTGTCCGAGCGTCACTTCGGAGAACGGCTCTGACCGACTGACTAAAGAGATCAAACCCCGAGCAATCTGGACTTCGACCATACTTCAACCAAGAGGTAAACGATTAAACGCTTGAACTACAATATCAGGCCGGCCTCTTGCCACATTTGACCGTACTGTTCCTGATGCTGGGACTTGGGCTTTTTCAAAGTGGGACTCTTCTAAATCCCACTGTCAGCGACAGCTGAGCTGAGGAGTAGCACGTGGCTAGCAAACACGGCAGCAAAGTCATATGCAAGCAAACAGCTTCAATTACGTGGACTTTTCGATTCTTCTCCGTATTTTGTTGCGTGTGTCGGAAAAATTAGAACACCGACAGTCTGAAGGACATTAAACAACTCAGTTTACTGAAAAATTGTGCTTGTTTATACATAAGAAAGCAAATGCACCCTTATTCACCCATTCACCGTTACTTTCACGATAATGTCTCAAGCAATTCGACTGTTTAGATCTGACACGCGTTCAAACAAAATGTTTTGATCTGTCAATTACGAACAAGTTCGATGTTGCAGCTGACTGCCATTCTGGCTGGCGGGCATCGACCTACCAAATTCTCGCATCCAATAGTTTGTGTGTGAGCTCTGAATGGCTGAGCGTTCTATAAGCAGGAAACCGCTCAAACTCACTCTCATTACAGCCTACTGTCTTCGTCATGATTAACCACTTTTCGTACCCGATACTCTTTCGGGGCTTGTAACACATGCCCCCAATCTACTTTCCCAAGTGCACGAGATTTCTTCTCCTCACTAGTTCGTACATGTCAGCATTGTGTCCGAGATCTTTGACCACACCACATGCCCATTTTCTCGTATTCTGGAGGATTTACTAGACCCACACCATGTTTCCCCGTGTAACATTTATCAGTTACCGAAATCCGCGGTCGGAGCACATTATTTTGTTACAGTGTGCGTTATTGTAACACCTGTTGGGCACTTGACTCATGTAGTATATCGGAGTGCAATAATTCACATGCCACTGCCAACTCTGTCCTTCTCCCCAACATTCATCGCTTCACACTATGGCCTCTGATTTCACTTGCCATGTCTCCTTTTTCCTTTAGCATGATAAAACGATCGTACCCTGATTATTGGGAAAACTCCAACAGTTTCGTAGCAGCCTTAAACGCATCTTCGCTGAGCTGCATACCCGACGCTCGAATTCTCATTTATCTGCGAACGTTTTGAATTCTGTGCACACAGACTGAGGTGAGTTATCAGAGAATACCCTCGACACTCAACAACGAACAAACTGAACACAACCCGATGACGAATGCATTTCTGGTGATGCTGTCTAAAGAGTCGACTTCAAAATGATCGAAGAAATAGTCCAACACGAACAGGTGCCTTTGCATCCATGTGCAAACAGGTCGACCACGAATATTTGTCACTCTTTCCGGATGTTCGATCAGTAGCATCGTTTTCTACATTTGTTTTCAGTTGAGATTTCCTCCAACGTCGCAATTCACTATATAAACTTTTATGTTGTTGGTCGCGTCTGGCCAGTAGTGAAGTTCCCTTGCCCCCGAACAAAGCTGTTCACCTTAGTGTGTGCCAACTGCAGCTGTTCAATGAATTGCTTCAAATCTTTTAAGATGCTTATGAACTTTTTAAAAAAAGTATTGCCTCCTCTCGAACAAATTGACCACAATCTTTGAGTAATATCATGAGTTCCTCTTGTGGTGCAGCCAACCATTTTCTACCAAATAAATCCGTTTTCAGTATATTATCCTTTTCAGTTACATTCTGTAGTTCCACCATTCTGTCCGAGGACACTTTCACGTAGTCCATTGCAACAGGGGTCTCAAACTCAGGACTATTCGTCTCAGAATGGGACATGTGGGCACCAGTGAGTATCAGGGATGTGGAGTTGATCTCCGGACCAGGAGATTAGGCCACAATCATACTTCTGCAGTCTGATCAGCACCCTTTGCAGACGTCGAGGGACAGCACTCAGTGGTTTTTTTACTACTGCAATCAAAGGTTTGTGGATTGCATGTGTCACCATCATTCTTCCGAATGCGCAAGTGTTGAAGCGTTTCAGAGTGACAGCTACTTCAAACATTTTCCTTTCGACTTGCTCGCAGTTTCCTCCCGCAGTCGAAAAAACTCCAGCTCCTATAGTCTATCAGTCTCCCTTGTTATATTAACACTGCTCCAAGCCTGAATTGACTGTTACCAAAATAAACTACCGCAAGAAGCTCAAGACTGCAATACAGCAATGCCGAAGCTATAGAAAATAACCTCTTCGTTTCTTCACCTAACATCCGTGTAACTCTTTTGTGTGTGAGCTTCTGAATTGGACACATGATTTCAGCCAGCATTGAGAAAAATCCACTCAGGTAGTTGATCATGCCATTTAGACGCGAAACTGCTTTCGCAACCTCAGGAGACGGTATATTCGGGATGGCCTTCATCTTATCTGGATTGGCCTTGAGCTCATCAGATGTCTATCAGACGTTGCCCGTGAAATCCCTTATCTCTTGACAACTTATGTCTACGTGGCACAAATCCTTGTAGCAACGCTTCAAGATTCTTATCGTGCTCCGTGGTGTTCCTCCTGAGCTCAGTGACGTGAATGTTGTCATTGTTTGGCCGAGTTGTCTGTGAAGTGAGTGCATTTAATGACGCGGGGCAGTGAAAGCCGTAAGAGAGCTGTCTCGCTGATGACGCCATACTCTCACCTGCAGCACGGTCGTTTGTTTACAAGGTGTAGGCATCTTGATGTTGAATGTTTGAATAGGGACATAGTTATTTTCAGTGATTAGGTCCCTTCTCCTCCCCTTCTATTTCCTTTTCTCTTTCTATATAGGGTTTGCTGTTCCTTCATGGTTGTGTGGCAGTTAAGCATTAGTGTTAACCACTGGTGTATGGCTGTCTATGATGATGATGATATTACTACGTCGTCTGTGATATATGTTGGTCCTTCGAGTTTGTCCAGCTACTGTGCTAAACGTTTCCAAATAACTTCGCTCAAAACCTTTGAGCTAAAAGGTAAAAGCCGCTACCGAAATCGCCCGAAAAGGAAAGTTCGAGACAATTCGCCCCTTTGATAGACTTAGATAAAACAATGAAAAGACAACTCATGTGATGCTTTCCGGAGTAACATTTCGTACATGGACACGTAACTAAGCTAAAACACAGCGTCAAATTTTTACAGACAAAATCATGCCTTAAAGAGATAGACAAACGGACACAAAAATGAAAAACAGGGACGTTGAGCAATCGAATAGTTCCGTGGAACTTTGACTCTGTTTAAAATTGGTTCCGTGCAACCTAGACCACAATGTACGAAATGGTCATCGGATGATTTATTTCTTCTCATTGTTTCGTTCAATCTCAAGAGGAAGTTTCAAATATGGTAAGATAACTATATCCTTCATTTCAAAAGACGTCATCCGTAGGCGGAAGCCAAACCAACTTACCTGAAAAATGGACCCGATCCAATCCAGACAGAAAATAGTCCAAAATCGGCCATTTTTGTTGCTCTCTGCAAATTACAGTGTTCAATGGCCTGGGTCAGTGCATACGTGAATATCATCTATGTGTTTTAGTACTATTTCTGCCTTACTGACTCAATCAGTGGGCTCATTTACTGGTGGTATCGTTTTCTGCTGCAGCAAACGATCCAACTTTTTTTTCTCCGGATGCCTAAAGAAACTTCTGTCGCAGACAACACAACTGGTACAGAAGTAATGGTTATGGACAGACCATTTGTTTCCGACCTACACTCCGAAAATGATTCAGTATACACGGTAGTACTGTTCAAACATCAGGGACTTCTCGAACAAATGAATAAAACTCACATGAAGGTACAGTACTAAATTCGTCGGATGAATGTTATTCAAACCGAAGGCTAGTGTGTACTCTCCGTCTACAACTGACCAATCTTTAAATTATTGTTCGGCAAACTTGTTCTCCCCAACACGTGCTTTTTTCCACCGTTCCACATTCGTAATGGAGTATCGAAGGGTTCGATGGTTGATGTCTGACGATAACTAGCTGGTACGACGTTGAAAGATGCATCAGACCCCAATTCACGTCTTAATCTTTTGTCTATAACCAGTGACTTGCCGCAAATTTCCTTAATTCGACAGCGTCTCGAACTCTTCAGCATGTATTGGAGTCCGACTTGGCACTCATCAATTTCACGGAAGGTTACTAGCACTGCTTGATGAAATGGCTCTCCTTCTGCTACTTCATACAGATTCTTACAAGCTGAGGACAATTCTCTACCACCGCAAAACAAGCAGGAATATACTGTGAACCACACTCGTGCTCGGCCAACCGCTCTGCTCTGCCTTCTCCGTTGAGGCCTTTCATATCTTGCTCCGCTGTTACGAATGTCACGTGGGTAAACATCAACTGTCTCGCTTTCAGTGGTCGTTTCGTCACTATAACGTGATGAATGCAGAAGACGGATTGATCACGTGTAGCACTATTGCACACACTTGCAAGTTCCAGCCAGCTCCCCCAGCGCCGTCAAATATTGGTCAACAGATTCTTCTTCACTGAAAAAATCGCTCATACGTCCCAGTTGTCTGGCCATAACGTTCTTCTTACTACTCAGGTGATCCTTATCGTCAAGATCACCAAAGGTTCAATTCATCAAAATCTGTTTGCCTCAGCCTCCAACGCCATTGGAAAAGCACCAATTGGTACTCCTTCAATAATTCAGGAAAAATAATCGGTACACAAAAGTCATAGGACTTCTGTTTGCACACTTGCCATGTTTCAGATAAACGGCTCCTCTATCACATCCAACACCTCAGGAGAAAAAACTGCAATCGCACCTGATGAGCCGACTTGGAAGTGAATAGCGTGAGCTCCTTTCGGTTCGTTGACACTATGCCACACACTTGGCCATTAGATTGAAAAAAAGTTATAATGATGGTCTGGAAGGTGTGAAACAATATCGACTTATTGGAAGAACATCCCTTTAATAAACTGCAGTGTTTACATTAATCACTAAAATCGGGCAACAAACAGGTTGTGCTTCTAATGAAAAGTTCGTCGTTATTTTCTATGGCATTGGCTCAAACGATTCGATTGTTTGGACCTCACAAGCGTTCAAACGAATTGTCTTAATTGCCGTCTCTTACGAACAAATTCGGCATGT
This sequence comes from Paragonimus westermani, assembly GCA_008508345.1. Taxonomy (NCBI): domain Eukaryota; kingdom Metazoa; phylum Platyhelminthes; class Trematoda; order Plagiorchiida; family Troglotrematidae; genus Paragonimus; species Paragonimus westermani. The sequence goes on from QNGE01000107.1 coordinate 252,245, forward strand.
CAACCGATGGCCGTTTCGATTGGCCGACTTCGATCGACCGAAGCCGTCTGAGCTCCGATTGGCTGAACGTACTCCAGTTCCGTAACTGCTACAGTTCAATCATACAGAGTCCAATGGGTGAGATGCAGACGCAGGAATTGAACTGCTAGCTAAATCAAAGTTAACGCTGGACTTCAGTTTGCAGTCATTGATCATAGAGTATGAGTGATCCACAAATGAGAAAGTAGGCACAATTCTGAATAGCAATAAACACGTGATACCAGAATTCGACATTTCATTATAAGTATGCGACAGAAATAAGCACAATTTTTTGGCAGTACAATGAGCAGCATCGCCCAGTTCTGTCCACGGAAAGTGAAAATGTGCATTCGTTGTTCTCGAGCTGGTCTCCTATATTGTTTTGCAAAAGAAGTTTAATTACTGTGCGCCTACCGTCGTCGAATGGACACCGCGGATCAGAAAAACAACGTCCGACAGTTCAGTGAATCAGCACATTTCTGAGAATTAATTCACTTCTTTTGTTCAAGTGGGCATATGATCTAAAAGCACCCCTATTCCTCTCAACGGGCGAACAGCTGAGTAAATAGTAGAGCAGTCCGGCAAAAAACCGGTCCTGTCCTTCAGTTCTATTCTAGCACACAATGCGTCATATTCGTACTGCGCCTAAAGTGAATCACGTCTCGGAAACTGCCAAACCCAAGTCCTCCGAAGGTGTCCTAGACAACAGACAAAAACGTGTTTGAGCGAGAGGTAAAACCTAGAATTATGCAGATCCGAACGTGATTTTCACGACCACCAGGTGACCAACAGGCAAACTATCAGTAAAACAATCATTCTATTGTTAGCTCGCAACACATTCCGAACTTACGATGCAGTCATACAAGCAAATTATTAACAGTAACATAACGTGGTCGCTATGCCACCCCCTTTAATCACGGTGCGCCGACGAATAATCGATACGTTAGTGTGATAATGAGGATAGACGACCAAACACAATGGATGAGTGTGAGAGCTTTCCGCGGAATCAACAGCAGATGCGCGAAGGCATATCGATTAGTTATGTTTGAGATCACTGAGAAGCCCCCAGGTCAATGAAAATTGCACAGTGCTTCCACCCACAACTCAAACCAAACCACTAACAGTAATTTCTGGAAGAAAGTGTAATTAACAAATTTATGTATAAAAAAGCTACTGGTGAGTATTCGAGAGGTCGGTTGGAGAGTCTACCTGAATGCTAAAACTGCGATCAACCGTGAGTTACGTTCAAATCGAAATATAAAAAAATGGAATCACCAATTGAGATCCGTTTCGTTTGATCGTGAGTATGCATTTTTTTAAGCAAGATGCCAAGACAACAAAGAGAGCGTAAAAAAAATTCTAGTGCGACGATGTCCTCTACCAAATACTCAAACTTAGCACAAACCAACGAGAAACAAACCGATCACGTCGGTTGCCTGGAGGACTGCTTCGACTCGCTGATGGATGGTTGAGTCCCGCCGACAAAAAGCAGCCAACTGAACAGCACACTAGCCCTGATGAGTTAAATATATGGCATCTGTTTGCAGGTCTAAACTGATGAAACGCACGTCAAACAAGCGCACACCAAAGGACAGCTGAAACGTGTGGACAACAATACTCAGTGGAACCCTTTTGTGCCGAAGCGAAGTGTCAGCGATTGCCTTTGACCAGCAACATCGTGTATCACGCATTTTCAGAATATGACGTTACTCTCGTCAATACAACGAAGACGAATCATGCGTGCTTAAGAGGGTTGGCGGGTGAAACAAAAGGGAGCAGTAGACGATCGTAACAACGGAATAAGCACCATACGAAATGACCCAAGTTTGAGTACACAATTACCCTAAACAAGCCGACATGGTTGCACCATAAAATAGCGAGCACTCAGCTAGATAACAGAGAAAAAATTGTCTTCAATAAACGGTAGTTTGTGAGACCGTCGCTATTTAGTTCTAGTCCAGACTCAGGCGAAGCAAAAGCAACTCGGTCCGAATCCCTCTCAGCCGGTATTATTTCCATCTCAACATTTAACAGTTGAGAAATTGTCGGAAGGTGTGCAGAATTCGCTCGATGGATCTTTTATAGGATCTATAATACCTCGACGCAACGAGAGCTCCAAGCGATAGGTGTCACTATGCACGGTATCACACCTTGCTACCCGCTGTGCATTATTCACGACGATCGGGTTCAAAAAGAAACACTTCCACTGAGGAAGCATCTCCAAGCTCCCCAAATTATGCTTTTTATTGAAACCGGGTGCAGTATATCAGTTTGGCGCTACACCTTACTGGAAGATGCCGTCAATATTCTCTACTGTGTCAACAGCCTATGATGACAACTGTTCAAGTGCTATAGAGGTGAGCTAATTAAAAGGGAATTTGTCGATAAACTCGCTGTAACTACAAGCTTGGAGTGAGACATTATGAGCTCACCTGCACGATGCGGTCCTCCGTCTATTGATCATGTGATGAGATTCAGACATTATCGACAATAAGAAAAAAGAAGGGTTCTTTTAAAAGCTCGTCCCATTAGAGCGTGTTGAAAAGCATCGCAGTGTGAAACGCGGTCGTGATATTCTTTAACACATACCAGTATTTAAAAAGTGCAGCTGACCATCGCAAATCTGTTCAGCTTGGAAAGGAAACTAGATACTTGTCCCCCGTTTAGCACATGCGCCAAAGAAGTTTTATGTAGAAAGCACCAAGTATTCATCACCCTGTGATAACTAATGTAGTGACGGTGTTACCGCGAGTAGTGGGAAAAAGAACGTGGAAGTAAGATAAATGTAGACAGTGGTATTTTTAAACAAAACTGATCACAGAGCTATCAGGTCTCAAGAGTTTATGTTGATACAGCCACGCGCAGCATCACAGTGTTCGCTAAAACGAGCAGGGCACACTGTGGGTTCAGCTCAAGTTCAGCAAGCAACATGAATGCCGCCGGTGTACACACAAGTATCCCACTATCGTTAACGGCTTTTGCTGACATCGGTTCAACTCAAAAGTATAACACATCTTTCTATTATCGAGACCTAACAAGACGCAAACTTAAGAATCACGAATAAGTGGGGCGGAATCAACTTAACGCAGCCAAATTCACCACCCAGTAATGTAAAATTTCAAACTAGTAGGTTTGGTAAACTCATACGAGGTGGCGTATGACGGTAATTGGGGCTATCCGATAACCTGAACAGTCCACTTGAAATTGCGTCCTCTGCCCAAACGAGTACAAAGTAATAACTTCCGGGTAATTGCAAAGATCCTCGTCCAACCAGGGCCGAAGCTACACACGACGCAACATGTAGCTGCCCTTCCATGTGCGCGCTAACACAAACAGTCGCAATTCAGATTACCCACTTCAAATAAGCACGCGCGCACAGGTGTAGCTCAACTCCCTTCGCAGAACACATGACTGGATGTACACAAGCCTACAATATCACATTTTCCAACTGGTCTAAACATTAGCATCATCGACACAATCATTATCGTTCAGCGGCCTCATTCGTACTGGGACAACATATCAGCGCACGGCGATCGATCATCTACAGGTTTAATCCACAACACAAGTCCGCGTCGTTAGTCGCCGGGTATCACCGTCGGCCGAAACAGCCACACATAAATTCCAATCGGGAAACAATTAGGAGAACGTGAAAAAACGCATACATACCCCCCCCCCGAAATCGTGAACGTACCGAGAATAACAACGTGAAAAAAAGCTTGCCGTGGTAAGATGCCCACAGAAGACTGCTGATGCTTGGAATATTCGAATAAGTCCATATAATGTTGGTAAGAGAACACTCGTATGTTCTCAGGCGCAAAACGGCAATAGTTACATATCAAGTTGGCTGTTGAGAGCATAAGGTGAACTATCCGTCCATCCACAGCACAAATCATGTACAAAGTTTACCGATCTTGGCTTTGTTAGTGAAAATATGCTTACAGGTTTTGAAGGTGTTGTTCCAGGAGTGTGCTTCCGACCCTTAATATGCTCGTTACATCATACCGAAGTAGGTGCGCTGCGTTAGCAATACTACAGCTCGTCAGCGTTTTCGGAACAGCCGAATCAAGCCCACCTATCAGCGTGTTGCTCTTAGTAGACGGACTACGGTGAGCCGGCCACATTTTCCGGGTGCCGCACCATCGGGTTTTCGTAAGACTTGAAGGGGTTATCCACATAGTCGGCTTATAGCAATAAGGATATATGATTTGAGTCCATAAGATTATCTGGTAGAGCGCCGTGAAAGAAAGTTCTTGGCGGGAGATAAGTGAATTATTCATCGTGAAGTCTTTTGTTCCTTGTAACCGCAGTCGCTATGGCGCCTAACCTCACACAGCGTAGGTGGCATTACTTACAAAAATGCAATGTCCAGTGAAAACTTAAATATACAATGGAACAAAGTGCTGTTATGTGCCGCCATTAGATGAAATCCGGAAAGCTCCCGAGAGCATGCACGATTCCCATTTTAACGAAAAAAGGAAACGAAGTTGAGTAGCCCAGTTTTGTGAATCCATATAACCCGTACTTGCAATCACATGACAGTAGAAAGTGTTGCGCACGCGAGAACGAAACAAGAAACTTAGAATCACAGCCGCCGTATGAATATGAACAGCGTGAAAGTGGAATTAAAGCAACCTACAAATTTGTTGCTCGTGGAAACAAAGACAGAGGGGTTGGGCGAAGAACGTGATGAGGAACATAAACAAGGGGAGAACAATGAACCGAATATCGATCGGTACGTTCGAATGCACGTACACAGACGAGGTAGAGTAATAGACGAATAACCGCCGATATCGCACATTGTGGATACGTATCGAAAAACGATACCGTTTGGAGACAGCACCGTTTGCAAGGTGTGTGTACAGATGCGAAGAATTTGCACTACACTGCTGCAATGTAAATGATTGTGGCAGACAGATTCGGAATCGATCCCACTACCATCAACAGAACGGCCGGACATGTGCAAATTCACGTTTTGGAAGCACGTTGGACAAAAGGTAGCGATTAATGGCCAAGGAATGCACAATGTGGAACACTCTTTGAGCAAATGAGAAACAGAACGAACACGGGAACATATGATGATACAGAATGCAAATTGGCGAATAGAAGCGGAAAGCCAATAAGGCGAACATTTACTTATGAGTTCAAATCATACAATAGTAACGTACTCGAGGTAGTTGGCCGGTGATGACGAAACAATGTACAACGTCATTGGAAGTTTTCGTGTCTGAAAACATGAGATCATTAATGGAAGAATAAACACGACAAACAAGGGGGCACAAAATTCACAGTTTGGTCAAAGGATGACGGTGCTGTTGTTGAAACAAATCTGCGTTAAACTGTTGCTGTTGTTCAACTGCAGAGATTGCGTTCGGCCGCAGATGGAGTGAATGCTGGTTGAATAACAACTCCAGCTCGGCGGCAGCAGCTGCAGCGTAGTAGGAAGCCGCGGCCGCAGCCGTTGGATCCTCTAACTCTGGTGCCGGGTTCATCACAGACGACCAGCTATCTGAAGTCAAAGACAGCTGAACGTTAGTGGACTGGGCCGGACAGTATTGTGTTGAGTGTAGATGTAGTGGATGAACAGTAGAAACGGTTGGCATATTGATCGCAGCCAGCTGCTGATGCTGGGATTGTTGCTGTTGTTGTTGTTGTTGCTGCTGCTGCTGTTGCTGCTGCTGCTGTCTTTGTTGTAGCTGGAAGTACATCAGATTGTGGTAAGCAGCTGCAGCCGCATGAGCAGCGGACAAGTGACGTGTTGATTGGGTCTGCGTATCAGCGTGAGGGATTGAAAAATGAGGCGGTTGGTTACGGAAAGCAGCTCGGTCGGAGGAGCTAGTCGAGCTCAGACCTGGCGAACCACAAGGTACATGTTGATATGAATTATGAAGAATGCACTGCTGTGGGATGCGCTGGTGCTTTTGTAGTGAATGAAGGTGTTGCTGCTGATGCACAGACATCTCACTGAATACGGAGGGCTAGAAAATAGAGAAGCAACGAGATCAGTGAGGGGAAACTAAGCGGCGGCAATTTGGAATATGTGAACTGTGGATATCGCCGGCAATACAACTTACCGCGGGTGAAGGGAAGAAGCGAGCTGATGGAATGTCTTCCTGTTTGATCATAGGCTGGACACGTCCGACAGGAACTGTTGAAAGTGGGCAATGAAAAGCACGCGCAGTTTGTTACCAAAATCCCGTTATGGTTTCTGCTTATGTTCACACAAGGCAGGAAACTAGATAAATTCACATACAAAATCAGGGAAAAAAACATAAAGATTGTGTGTGCGTACGGCGACCGTCTGACAGCTTGTACTCCATAACCAAATGCAGCGTCTACATTCACGAGAGTCCAAAGTTTTGATCCCAGCTATTCAAGTAGCTTCATTTTATATAAAACCACACCACTCGCAGTGTCTTACTGTCTAATCATTTCTTGCTCTCCACTCCAGCGCGTATGAAACTTGGATAGCTAAGCGCTGCCGAAATATGTGATAGGATGACAGAAAGTAATAGCCTCATCTAGAGTATGACCGAAAAGTATATTATTTTGTCATAATGGAAAAGTAACTGTCTTCGTTGCAAAAACTGCACAAATTGACTAGGATTTGTCATTAACGCCACTACATATAGTTTCAACGGGGAGTGGATGTTCCAACAGTGCGGCTAACTGTAAGATGAATCAGCTCATGTAATTTCGGCGATCGATCATCTACATGTTATCTCCATTTTCATGTTCGGTGTTTACACTCTGGAGGGTTCATCCTATGAGTATATACACGAATATATCGGGCTGAATCATAGTTACACTAGTAAGAATATTGCTGACACCAACTGAATGGCACTCACAGTTGATCGCAGCTTTTGGGTTCAGGTAAACCGGTTAAGCTTCGAATAGCTTGCACGAGTTCACCAGAAGTAAAAGGCGGTTTGGCGAACACTCGGTCTTCGGTCGTTCATCACCAAGTCAATCGCATATTTCATGATGATTGTAAAACGAGCAAGAGCAGGAGTTATTTGTCACAGAAATATGTAAAGCGGTCCTGAATTAAGGAGGAATTAGGTTGCCAAATAAGTAATGGGTATCAGGGTAACCGCAAGGCCTGGACGAAGTTTTTCGAAGCACACAACTACAGGTTCCATGGTTAAATTCCGGTCGCTTCTAGGATGAGCAGAAAACGGAATACGACTCATTCGGACTAACGACTACGCGAGCGGTAAATGGGACAGAAAGCCAATTTCGTTGAGATCCGGTGTTCTGAGTCAGCGAAATGCGTAAGAATACGTATACCGCAGCTCAGCTGGTGGAGCGCGTGTTATGATTAGACGTTGTTTCGGTCACTGCCACAAGACGAGCCGAAGTTCAGATGTTTTGTACAATTGAGTCCCTCTTGAATTAAATATATATCCAGCATCGCTTGGGCTTGTACGTCATGTAGATATATGTATTGTACACGTGTCCGAGAAGAGAATAGTAGCCGACTGAAAATCATGAAATAAAAATCGGCAAAAATAGAGCACGGAGAGAAGAAAAAGAGCAGAACCAGAGGTACAGCAACATGAAATACTTTGTGTCCGATTCGCACTATAATCCACCCGTCCATTTTTAACTGTTTTTCCGGTCGTTTTGTTATTTTGTCTTTTCAAATGAATCGGATAAAATGGAGGCTGTGAACTACCACGACGGAGAACATAACGTTAGTTATAAAATCGGTTTTAGCTTGCTGTCATATTCATCGAGGACTACTACAACAACACAGCACTGTTGACTTTAATGCAAATTTCCTCACACGCCTACAGTAATCCAGACAATGCACTATGCCGTCAGCAAACAGTCAGTCACATACGACTGACATGAACTACCGTCTCTAATTATCACGCTAGGTGCAAAAAGACCAACCACACGCAAATCAATATATCACTTTAAGCGTAACGTTGTGGGTTCAGTTCAGCTCGTTTTAAATGCCATAGAACGACTGACACCAGAAGGCGGGGATTCGAACACTGAAAGGCAGCTGTCGTAATCCCTGATTCCATCATTGAGTGTTATCAAACCAATTAACGTTCAGTGTCCTATCTGGACATGGACATACTCTACAATGAGGAACTCGTGACAGTTCATAGTCAACTAGGGTGAACACCGATCTGATAGTAAGCGAGTACGTTCGCAAGCCTTCGCCCTTTGTGAAGTCTAGTGGTAGATAAAATGAATGACTTAAGACGACTGCAAAAGTCCAGCCATCCACTAAGGGTTGCAGACCTGTTGTATTCACGCACATGAATGTGCGTAAGCTGCTTTTAATGGACCACTGTTATCCACAGTTGGTCCGTGTAAAGTGACGGAGTATGCCAAAAGTCAGTGTACAGCAGATAAGCATAAACGCGAACCGCTGAGGGACCCCTGATTTTGATAACGATGGCAACATAAGCAACAACACAGTTTGCCACAGCACAACTGAGAAACCTCTAATTTCGCAATCGATAACCAAGGCCGAAAAGTTGCAGTCAATGCTGCCTGAGATGTCGCGTCGGTGCTCACTAACACTTCACAAATAGCTCCACTAAATATTCTGAACCCCAGTCGATGGTGCGAGCCAAGAACTACGATACAGTAAAAAAACAACAGGGAGGACAAAGATAGCGGTCTATCGGTGACAAGGTATTTATCTCAATATCCGATCTGGTAAAACCAGCAAAAATACTGCTCTACTTAAATAAGGATGTGGCCACATGAAGATTGAGAAAAAGTGTCCAAATGGACCTGAAGTCTGTACCTCATGAATGGCATAAGACAGGCCCAACCTGACTTCGAATTTGTATTCTTAGCATTAGGTTTACCCTACTCCTAACAGGCAACATAAGCAGTTTGTGGATACAGAGACCACCGTACTATGCCTTATTCAGTACAGCTGCCAACGGTTGGAAAAACTCAAGATTACCAGTCGATGGCAGTAAAACAACCGGTGACAGCCTTAAAAGTCAGCGGCGTCAATGAAACCGGATGTATCCTAAGGCCGCTGAAAAACGGCTTCAAGGTTGTACAATTGCGATATACCACCAAACTCCGTCAGCCGACTCACAATACATACTTACTTGAATACCCTATGGCTTAAGCCATTGGCTAGGCTTGTGACGGAATTACGTACGAAACCTGCATACCACCGAAACCTGGTTGGGATCACGATGTCCCGCTGGGTGCCGAACAGTGCTTGCTCTTGGTTTAATGAACAGTCGACGTGTCCATGAACTGGATCGTGGCTCTGTTACCAAACTGTGTCAGTTGCACAGCGCACGGAACTTGACCCGGTGTGCGAAACTCAAACTTGACAACGTCAGTGACAAAATCCAGTCACAAAACATGCAGTGAGGGAGAAGGTTACAGCATGCGTCCAGTTCCGAGCGGGTTAAAAACACGCATTAACCTAGTCATCGCAAAAAGTCATAGCAGCCAACAAAGGCCCCTATCCAATCGACCAGAACCCAGTGCCCAATCGCACACGAGTTTTTTGATACACAGAACAACACGGTTTGACAAGACGACAAAACTGAGAAATGTCATGAGTAACCTATAGTTTATGTGTCATCGCTCTGTAACGTGACGACCCAGCTCACGAACAATGTGACGAAACTTAGTGTGCATGTCTCTTACGTTCACCAGATTTGATTAGGGTAAGTCTGCAAAAGGTCTTAGAATCCACCCTAGATTCTGGGTGCATACTTGTGAGTCACTTATATAGTCCTGTTGAGACAAGAAGACTAATCGGTACGCTGTTGTGTGATATTCGAGCATCCAGGTTAGGCAAATACATTAAGGGCGTCCGAATATCGATTGTAGGTATTTTCGTAAATAACTGTGGTAAACAAGTACACCCGAAATCTGGGGAACGTTATTGACATGGATTCACACCACAACGAAACGGTTGGGGAGTTACTAGAAACCAGTCGAAGGTCAGTGTCGAGCATTTTGTCATTCAAGGAGCAAATAAAGACCGTGGACTACCCAGGTATGGAAACCTTGGGGTCGCCTAAATCATTTTTCATGAGCGTTGGGTTGCGAATGAACACACAGTGACAACCCACCGCATACAGGTGCTATACTATAGTTAACATTACTTACTGCAGATGAAAAGTTCAAGTTTTTTCAGATTCTGCTCCAAAGATACACACTTCGTTAAGCTAAGTATATTGACATAGTACACGGACATAGTTGACTTTTACTGACCACCATTACCATACGCTCGTCCACTGCCAACAGTCATGATCCTGACCAGAGGGTACTGTGGCTAGAGTAGCTAACGTAGTAAACACTCAGTTGGTGTGGGGAGTGCGTGACTCAAATATCGCAGACTATGCAACCTAATTAAGTGACTAGTCGAGACACTTCGAATTACACGCTGTTGCACGCGCGACCACCCCATTTAATGTGAGCCAAGTGACAGAAACAACGATGGTCACACATAAGTCTGTTCACATAGCTAAACAGGTTGGAAACAAACGCTGTATATCCTTCTTCTCGGTGACGATCGGGCGTCAGTCTGGTGTCGCAGATAATGCATGTTAGTTTGCTATCCTCGTTGAGATCTCGTCACTAACCTCTAAACTGACGAAATAGCACTCTACCCAAGTATGTGAAAGCATCTATAGTCTCAAATGGATTTCCTGAAATAGAGAACGTGGAAGTGGGACTACACTAGACCTGAAGTATTTTGAAAATACGGAATGCATTTCAGACAGACTCATCAGGGTAGTCACCTTGTTTAACAAGGTCTGTATGCCTTCGGCAAGGAGACGAAGTAAAACAATTCTATACACGCCGACCAGCATAATGTAACGAGAAAACTCAGAACCGAGCCCACTGCATTCGACAAGCACACTCTTCTTTGCCAAACTGAGCAGGAGGGAAAAAGTTGGAAACAAGTGGCGAATGACAACAGAAATGATGAACACTCGAGACAGTTGTCACCTTGCTTGTAGAGTTAGTAAGCAATGGTCTTAAGGAACTCATCTATTTTTCCGGAGCTTTTCTGCGAAAGAGACAGTTCCAAATATATAAAAAAGTGTGACCAACAGAATCGAAGGCCGCCTCCAGATATAAAAGGAAATGATGAAGCTCTAAGATCCCTAACAGGTTACGAGTGAAAAATACATTACTTTGTGTATCTCTGCGTAATACCAGTTTGATTTTCATCGGTTGCGTATGTGGTGCCTTCTTGAGCAGTGATAATCCCAATTTAAGAACACGTTGTGTTCGAATACTGATGTGTTATTACATTACAAACACAAACGAATGCAGTAGAAAGAATTATAGGTGAACTGGCTGGTTAGAGTAGGAGTGAGAAAAATTTCAGTCGCCTCAGTGACGAAAAATAGCCTTACTGCCACGGTAGTAATTTAAAATTCTTTGGTCCACACAAGTTCCCAAAAAGTAAACAACTTGTCAACGGTACTGGCAATTTTACCACTAAAAGCAGCATCATTATCACAGAAGCCATGAGCCTGACCAAAAAGTACTGTGGCTCGGGCCGTCGCTCACCTCAACAGTGACGTGGAATATCCTAGAAGGAAACGTTACTAAGAAGGTCAACAAAGATTAAGGAAGATCAAGCGGAAGAACTAAAAATGGTATGGATACAGGTAAGCTATTGACTGCGACACATCGCCATCTCGGATAGCGTCTCTAACCAGCGGTTCGAGTGATCACGAGGACCCCATCCAGGCAGGCGATACCTGCCCAATAGAGCAGTCAACGTCTTCATATTTCGTGACCACGTTGTTGCTTGACCACCACGCGGTTTCACCCAACTGTTGGTGGCCTCAGCATGTAATGCCCGGTACGGTAAACGCTCAGCTGGCATACGGAGCACGTGACCTAACCATCGCAAGCCGTGCAACGTAATTAGTTGACCAACTGATCGCGCATCCCGAGCGGTCCGGAATACACACCGGCGAACTGCCACATCGCTCATGCGATCAGTCCACTGAATGTGGGCCAATTGACGGAGACAACGATGGTCAAACACAGCGAGCCTGTTGATATCTTACTTGCGAATAGGCCACGTTTCCGAACCATACAGCAAAATGGAACGCACACAGACATTGTACACCCTTCCTTACAGCGACAACCGAACGTCTTCTCGACGTCACAGATGACGCAGTTTGGAAAAGGCAACTCGTGCCTTTGCTATCCTCGCCGATATCTCATCAGCAATATTACAGGCTGACGAGATAGTGCTATCTAAGTATGTGAAACTGTCCACAGTCTCAAGCAGATTACCTGCAATAAAGAAAGTAGGAGTGGAAATGCCCCAGTCTTGAAGCAGCACTTTGCACTTTGAAGGTGCGAAG
>QNGE01000107.1:266337-409231 GCA_008508345.1 Paragonimus westermani
CAGAGCAGCTTGCTGACCGATTTGTCGGAGAGTGCGGACATTGAAGGCGCCAATGTTTACCAGTTGTCTTGGCATCAGAAAACAATTATCGCCCGGAAGCACATGGAAGACAGAAGAAATAGGGGGTAAACAGTGGGGGAAATTCGTGATCGGTTAGTAATGTCACCGCCGAGAGAACGATAACTTCTGATACTTCTCGGTCGTTTATGCCGCGGACGGGGGTTGACTTGAGGGACCCTACCCCGAGCTTCTGACTCGAAAGCCTGACCTGCGAGAAAACAGGATATAGGGTTTTCTTGAGGGACCCTACCCGGAGCCAATGACACAAGAGTCTGACTCACTTGGCAGTGAGGGCTCGCTTAGCCCGAGGTCGCACTGAATAAGACAATAATGTCTGATTCTGGACACTGCTGCTCGCAGCAGATGTACTCGAAGCTACATCGGGCTTTTAAGAGATATTTGATGTTTTTCGACCGTATTGGATAATACGCCGGCGGTCACGGTGAACCGTTAGGCGATCGGAGTGCTCTTTGTTTGAGGGTACCTTTTCTAACCCCCCTCTTCCTGATACGGAAGACAGCAGTGCCGCAACTATCAAAATATTTCTGCTGTATGCCCATAGGATCGCGCCTCAATACCTAAGCACTCCTACGCGGTCAGTAGTGCGACATACAATCCTATGAGCGTAACTGCTTTTTATCTGAATGCTCCTCTTTGGCCTGTCTGACAAGGTTGCACCTGGAAGGACCGGAGTCCTAGTCAGCATAGCCCGCCGGATCAGAACAGTACACAAGCCCGACCACCTCGTCAAGGTAGCAGTATGGATTAAGACACTGTCACATATATTACCGACATTTAAGCAGACTAGTTAAAACTGATTGACTGAAAAGTGTGCACTAAGACCAATAGAAAAGAATGGAGAATGAGTCAAAATTGTGTTACTCACTTTTCTTATCCGATCGAAGACTAGAAGTGCAGGAAACCGCAGAGGATAGATTGGCATCAAGATGGTGTTTGCAATCGCTGAAAGAAAATGAGACCATCAATGGACAGAAACAAATCATTTACTAAATAATTTGCAATAACCAAAACACAATCAGAACCCACTCCAATAAGACAATGAAATCGATCCGCAGATTCTTGTGTGAAGTCCACCTGCGTCAACACTCATCATCATCAACACCCTAGACAGCAATACAACGGAGGCTCTCATTGATGCTTAACTGCCACACAACCACAAGGTAAAAAAGAAAACCCTGTATGGGAAGAAAGAATAGAAAGAAGGGGGAAGGGACCTAACTACCAAAAATAGCTACGTCCATATTTAAACATTCAACATCAAGGTGCCCACACCTTACAAACAAACAACCGAGCTGTAAGTGAAAGTAGCACGACATCAGCAAGACAGCTTCCTTCCGGCTTTCACTGCCCCGCATCATTAAGTGCACTTACTTCACAGACAACTCGGCCAAACAACGACACTGCACGCAACTGAACCGGATTAGCCCTCATCTCACCTGACGTCTCCAGCCACCGGACTCTGTGAGTCGCAAGGTCCCCAGCCCCGGAGACAAACTCGACCTACAATCCTGACCCAACCACCTAAATCTGTGCAAATGTAAGTACTGAACAGAAAAATTCGTTTGACAATCAGTACCAAACACCCGCTTCCTAATCTCTTTGTTACTTACTCGCCGGCGCCATCCGATACGAGCGACTGAACGCAGACATCGGTGGTGAAATACCTGAAGGCGGTTCACGTCTTCTACCCTGAGTGGTCAAGTTTCATTGCTGTAGAGAGACCCGAACCTCATTGTCGCCCTGTATATGCGATCCTTGAAATTCACAATTTAGTTGTGCTTAATGTAAGGCTAGTGGTGCAATAGACACGGACGCACAAAGAAAGGAGTTCAGATTTCGACCGGGACAAGGATAATCAATATTGCTGAGCCCCAAATGACAAAAATTAGTTCAAACGCCCATTTGAATATGAGACCTACGACCAAGTGAATGGTGTGAGTGGTGTTAAAAAGTCATTGCTTACACATGAGGTTGCAAAATCTCCCACCGCGAAATTCAAGCATGAATCTACTGACAATCACACACAGCAGGATAATGGTTACCTTGCATCGGGAACCCTGAGGAATAAAGGGAGATGCAGCCCCGATTGATAGTGTCCGGTAAAAACGCAGACCGTGTGTTTGTGAACGATAGCCCAAGGTAGACACTCCTGATCAAAGGTACTACCGGCGCTTAATAGTTAACCATATCGGCGACTTCATAACTGCTTGATAGGACGTGGACTTGGTCCTGAGTTTGAAGAAGATATACATCCAAGCAGCTGCCGTGGAGACTACGCTGATGGCTATAAAGGAGTTCATCTACCTAGATTCCACAGTTCCCAACAACTTCTTCCGCGATGTCAAACAGGGTCGGCGCACCAGCAACGGTAACCACGAATTCCCACAACGGTAATAACTCCCAGATGCGCCTTGTGATGCGAACCAACTCGCCCATTTACTGTATTCAGCAGCGTGGGTGGGTAAAAATGCGCCACGGAAGACAACTCCCTCACTGTATAGCCCAAGCGAATTCAGCCTCTAGTTAGTTATTCTTCTACATATTCTAAAACAGACGCTGACGTTACCCCGGTGAATCTGATCTCCTGTGATCTAGTCTCCGACCACCGCTGACCATTGCTTATACCGAAAGTGTGCACTAATATAAGCGCATTCAAGGTTTACATTCTACAACATACAGATTAAGAGACCGCTCTCACTCAGACAATATATTTATTGAAAGTCAACGTGTTGTGATTCAGATGCTACTGTACACAGGATACTCACTGTACACTGTAGGTTACTCCGAAGCAGCTACCATCAATCACACTGGAGCACAGTCTACAACCACATTGGTGGATGGGATTACCGTCAACAGGGACTCTTACTTGACATTTTCCGTTAGTGCAATCCCAAGGGAACAAACCTTCCGACATTTGGCAATAATGTACTCATAAGTCAAATGACTAAAACGGCAACGCTTTAGAAGACGCCTGTTAGACGATTCTGGTACCTCTACTGGGGTCGACGAGTGGATGATACAGTCAGTTTTGGGACCGGTCAGTTGACTAAGCCAGACTGAGTCTAATCAAGGAGCAGTTTGAAGGATGGCATCACGTCACTCGAAAAATTATGAGACGCTGTTGCAACCGCGTGCCCAGCATAGATTACGTTCACCCAGCACTAGTTTATACCACATCTCCAATTCACTTGGCGTCTTGCATCCCCGGATGCAGTCTGGCCTCAGAGAGACTCAAATAGACCGTTGAACGTGGCGCGACCCGAATCAAGACCCTCGACCCCACAGGAACACGGAACTAGATTCAGACCGTGTGCAGGCACTACGTCACTTCATTCCCAAGTTCGCTGGACAACGGCCTCAAAGACCGTAGTGGATAGCTGACAAAAAAATTGGGCATGACAGAGGTAAGACGTGTGTAACAAACTGGTCTGGAATGTAAGCTCAAAAATTGTAATTTTGCAGCCTCCAGTGGGTACTGGACAAGAAGTTCATATGCGATTCGGGCAGCAAGTACCACAGTTATCGAAGACCTTAAAACCACTGGACGTTAGATGGAAAGCCCCTTACGGTAGTTTATGCAGCAATTTACGGCGGGAGATCAACAAAACGGTGAGCCATAGTCTAATCGTGCAGTTGGAAGCATAGAAAGCTGAACAAATGAACGATAGAAGCCACGTTAGCGCCACGGACCACCGGTAACCTTACGTTAACCCGTACCACTAGCTCGAAGTGTTCATCTGATGGCGACAGATGGTATACGCATCTATAAGTACATGTTTAGGTCCTGAGAGAAACGTTTAGGGGAACACGTTAACCGACATCTTTTATCTATTGTGTTATCACCGTGCCTGTATTGTCATGTCCTAGTCAGCAAACTTAGAACCACCTACAAAAATTGTGGTCTGCAACTGTATCGTGGCTCACAAGCACAATAGGACCAGATCTGAAAGACTTAGTGACGATACCCATCGAAGTGATGAGGCGTCAGCACAGGGTCCCCATTCGATTGTTGTTACCGGTGTGGGTAGGAACGATGGTCACTCTAAGAAGAGGTCTACTAAGAATAATGAACATATCAGGAAGGGATAAGAGGACTCTTGTGAAAAATACAAGGGAACTAAGTTGGTCCGTCACAACTAGGACTCTGGAGTCCACCACATCTCGTTGAATCACTAGTTCCATTTTACGAACGTGCCGTCTAAGGAAACTACCAACTTTTTAATTCATTGCGGAAGATCACCTGGGCATTTGAGGGGATTAGTACTGGCATAGACGCCCGATTTAAAGTTTAAACCCGATAGGAAAATCTACCCCCCCCCCAAGGATGGAGTCCTGATGAGCCCATCACTAGACACTGTTAGCTGACATATACAAACGAAATTGGCGGGATTGACCAAACAATATACTGCACACAAGCCATACGCAGATACTTTCTTTAGTACAGAAGTCAGTGTGGATGTTCACACCCTGTTGTAGACGGCTAACGCAGTTCATGGAGACCTGAAAACCACTATGGAAGCACAGCAGGATAGAGGAGTACCCTCTTCCGATTGTGCTATAGTCACACAGATGAATCAGTTCGGCGAAGCAAGTAAAGGGAGAGTATGTGAAGTGGTCAGTATACTGATTTTCTACTAGTGAAGCATAATCAGAACTTGAGATGCGCAGTAAATCGAAATCGTAACTCTTCGTGATAAGACGATGAACATGAGGACTCGAATTTCGTTTAAAACTTTTCGTGCTGAAAAAACATCCCCGACAAGCCCATAGTATCTTTTTTCGACCATTGATAGATCCAGAAGATTAACGGTGTGATGGAAATATCGGGTCAGCAATGGCGAAGTTCGCCAGTGTGTTTATTGAGCAAGTCTTCAATTCCCTGAAAATATCGTTCTATTTGCCTTGCAAAAGACCTAACGCTACTAGTTTAGGTGATCTTCAAAGTTGGCATCGATATGTTTCTTGGCCTTGTACGAGTGTTCTCCACCTTTCGTTGCTATTTCTGACATCCCGTCTATACGTCCATCTTCTGATTAGAGTCTCGCTGTATTGCCTGGACTTTCGCCCGGTACATTTTTCGACCTTGCTTTCTTATTGGTCACAAATCCCATAAATTTGAACGAGTTTGTGACCATGTTGTCTCCGGACTAAGCGACATAATAAAGCTGTTTGAAGGTCAGTCTTCTTCCTGTCTTCACGCGTTAGTGTTGGGCGGTTGGGTTGGCTGAGTAGTTCCCATCGCGCTGTTCATTGCCGTTATCCGCCTTGTCGTTAACCGTTGTTCTTTTATCTGTTTTAGCCAACTTCCGCCCTCATAGACCAAAGTTCCAATTATAAGTGTCTTCGGGGTGGACGGACAATGATAGTATCTTATAAAATTTGTTGAGTTGGACACATCTTGTGAAAGCCAACTCACAGCTTGCTATGACGTGCCCCGTCTGAGAGATGTGGGGTCGGATGGGAAAGGCATTTCAATGACCAGGAACCTGGCTTGAGTAGGGCGTTCCCGGCTATCTGATTGTGATCCAAAGGACAGTAAACATTTCTGACCAACAATCTTGGCGCATATCGTTAGTAGTTTTCCCACTTAACTCAGCATCATTTTCTTTTCTTAATCATCATCATCATCAACAACATCACCACAAAGGTCTTGAGACTGACCAGAGAGTACAGTGGCTCGGACAGCCGCCCACCTTAACGGTGAGGTGGAATACCCCAGAAAATCATCACTCATTGTTTCTCTCCTACTCTCGTCCTCTGTAGCGCGTTTGCTGAGTGACGCGGCTCAGCTGTTAAATATATTATAATGGCTTCTAACCGCAACTATTCAAACATCGACGTTGTGCACAATCGTACGTACCAGGTAGCATCAGCGGTTAAACAGCAATTCGGTTGGTATCGAACATTTGGCAATGATGAACAAGCAAACCTGCTTGCTCCTTATATCAGAACACAGAAATGGGTCGCTCGTTCAGGTACTAAGGATGTCATGTCATCCGCAACATCGAGTACCCTGTTCTGATGCCCAAGTGGACTAGGGTAAGACGCAAGGTGTACAAAGAATGGCTCAACACAGGGGAAGAAGGGCAGCTGCCAATAGGTTAACCATCGAAGGTCAGGTCTGTTCCTCGAACTAGGGTACTTGAGAATGACAGAGAGTAGGTAAACAGAAGTTGGAAGTGGCTATCAGGATTCAGTAATGGGAATGCTGTCGTTGTTTGCTCGAACTGTCTTATAGGATATTCACTGCATCACCTAACAAGCCATCCATATTTCAGAGAGAACCCAACCAGGAAGCGAAAACGCTTACGCCGTTGGGACCGACCACCTGTCATAAACCGTGACTTCTTCGGCCAGACACCCGGTAGGTCATGAGGCTGCCAATCTGCTAGACGAACAATAGCAAAAAATGACTACTACTAATCTAACAATGGCCGTTTACACCCCTTTTTAATCGCCTTGTACCTCAGAACAATAAGCGGAGGGCTCAGGAAAGTGTACAACATGACAAGCGGGGTCTGGTATCCTCAACGCGACGTAACAAACCAAATCCGTGTGACCCGCATTCGGACGAATTAAACTGGTTGGCTCCTGCGATTAAAAAACGCTTCCAAATCTCTTTGCAGGCACCTAATGCGCGCGATTAGCCGAAAGCACGTGACAGACAAGTTAGATTTCAACGGATCTGTTTTGTGGAAGTAGAATGAACTGCTGACTGTGGTGTAATTTTAAAGTGAAGTTTTGAGGTTTCAAGTATCAAAGTTAAAAATGAAGTGATGGACGAAGGGGAAGGGTCAAGAGCGTCGAACAAAATATCGACAACGAATGTTTTGAGATAAGTAAAATACACACAAATACAACTCCGACTAGCAACAGCACCCGACAACTTCTACCAAGTGTGTGGCCATCCCGCAGACCCTGCGCCTTGTATAGTGCAAAGCAGCTCATGTTTGCGGTGTACAGCTTAGTAGTATTTTGTCATGACCTGGTCCCACCCTCAACCGTATTAATGAGCCTAACTCCCAAACGAACGACCACCATGAGCAGGGAAAACGTAACTTCACCACAACAGACCAGCGTGGCTTTGCACATGGCACTTTCAAAGTAATGCAACAGAACTTTCGAACAGAGTGAACTGGCTACAGCAATAAGCCCGGGAAGTGCAGCAGGAAAACTACCGAAAAATGGAATAAAAGTTTCGCAGAAGCAAAACTGAATCATTCCCAAGTTAGCACGAGGGAATCAGGATTGCCAGTTGATAAACACCTAGATGCTGGCAGTCTGTTATTGCGAGATTGTGACCACGAAGAAAGCAGTGACGGGAAAAGCCAACTTACGCAAACTTGTCGACATCAGTTTTCTCCATTCGATTGACAGTAACTGATTCCGGAACCGTTGTACTGGTGGCTATAGAGTTTCGATCCACTGAGAAACGCTGGGAGTTGGGCAAAGAGCAAGTCACAGATACAGGGAGTGCTTGTTGCTCAGAAGCTTGATGAAATTCAGTGACTGGTCCATTCCACTTCGTGTTCTCAGGCTGGCCTGCAAAAGGATATACGTAGTGTCACCAAAACGAAACACACAGAATAAATCTGTGCTCATCGACCAAAATATGGAAGTGCATTTTGTTATACACACAAAAGATGTTCCAAGCAGAGTTACAAATCTGGAGATGCTTCCATCGTGAGTTATTCTCTTATGTCTATTTCAGACTCATTGAAGTCCACAGCTCAGCACAAATGTCAAGGGCAAGTGTGGGAGACATACCGGGAGTGACTGGGTAGGGAAAAAGGCCGGACGATACACTGAGAAATACTGAGGCGTACCGAACGGTCGCCATTTCATCGAGCAAAATTCTAATGAATTACCACCGATGTACTTTTCCCAATAATAACTGCTTCCATTTATTCCTGACGTGCCATGCAACATAAAACGCTGATCGGCACATTCAATCGTGTTGATGTTTGTTGTTTGTCCGGTCAGCCTCTACGCAATTATTCTTATCAGTGACTGGAAGCATTCGCAGAAAACACTAGGCAGAGCACTGTATCTTTTCAACATGACCGTTCTCAATACACTACGACTAAAGCATAAGCCAGAAGAAACTTGCAATTAACTATGTCAAGCCAGTGTGTCTGAAGCGGCAGATTTGTGCCCGTAGAAAGCACCATCGCTGCCAGATTCAATAGAAAATGGATAGCTACAGGCAAAATAAATGAATAAACAACATAGACAAAATCGAAGGGGGATGTGTAGAAGACAATGAAATTCCATGGCAGACTGTCAAAAACCACGAACACACGTGGGTAGAAAAACCAGTAAGCAAACATTGAAATGGAACAAAAAGAGCCGGACTGTGAATAAACATGGAACCTTTCACTCATCAGTTAATCGCAATTACCGTGCAAGTGCAATGTTGGCACATACAAAAAGACCAAACATGGAACAACAGACAGTCGGGGCAGAGCACACGGTTCCACAGTGAGCACACCACTGACACTCATATTACATCATTTGTGACAGCATGTTTGACTACTGACGAGCACCGTTCTACGAACTAGTCAGGCAGCTACCGACGTCCCACACAACGAAACCTTCACCTTCACGAACCAGTCGCAAGCTTACATCCTAATCAGTGACGCCTGAATGTGACGTGGTAAGTGATAGACAGGCACTCACTAAATACCATAAGTGGTTAAGGACCCTTCTAGGGTATCCGTCGGCAGTGAACAAGTCAAATGAATGTTCAGGTCTTGTGTTCGGATGAGCTGCAAAGTGTTTGTACGTCGTAAAAATCGGTAGACACAGCTTTCGAAGTGATAGACCCTGTGGTCGCTGTTGGATGACGTCGGTTGTTATCGGCTTACGACAGACAGTATTTTTGAGATCACTATCATGTCTTCTAGCCAATACATGCAGAACCGCCTACACACTGATTTCAACCAATCATTCGATATATACATATACGTATAACAAGTGTTTCGAATCCTCATTAAGATCCACCAGAAACTGAGCTACAAAACGAAGTAAGTGCAACAAACCTAGAGCGTTCAGACTGGCCGTGCCAACGACAGCCATTTGGCTGGGCATCCACCTGGATTGAGAGGAATGTCCGATCACAGTTAGACCGTTAGAAAATGTTTCCGGAAGGGATTGAGAATTCGTTTCCGGCA
This sequence comes from Paragonimus westermani, assembly GCA_008508345.1. NCBI lineage: Eukaryota > Metazoa > Platyhelminthes > Trematoda > Plagiorchiida > Troglotrematidae > Paragonimus > Paragonimus westermani. The sequence goes on from QNGE01000107.1 coordinate 275,592, forward strand.
CAGAATTAGTAATCAGATTGATGGGTAGTGCATCCGCACCACCGTGAATCTGCACAAACGTTTTTGGAGACGGTGTCCGGGTAGAGCACAAACGGATTAGATTCGTTCGTTGTGCTTGTCTCTGCCGTAGAAATGCAGGACAGCCAGAAGAAACTTGACCGAATATTTGAGTGTTTGCTGAAGGAACAGTAGTCGAGTCAATAGGTTTCATTAGCCCATCGGAGAGTTCGGATATCGCCGTACTGGATGGCGGATAGCCAGGACACTAAAATAAATTTTAAAATACCGGAGGTAGGGACGTGGTAAACACAACTACTTTCAACGGTCCTCAAAAGTAGCTCAGACACTAGAGTATCATCAAAACCAAGGACAAACGGTTTATACTAACAGTTAACTAGCACACAAACACCAAAAGCAGCATTACCTTGGCGTTAAATGAGAGGCAAGAATGGGAATTCATGCTTAAACCCCCTGCATACAGTGAAATAACGAAAATCTAAGTGGCCACAACCTGCAGACAGACAACCAAGTGGCAGACGGGAGTAAAACCACATCTGGTTTTTATCTCTTTGCTCCATTTACTGTCCACAATTAACACAAAAACAGTAGCCATCACGTGATTAGCGGCCATTCCAACGCTTCCAGCAACAAACTGGGTTACGAGACATTAAAATCAACACAATTTACATTGGTTGATCTACCAACAGCCATACTCTTTTCTCGATGCCAACTTATCGGTAAGTGTATAGAAGAGTTGTGTAAAACAGAACGAGTATACAAACTTCCAACCATAAACAAACGGCGGTAGACTCACAGCTTCATTAGCAGGCACTCTACTGACCGATAACTGATGCAGACTGAGCACCTGCTTGTGCTGACTGGGCTGGGCGAACACGTGATCCTGTGAGTTTGAAAACGACGGTTGGGCACTTCCTTTTAATGTAGAAGGTAAGGTGGCCCCCGAAGGGCGACTGCTGCTTAGTGCCAAAGCACTCGGTTCGTTTACGTGTGGTGCAACAGCAATCGGTTTACAGCATCGGTTCATTAGATTCTGTCTTTGTACAGCAGCTAACGTTACCGAACTACGACACAAATGCTGCTGTTGCTGTTGTTGTTGATGAACAAATGCATTTAGAGTATTACGCAAGTCCATGGTTCCAACTCCAGTCGAGTTAGAACCAGAAGTCACTGGTACAGAAACATACGGTTCGTATTGTTTCAACTGACGTGGACTGTTTTGATCAAGATAAGAGCTCAACATTAAAGCTGCTTGTTCGGCTTGCTCAACGGAAAAATGATTATTTGACTCGATTTTGTTTAATCCAGATTGCACAGGGTGTTGCGAATTTTGCTGTCGTTGCAAATGCTGCGGGCTATTGTAGAAAGAGGCATGGTATGGGGGACGCGAATGACACGACGTGGTCGCAGCAACAAAAGTTGATGAAGTAGGGCATGTAACTGCATTGAGCAAAGACAGAGCATTGCCGCCAGCAGCGACTAGGTCATACAGAGATAAGGAATGTGGTATCGAAACAGAGTTAGCGATCATCGCGCTATCCTCTTCGCGTGAGTTCGAATACCCACTGGCTTTTTGATGTGCTAATAAAATGGCGGTCCCAGAATGCCCACCTGACAGTTGGCAATCACGCTGTGGATGGCACAGCACACTTGTGGATTGCGAAGGTGCGGGCATCTTATAATGTTGGCGAAAGCAGTTGGGTGCCGCAAGTTTACGATCCATCGACGACGACGCTTGGGAGCTTGGTTTCGTTAGTGCAGCAACGGCTGCATAATAAGCAACTGCTGTGTCCGTATGATGTTGGGTGATTGGATTCCTAGGTAAACATAAACCAGATTCCCCACCCACAACAGCCGCTGTGCTGTTTGAACTGATTGGAGACGGGTGCACAGATAAAGTGCCACGGTCACCGGCACACTGTTCGGTTAATGATGGGAGAGAGCTGAATTGCTGTAAGGCAGTTCTAGTAATAAGCTGTTGCTGACGTCGAGTATATTCTCGGCACACTTGCATCAAAGTGACGGATTCGTTAAATCTGAAATGAAGAGCAGAAAAGGCACATAATAATAATAATAATAATAATAATAATAATAATAATAATAATAATAATAATAATAATAATAATTGATAAATGATAAAAAAATAGCTTAGCGGTTCAAAAATAACCAGTACCCTTCTTAGACTAACGTTACGGTTCCCGGCGATGGTCAGACAACTGTTTTTGCACTACCAGTTACAACGTCCACACTAATTATTTCCTATCATTTGAACATTTCCTACTACTATCAACACAAAATGTTAAGGTAAAAGGTAAGGTTCATACACTTGAATTTCCTGATGGCCGCGTGTGACAACTAAAAACAAATTACGATATTCTTCAAATGAAAATTCCACCTAAAGCGGTACGAAGTGCCAATCAGAAATCGCCAAAGTACTGCTAAACCTGTTGTGACGTTGTCACTCAGTTGTTTATTCGACTAAATTACTTATGTACTTACGTTGCAGATAATTCCTTACCCTTATCTGCAGCTCGGTTGTATCTATGAGAGATGAGCACCTTGATTTTGGATGCTGGAGGTTAAGGAAGTGATTTCAGAAACTACGTCTAATCCACTCCTCTTCTGGCTTTGCATAGTAGTTAGACACGAGTGTGGACCACTGGTGTATTTCTGATGATAACCGACTTGAGCTGGAGACTGCATGACCATTTCCAATAGCGATTCCCAACGACAAAATTGTTTTTTAACGAGAAGGCCATGGAAAAAGTAAGTCTTAGGTTAAAGCTAACGGGAAGGGGAGTATCACGGAGCCTGCCCTGTACAAGCAAACCGAATTGTAAAAGACAGTACGGGAGCAAGTAGAAAATACAATGAGCGTAATTTGCTTGAGTCCACACCCACATGTGTTGCGTGAGTCTACAAGCGGCATAAAAGTATTGTGAACACTAATAGACACTGGGCGACATGCCTGCCTTTTACGCATGGGAGTACTAAGGTACCGACAGTAGTCCACGGAGGTGAAGATTAATAAAAGAATAGAAACCGCTCAGTAAGCAAAGCTTCAGTCAACAGCCTTAAGGATACATGATCGCGTCTGACTGCGACAGTCATGCCCAAGAACATTTTCAACCATTGATGTGGATAAACGCGCAGACCCCTAAACCTTGCGCAGAGAAGAGATGGAGGCTCTAGCGGAGCACCACCACATCATAGCCTGGACACTGCGGTATTTTCCAAACGTTAGCATACACACCGAACGACACGCAGTGCAGCGCATGCGCCGTCGGTACGCGGAGTAAATAGTGTAGCCGGCGTAGATCTTGAAATTCCATAACTTGAGCCATCCGTCGATAACTGAAAGGTCAATTAAATACACGGGGCGGCTCCCTAGTTTGATTACTATATGCAGAAGATTGACTAGTATTAATATGGAGCTAAAGATAACGTGTGCCAACAGCACTCTTGTGCTCATTTAGTAAAATGTTTCTCTTTTTGTGCGTTAATGAGACCGACAATAAGCGAAGAAAAGTTGTACCTCGACTTCCAACCTACTAACGGACCGTTGTATCGAAATTCTGTTTGCAGATTTGAAATCTGTGGCTAAGATGTGGCCATCCAAGTAACTCCCTTTTGAAATCGATTTCCGTGTGTCCTAACTCCGGGAATGGTTTGTAGAGGACGTTTCACGTCCTGGTAGAAGGGGAAGTTGTTGGGATTCAGTCGTTTCCATCCGCATCGGATCATGCTACTATGCCAGGCAAACTTCCCACGACAACTAGTGCACTCAGCGCGCCCCGACTGAACCACTCGTTTGCTTCAGCTGAACAGACAGACGCACTCAGATCATCAATACGACGTTGACCTCAAACAAATTTCCACGCCACCAAAATGTTTGTCCGACTACCCCTCCAACCTGACCGGTTGGCTGGGCACTGGCTAACACAGTTTATTCTGGCTAGAATGTCCATGATCCAGCGATGCGTTGCTTCCAGAACAGTACCACCAGCACTTTGAAAAACGCTGAAGTCGTGGACTGGGTGATGTCGACAGATATTCGGTGCCTTCGGTTAAACATTCCCTTACCACCGACATACCAAATGGTGACTGAGGAGTTGTTCAGTAGCACATTAAAAAGGTTTTTAGAATCTCGTATTTAATCTCCTCACTGTTAGCATTTTGTAGCAAACCTTCGGGGAAATCCCCAAATTGCTCTACTAAGTACGGAACGGCGACGATGCGATATAGATGATATAACTTGAACGACAAAATTCGGTGGGAAAATGTGATGTGAACTAAGCACCGTTGCCCGCCACCAAAGTTTCTAAGCACCTATACCGACCGAACAGTTGCTGAGTGGTGAGCTCCGATATTATGTCTCATAACATTTAAGCTTCAGGCTGGTCGCGGTACACATCCATCATTACTATCCGTTGTTATCCGGTGGGATTGTGCACATCGCACGCATGATCGTGGAGCTGCTGGTACTAGTTCATATCACAAAAGTTTTGCTCAGATTCTGAAGGTGATCCACAATCTTGATATGGCTTTCATTTTTTCGAGCAAATCATCCGTCCTTGATTAACAAGCGCACGCAACAGCACTCAAATTTTTCAAGGACGGCCTCGAGCCTGGCCACAAGGTACTAGAGTTGCCGATCAACCCAACAGTGAAGAGGAACATATGAAAGGAGGGAAAATTTACTAAAAAGGGTTAAAAACTGAGTAAACAAAGTTGAGCAGGAAAGCTAAGAACGACATGAATGCAAGTACGTCATTGACTGCTCCATACTGGTATCTCGGATAACGCTTCTAGTCGGCGATTTGGACGATCGAGCAGACGGCGCCCACCCACTTTACTCAATGGAACAGCCGAGGCCTATATATCTCGTGACCACATCGTTGGTTGATCACCACACGATTTATTCCGTTGGTGGTGGTCTGAGTGTAAAAGGCCCGGTACGGTAGACGCTTAGCTGACATGCGGAGTACGTGACCTAGCCGTCACATACTATGCAACGTGACCAGCTGACCGATTGACTGCACAGCTCCAGCGTTCCAGAATACGCATCCACAAACGGCTTCACCGGTTATGTCATCATCCCATTTGACGCACGTTAAATGGTAGAGACAGCGATAGACAAACACGGTAGGGTTGTTTATATCTTCGGCGGAGAGTAAAACAGAAAGCACACAAGCTTTTAGCGACACTACAGATGACAGTTTGACGAAGGCGACTCGTGTAGTAGGAATGTTTTAATTTGTGAGTAACGCTTTGCAAATTAAAAGGGCGAAATACATTTTACACAAGCCAGACCGGTCATTCACATTGTTCGCCAACCACCACACGTCCTCGACAAAAAGGCCACGTCATCTTCATCATAGGAAGCAATACAACGGGGACTCTCATTGATGATTAACTGACACACAACCACAAAGTAAAAAAGAAAACCTTGTATAGGAAGAAAGAAGAGAAAGAAGGCGGAAGGGACCTAACTACTAAAAATAGCTACGTCCATATTTGAACGTTCAACATCAAGGTGCCCACACCTTACAAACAAACAACCGAGCTGTAAGTGGAAGTAGCACGACATCAGCAAGACAACTTCCTTCCGGCTTTCACTGCCCCGCGTCATTAAATGTAATTACTTCACAGTTAATTACCGTGCATTTGAGTGCATGACTTCTGGAAAAACAATAAAACAAAACGGATACGCCCAGCAGCATGATCCAAGTGCAAGTGGGTAATCCAAAATAGACGACAGTCTTTAAAAAAGTGATGCCACCTGCAAATGACTATTATATGACTGAGATGTGTCTGTGGCTGAGGAAGTAGTGGTCTCCATGTGACAATGTCTCTTCCAGTATTGAAATACGTCGCTCGAAATAAGGAGACCGTGAAATTCGCACAGCTCAAGCAGCCATTCACTATTGTTAGTGAGTTGTGCTGGGATACCAAACACCGCCCAGCCGCTTTTACTCTGGAGAAAGACGACCAGGTTGAGCATCGAAACCGCCGGCTAGTATGGCGGTGATAGTGTTTAGTCTGCCTCAGAAGATCGTAAGGTAGGCCGTAGAACACACTGTCGGTGGCATTCGAACGCATTGGCACAGTGAATGCACAGCGTTTTCTTGGTTTGTAGTGACAGCCCCTAATCGATGTACTGAATCTCACAGCACAAACGACTAGTCACTGGGATCCAACCAAGTAAACATTGTTCCGCTCTGGAAATCATCGCGATTTCCACCCCCAGCTTGACTACGAGATTCAGCTTCGGCGTCACTAGAGACTCTAAGAGAGAAGCGCTTGGGTCGATGGTTAACTAACGGTGCATGAGTTGGAGATACGTGACTCCGAAGCTAAGCACACATCAAGCTCGAGACTTAAAAACGTACTCGCCAAACCAGCTGGCAAATCAATTTTTCGAAGAGTGTGGACACTGAAAGCGCTAGTTTGCTGGCTGTCTTGGCTTTAGAAAACGATTACCACTCGAAGGCGCAGGGAAGGCAAAAAACTTGGGTGTTAAAATAGAGAGAGAGAAATGGTGATAGATGGATGTCGGTGTCGGGAGGGCGACCAATTGTAACATTTACTGGTAGTTTATCTTGCTTGTCACTCACCCCTGGATATCCAGCACAGGGCAGTTGGACTACACAGAAGCGAAGTTTCCTTAGTATTACTGGGTGCTTGCCGAATACGCACACGCTGTGCAAACCTCTGAAGCTCTCCGCTAAGACCAGACATAAAACAGTCTAAGATAACACTCAAGACCTTACAGCACGTAAGGTCTCGCTCAGTAGATAACATTTATTGTAGAAGTCACTGGAAGAACTTGCACGGTTTCCCATAAGATGCAGCTGAGTTCTGATTGGGCGGTGATGTTCGTAATAGCGGTATCTTTGGGTTCACCAGACTGCGACCCAGTGGGATGAGAGAGTGAATAGGCCGACCCAATGGACAGTAAATGTAGGCAATTGATGCAAAACTCGTAACCCAACTTCGTGCCACAACATTATAGTCGGTTCTCAGAGCACACAGGAATGTCTCCTTTGACTCAAACAAGGCAAGTAATAGTTTACGGTCTATCAACAAGGTGACAACAACTGAGGAGCACCTTGAGAAAATTCTTGATGGTGAATACGGCGGTGACTCTCTTAAGCTGAGGTAAGAAACGGGGAGCCAGGTACGACGGCTTTCGGAGACCCAACCAGAAATACACGGAAAACAAATGCGCCAGTCTCATGACTGTGGTGTCGGAAGCATGTAGACTGGAGAACCGTATTGCGTTCTTGGAAGGCCTCTTGTAATCTGGTGACCTGTACCAGGTTTAACCTCATGCCAAGGGTTTGTCCAGAAGCGACGGGCGAGATAAGTGGCCATGAGAAAGAAACGAAATGGCCGACAAGATGCAGAAGAGAACGAAGTGAAGAAACGTCGGTCGGCCGAGACATTTTGCCGATTAGCTCTACGTCACTGAGTCCGTGCGACAGACAAATCTGATAGAAACAAACCCCAGGTAATTGGCGCAAAACATAAAAAAGAGCATTTGTCGTGGTGGGTGCGAAAACCACGTTGTATGGATTCATCAATAATACGGCAGAACGCGTAGTGCTGGTGTACCGACCCGAAGTGTACTCACGTAACGGCCAATCCGGCCGACATCTTCCATCATAGTAATACACATTATTTGCAAGGACTGTAGGCGTGAAAAATCATAACACTTTCACATTACGAGAGCGTAACCGGTAACCGTCAAGAAAAGCTCCATTTACAAACACAGACAATGAATCAAACCACAAAAATTACGGTTTGCAAGCGAACAGTGCAAAACAACGACCGATCAAGTGCAAAAATAGCAACAGCAAACGGGTAAACTGAGATGCACTGTCTGAGTAAGAGACGACCAACCGCAGCTATCTGTTTCTTAATGACGCTGCAAACAAACAGCAGGAGAGGAAAATAACTCACCGTTTGGAGAACGGGTGGGCCTGTAGATGAATCATGGTGATAAAGCGATGCGATAGTGCACTGTCGGGAACAACGCGCTCGCAAGGGCGCATTTTTAGCATCAGCGCTAGCAGAGACGCGAACTGTTGCCGATCGTCACGGTCGAACTCATAATCTGGGTCGTCACAAGAGGGAAGGCCAGATACTTCGCAAATCTGGTCCAACGAGGTGAAGAAATATTTTCTAGCTTCTTTTGCTTGTTGCCCTGTCTCCAGAGCATATTCTTCTTGGGTTTTTAAACGCCACTCACACTGGTAAATGTCCCGAATAAAAAAGGTGCCACACTTGCCAGCACTCTGAAGCAGGTCTGATGGCGGGAGGCCTTGTGTTTCCACAATATACCGCATCTTAAACAGGAAAATCAAAATGGGTGGACACGTACCTTTCGGAAAGTTCCTCATCTTTACCATAGGAAGCAAGAGACAAACAGTTGGCACTTACAATGGTATAAAACCAATAGATAAAAAAGGATAAAATAAACCTGAATCCCTTTCCACAATTCACTTATATTTGAAACACTCAACATCAAGGCATTAGTACTTTGGGAACTAGCAGACGAGATCAAATAACAATAAAAGACCTTTCTAATAGGCCTACTTCTGGCCAGGTTCAGTCAAACACGGTGATGGATAAAACCGAACAGATCGGAAAAATTGACAACTCAGCTGCAAATCCGAGTGAAAAGACTAACCTGGTCATACTCGGATGATCCGGGGTAAAGAGGCCATCCTAGGAAAAGTTCAGCAAGCACACAGCCCAAAGACCACATATCGATGGCTTCATTGAAAGGAAGCCCCAGGAGAATTTCCGGAGCCCGATAATACCTTGACTGGAGATAAGTGTTCTGGACGGCCTTAGAACTGTGGCATGCGGAACCGAAATCGATCACCTTAACACGGAATCGCAAAGCGCCAGCGGTTGTGGAGACTAACATGATGTTCTCAGGCTTGAGATCAGCATGAATAAGTCCCAATGATTTTAATTTGGACAGAGCAGTTAGAACTTGCTGGGCGATTGGGCGAATTTCAGGTAAAGAGAGAGGACGGAATTTGTTCGACTTCAAGTATTCGTATAAATTCTGTTCTAACAATTCAAAAACGAAGCACATGTGATTTTTATGTTGGAAGCACTCAATGGCCCGAACAATATTGTGCGACTCAGTGTCCTGCTGGCTAAGCGTCTGAAGGATTTGGATTTCAACGTTGCCCTGTCTCAGGTAGGAAGGAAGATTCTTTAATATTTTAATTGCTACACAACGTTTTGATGAACTACATCGGCACTTAACCACTTGCCCAAATGTTCCACGACCAAGAAATGCCAAAACTTCATAGGACTCATTGGAAGAGCGAAGTACCTCACCAACTACGATAGCATAGTCACCCTGTGTTATAGCACTTTTGGAGTTAACTTTCGACACGGTGGTGCTGAGCTGGCCGCTGTAGCTACTTGTATTTGATGAAACAGCGGAAGTGCCAGGAAGGAAAAACCGGTTAGTGCATGACGTGAGATGGTGCATCTGTTTTGGAGGAAGGCTTCATTGAAAGGAAGCCCCAGGAGAATTTCCGGAGCCCGATAATACCTTGACTGGAGATAAGTGTTCTGGACGGCCTTAGAACTGTGGCATGCGGAACCGAAATCGATCACCTTAACACGGAATCGCAAAGCGCCAGCGGTTGTGGAGACTAACATGATGTTCTCAGGCTTGAGATCAGCATGAATAAGTCCCAATGATTTTAATTTGGACAGAGCAGTTAGAACTTGCTGGGCGATTGGGCGAATTTCAGGTAAAGAGAGAGGACGGAATTTGTTCGACTTCAAGTATTCGTATAAATTCTGTTCTAACAATTCAAAAACGAAGCACATGTGATTTTTATGTTGGAAGCACTCAATGGCCCGAACAATATTGTGCGACTCAGTGTCCTGCTGGCTAAGCGTCTGAAGGATTTGGATTTCAACGTTGCCCTGTCTCAGGTAGGAAGGAAGATTCTTTAATATTTTAATTGCTACACAACGTTTTGATGAACTACATCGGCACTTAACCACTTGCCCAAATGTTCCACGACCAAGAAATGCCAAAACTTCATAGGACTCATTGGAAGAGCGAAGTACCTCACCAACTACGATAGCATAGTCACCCTGTGTTATAGCACTTTTGGAGTTAACTTTCGACACGGTGGTGCTGAGCTGGCCGCTGTAGCTACTTGTATTTGATGAAACAGCGGAAGTGCCAGGAAGGAAAAACCGGTTAGTGCATGACGTGAGATGGTGCATCTGTTTTGGAGGACCAACACCACTCCTGAATCCAATCCGATTTACGATTCCCTGATTAGCAACGAGAGGTGAAGCAGGCACGTAGCGACATTGGAGTTGAGGGGCCGTTGACTCCTCTGAATTTTGTAAATTCGCATCTTCAGCCTTCCGCTTTTTCGTAAAAGTATGCGAGTAAGCAATACACTGCTCTCCATTTCCATTAGAAATACCACCGTTGAACTTCTTCGTGAGATCCGTAGCTCCCCCTTGAGAATAACGTGGTTGGATTGAGGAGTGTTTCGCGATTTTCAGCTTATTTTCCTTGTACACATGATTTTCAATGACGGTCGGTTGGACCAAGCGCAAAGTGTTGGATGGTTCACATATTGGAATAAGAGCATGAAAACCAATGCCCTGGTTTGGAATGACGCCAAACATCGCAAACGCAAAGTGGAAAATAACAACTGAGATCCGGTTAAAACATGGTGATCCCACAAAGCCCGAATTCAGGCCCGCCACAAGCACGAGCCCAAAGAACGGCGGACTACGCCTTCGGACAAACGAGCCGCTCTGAAATAAACCATCTAACTAATAACATAGGGAAAAATAAAGAACAAATTTCAGCTGGACATAACATTGCCGACGGTACTTTTTGAAATCAATTTTGAAACTGTGAATGCAGAACAGCGGACAATTCGCACTTAATACGGAAGTAGTGCGCCATTTTTAATTGAGTTTTGTGATTTAGTGAGTTCAGCATGAAGGCTAGTCGTACGTCGTGACTTCTTCCGTTATCGTAGATGAAAAACTTATTTCACTGCATATCACACCTGTCAACCTTGGTACTGAATGCAGAAATCAAAAATAAATCTGCGTCATTGAAGCACTTCTGTTTGTTTTAACCAGCCGAAAATTGAAACGACTTCAATGCATTTTTTTCTTCGAAAGCCAATATGGCTGCTGTGGTGATCACATGTGCCTGACAATTGTTGTGTGTTAATATACGGTAGTCAAAGCACTGTGTATATATACGATGATGCAGACCATACCAGCATAGCTGTGTGGTGTCTACAGTTCATAATCATATTTTGCAACTCTTTCGTATGTTTTCGTACACACCATCAAGTTAAGGTCACCTGTACACTTGTTTGAAAGCATCATCATTTTTTCACATTGGCTGTTTCGGTATAAAAACAGGGGTTACTTTAGTGCTCGTCGCAATAAGTCGCTTTTACCCTAGGCACGCAATTGTCAGACGTGAAAAACAAAAGGGCGTTAAGGAAAGAGACCAAATCTTCATTCGACAAAATGTACAGGTTGTCTCTAAAAGCGATACAAACGGCACCAGCACACGACTTAGCTAGAGAGGCTAGAGACCGGCCGTCGAAGAGCGAGTTAACCGGAAGAATGTGACATGTCTTTCGGGTTCGTGCCACAGTCACATTACATGCAAAAAGACAACCGGTCAACATACATCATGCGAACTTTTTTAATAGCCTAGGTACAACATGCAACTATGATTTTTGGAACCATTCTTCAGATCACACCGCAAGCAAGCCAGTGCAATCTTCAAGCCGCTATATTACCGCGCGCCCTCTCTGTCTCCTTCGTTTGCGTGGATATTTAAGCTGGTGAAGCAATCGCACGGTGAAACTTTTCTGGCTCCACATGTTTTATATCTTTCGTCATTCCACCTCGTGTGTAGAATTATCTACCAGTCATCGTCCAGATCTACCCCGTAACACTGTCTTTCTCTCGGATGGTGGCCTATCCAATTTCACAAATTCCGACCTGTTATTGATTCATTCCCATTGATTGGGTACGTATTTCTTTTACTTATAGGTGCGCCTTTGTGCACACTTGTTACCGTTACACCTCCTTTTAGCGTTACCATTTTTTTCGTCATTCTCATCATTCAATTAGTCAGGCCACTACAGACAAATAAATATACGCATATCTGTTAAGCCCAACTAACTGTTTCTTCTTCTGCGTGTTGCAAAAGTGGATACCACGGAACAAACACGCACATCTATGTCATAAAACACTTTCTGATGCTCCCAAAGCTGGAATTTGTGTCAGTTTCCCGTTACAGATGGCATGGAACTCGGCAGACCCGTGATATTCATGTACGTCTGCTGTGGAAACTGTGCTTCACTACGTTGGTCGTTCGAGATTCTTCAAACAAGGACGAGCGAGCACGTTGTGGTAAAGACGTTTATGACAGGGAAATGACTGTACAAATGAGGACAGCCCATTGCCGTATCTACAAGCAGTAAGAAATCCATATGGGCAAGGTAGCCCCGAAAACCTATCGTTTTGAAGCTGATCAGCTGATCTTCCACTCTGAATGCATCCAAACGGACGACATGATTGATTGACCATTCTGCGGCAACCAGCTTTAAACTCAGCCACCTACCAGGTGCCAGCTTTAAATTCGTAAATTTGTCGGTTCCCTACACTTCAGCTAGTCTTTGCACTCCTCCAGTGATTATGAGCGAGGCCCCGCACAGTGTCCACCATGCAGCTGGAATTTGACCGGTCAGCGAACAGCGTGCCCATCGTACACGAGCTCACGATATCGCGAATCATTACCACCTGGAACGAGTCTTCTCTGCATATCATTGAAGAAGGTGAGATGCTTCACATATGCATACATTGTTATGTTGCAGATATCAGACAAGATAATGAAGACATTGTCTGGTAAACAGGTTCAGTCATCCGGAACTACAGAAAGTTATGCAGCGGCTACATTCCGCACTGGAAGAAACAACAGGTAGTACGTACATTTTTTTCCATATACTCAAAATAGATATCCTCACCTCATTTTATTCGTGTTCGTTCCCAGTGACTTCCTCCATTGAAACATGGGGTACCGTTTGGCTCCACTCGTAAAGTAAGATAAACTTAACACGGGGTACACTTTGGCAGCGTACATCACGCCTGAATAGAAAATTTTACAACTATGACAGAAATGAACGGGCGTGCATGTAAAATATAATCAAGAAAATGCTGCCGGCTTGCCGAGTTCTGGCACACCATACCATGTTGGAAATCGTTTACTGCCGTGACTTACGATTGCAGCCTTATGAAAAGCTCAGTCATCATGATCCAACAGCGGTTAAGCCGATGGGGACAAAATTGGCTTCGCATGTTTAATCGGATCCAGAATGTTAGTAAAACATGTTTCTCTACTTCTGTGAAGTTAAATTCCACTATATCCGCAGATTAACCTTGAGCTTTAGTGTAGTTTCACTGTTTCGTTAAACTTTTCATTAATTATTGTGCGATCAAACTTGCGAGCACCTCTTGCTTACGTCTTGGGGAAAATTTACATCAACGGAATTTAAAGACTTTCCGAAGTGAAACAGGCCACGATAGTAGAATGACTTCGGTGACTTAAAAATCATGATTTTCTCAACGATTACATAGATAAATTTTGTCCGCCAGCAGGAAGGAGCTAGGTTCAGTAGATTGGTGATGGATGAATTAGTGAACCATGAAACCGGAGGCGACAAACCTGAAACCCAGAAGCACGTACAGTATCTGAATAACAAACGGAAGAAATAGATCCAAAAGAATCTGAAGGCGGACAGATAATCCGCAGGCATATGGGTCTAAATCTTCAAAAGTAATGAGTAGAAAAAGGTTTGTTTGTTAATCCAATCGACTGTGTTACAAGTCCAGATTGAGAACGTACCCCCTAGGAGTAGTATTCCCAGAGTTGTCAAATAAGACTCAACAGTCGTGGACAGGATTCATAAGGATTAGAAATGTACGCAACGAATCACCCTCTGTAATCTCCAAAACTGAAGGCTCATTGAGCCTGTCCTCGTGCGACTTCAGGGATGGCGTTTGTGGTCCTTGATTGGACAGCTTCAGGTAGAGCCTTTGATGAGATAAGATCGAAGGAAGCAGTTACCGAAAAGTTCAGAGCTTGCGGTGTTAAACCAATCAATGAGCCGCTTGGAAAGCTCTGGGGTCCAGCTGGTTTTCCTGACTCTAGCCTCTTTGTTTAGCGAATTCGGAAACGCAGTAGTGATATTATGCCACATGTTTGGTATTGTCCACGAATCGCAACAGGGAAGAGGACGGTGGGGAGGATGTCATTTATGTGGGTTCGAAAGTCAACTTGTCCGAGATCCAAGCCTTGGGAAACTCCATGTTGTTCCCATGCGGACCGGAGAAGCAGGAGTTGTTCCAAGCATGGTGAAAGCGAGTGATGAGATAGAAGTGTAGCCACCCTATCAAATTTCTATGAACGCCGAGGCTGCCCAGTTTATCGAGTAGCACGGCATGGTTTAATCGATCGAACGCCCTGGGAAAAACCAGATAAGCAACCATTGTAGTGCTGTGATCGTCCGACTGCGCCCCTTGGTCATTGCCAACAGAAGGTTTGTTGCATGTGCACAGGAAAGTTTTTAGCTGACAAGCTGTTAGAAAGAGCATAATGCACAGGCACTTCGAGCACCCTGGATGCAATGGTAAGGGCGGCTACTGGTCCATGGATTAATGGAAGTATACGGTGAGCATCAATGTATGTCCAGGGGGCTAGTAACCTGTTCGGCACCCTCAGGCAAAACAAAGAAACTGACCCTTTCCCATCCGGGTAGCTATTCTGGAGGTTACTCAGCTTGAATACTCCAGTTAGCGCAGATGTGCCTACGGTATATACAAAATGAGTGAGGGGGTCTGTTGCAACCGTGCTGAGTGGTGTAAAAGGTAAGCAGTTTTTATCATTATAGTCAGCTGGTATACTAGCATACACATTGTCAGTAGTGATGAGTCCCAGAAGACCCATCAGCTAAGAAAAATGGCTTCAGCTGTGCGAGCCTGAGATATGTATGGGAACGATCCTCTTTGATCGGACCCAGATCGACTCATGAGCCGTTGCTGCTAACAAAAGTGGTCTTTCTGGATGAAGGTCCTGGAGAAATTTTGAAAGCAAACGTAGGACTTCCGATCATATTCAATCCCAGATATCCGGATGGTCACCCAAGCCTGCCTTCTTCTGCGGACCAGTTGGAAGGTTTTGAGCCTAAGTTGCCCGGGGACTTCCGATGGTTTAGCTATACCGACCTCGGCAACCACGTCGAGGGCTTCGGGAAACTTCGTACACAGATCATTAACAGATCAGGATGGGTCAAGTTTTTTTCAAGTCAGAGACGAGAGATATAGCCTGAAACGTCGCACACCCATTCGTCTAGTGTTTCTGTTACAGGTGTTCACTGAGTCCCCGCTTCTAGCGCTACGGGCAAAACCAACCCACGTGGTCACTTTTTTGGGAACTGTGACCTCGAGGCTTTTCACTGATGGGAACGTTAGCAAGTCGCAGTGCGGCTCGACCGTTTCAACAGGGTGTGTAATCGCTAGTGTGTTTGGTCGGCTTGAGTGAGTTACCGATAAAAAATTTAGCTGCCACTGGACCTTCGGTGCCCGAGTGTGAGACAGTTGGGAGGTTGGTTTCATGAGTGAGTTGGCAGATATGTGAATTTAGATGGGACCTAATAATAAAAAGCCAGGGATTTGGCTGAATTCGAACTGGCAACAGAAAGCAGTATGTCTCAGCACACCAATCGCTATACCAGGCACCACGAGGCCATTGCAGAAGCTGGGAAATTCCACACCCAGTTTCTGTAGCCTACTTGTCCCACTGTCATGCATGGAACCTAAAAAATGATCCAGGCTGCCCCTCAAACAGTTCGCGCTAGGGCATACGAAGGCCACTTTTGAGCATAAAAAGGGTGTTACTACTGAGTGGTTTGGCGGATGTGAACTTTCCGAACTGCTGGTATGGCTTTGCAGCTCAGCTGGCAGAGAGGTTGACGCGTTGAGTCAGGCTGTTTTTGTCGCTGGTTTGAATCCAGCCAGAGCCCTGAATTCTCACATATAGGTCTAATCTAAATTTAATTTAAGGTAAGTTAGTCTACTCACGCAAGAACTTGAGAGTATACCAGTGAGGTTATTCATTCTAACTCGGAGTCGATTAGTTCATGCAGGAGAAGGTCGGAACGCGGAAAGCGAGGGTTTACACCAACTTGTCAACCTCCAGAATCGGCCGATGTCACGAGGTGCTGGAAGGACTCTGGTGTTGTATGCAATACGGAAAGTGTAATCTGGATGAGGTTAGGTGAAGCCCTATTTTCAGGAAACGTAGGTACGTTCCTGATCTCCAAATTGGATCTAAGTTAGGCATGGAAACCCAGGATTTAGTATTCCTGATGAAGACTAACTCTGAAGAGTAAAAGACTTCTTTCAGTTCGTTCAACTTATCTGACGAGCCTCAATCATTAATATATAAGCCGTTTGAAAAGTTGAAAAAGAAAAAGTGGGCGGGATCCGGGCCAGATAAACAGGGTTTCCCGTTTACTCAGCAGGAGGTTAACTCGTCACCGACCCTACCGTAGTCAGCTGAGACCCATTTTGTTCTTCCTGTTGAATTGTAGCACTGAATACCGGATGATCCATTGAAGAAATCATGAAGTGGCTCAGGCGACTTAATGAACCCGACCTGGGATCCTCACATTTCTCCCCCGATCAGTCCGAGTGAAGTGATATTCCTGCGTGAATGAAAAGGAGGTCGATGCTAATGGTTGTTAATGACATTGGTAGCCACAAACTGGGAAGGGACTGTAAATTTTAGGAGTCGCGGGTCATGCCTTTGGAAAATCGTGTTGTGAAACGGGCTTGTTGTGAGAAAATGTTACCCACCGCAGGTTAGTCCCAAGGAGACCCCGCTGATTAAGGTCCTACTCCAAGACATCGTCGAGTAGAACAGGGAACTCTCGAATTGTGGTGTTTCTTGCCATATGTTGAAGGGGGAGTCCCCTCAACTGTTTGCGCGTCTGTTACTCCGTCCAAGACGTACCATGGTGTGCGCAGTCTCCAGAGTGTGATCAGAGTTTCTAATCAGCAGAAGGAATCCATTAAATCATCGTTAGTTCGTTAGTCATACAGGCGGGCCGAAGGGGTATTGGAGTGTTCCGACCAAACCTGCCTGGCCAACCGAGCCAGGGAGAACGGACGAGCCGAGCTAGCCCTTGCTTCAGGGTAGCATACATCCCCAGGTTCGCAATCAAGCTCACCTCTAAGTTTCATCGAGCTTCCTAAGCATCCCAGAAGGTCCTAAACGATAATGGCCTCCAAGGGCCATGATTTTTGGCACAGTGACAGCCGGAGTGGCCGTACCCTTCGAAATCGTTCGGGGCCATTTGAAGCAATGTCGGGCTGCGGGGTCACAACAGACGCGTGCTCCTGCACGTCATCCGTTGACGCAGTCGTGACGCCGCGGGCTGTTAGCGACCGATTTGCCAGGTAGCAGAAGAAGTGCTTGTCGTCAGTGTGGTTGCAGCGGTGTCAGTGATACTGCTGTTTTGCTCGGCAGACCCATGTGATTCGCATTGTAGCAGAGCGCATTTCGGTTCAGTTGAGGTGTGAATTCTAGAAGCCTTCATGAGGACTATCGTGTATTACACGTGGTTTAACAGGTTAAAATGAAAAGGCTGTGTCGCGTAGTCGCGTACTTGGACTATTATTTTGCAAGGCCACCAATTCGAGAGTCTCACTGTTTTTATTGAGTGACAACCGGGGAGTATCATAAGCAACATGATAACTTAGTAAAATGATCCAACTGGTATCAGAACATTTTAAAGCACCTCGTTCCGATTACGCGCGTGGGTGATTATATCATCAATCAGCAATATCAGTGATTCATCCACAATTCTAAGAGAGGGGGCCCAAGGTACTTAGAACAAGTCGATTGGTCGCATTTGGGATCGTGTGGTTGTCCGCTGACCAGAAAAGCAGTTATCACAAATAGGGTGTAACGCCGATCCTGTGCATTGCATCAGGTATCAATAAAATATTGTTACTTTGAGTCTGAAGATGTCTCAAGTAGATGAGAGTCTAGCAATGCTTTAAAGCTGCTTCTAGGAGCACAGCTAATGCCCCCAGACGAAGTTTGCACTGGCAATAAGTAACGTACTGAGAAAGGCGCTGTTTTCTGATAACGTGGAGTTTTTTCATATAATGCTGTTGACCGTCACCAGTCCTTTTTCTTTAGCTCTTGACCAGTGTGGTGGCACCACGCGAGAAGGTCGATCTTCAAGCCCACAGTCACAACTTGAGTAGCAAACCAATTAGTGGTCTTACAAAATACTCACGAGGCGCTTGAGAAGCTGCGTTGCTCATACATTCGAAATTCCTCTTAACCAGAGTGAAAGCAGAAAATATATTTCGTTGTTGCCATCACATGATGACATGCACAGAGTCTGTTAGGAGGAATCGAGATGCTAGTAAAATGGTTCAACTCGCAGTTCCCGGTACTCAGAGTATTGGGTGCACTCTGGTTCAAGAAAGGGTTGACGATCACCAAAATTTGAACCAAAAAAGGTTTCAAACATTTTTCCAGGTTGCAAATTTGTTGGTATCAGAACTGAGAAGCTTCGTTCCAACTGTTTGCGTTTCATATTTGATTTAAACAACCTGGCGATTACCTTGCTTCTGTTGAAATAATTTGTCACTGAACGTTCGCGGCGCGAGGAGAAATTCCTCAACCGGTCCATTCGCGTGACTGCTCACCTGTGACCTTGTTGGCCTGGTAGAGAAACCCCCGATTAGGTTGAATGAGACTATCGCTGGGAACGATTAGGGTTTGCCCCTTGTAATTATTGAGGCATTTCATCTAACATTTTCACAGAAATTTGCGTCCAACTTTGATTAAATTTGCTGATCTGTTTTTGGGCTACGTGTAAATCAACGGACAGACGTGGACCATCAAACCCACAGTACCACTTCTCTGGGGTGGTGCGTGACACAGGCACTCAACACTCACTATGGTGCACCACGCGAGTATTCTGACGGTGGATTATTGCTAGGTGTGTTTAGATGTGGTAGGCCGGCGCAGCGGAAGAGTAGCCTACGGCTTGCAGAAATTCCTGACACAGTATGACATGTAATCATCTTAAAAACTCTATAGACACTCAGGGGTTATCTACGACTGCTTCCCTCTACTGCCTCAATATATGCACAGATGTTTTGGTACGATAGATATTTTCATCTCGGAAACTGTTTCCTCAGTGAACATGGAGGTTGGTATTGGTTAGTTAATCCTTGGAGCATCGTAGTAATGTGGACGTGACGAAAATGGACAGGTCCACCTAACCAGGACGTACTCCTTCGCCAGCGGCCCGCGAATGACAAAAGCTTTCAGGATAAACGCATTTTTGTGTACTGGCTACCACGCAGCACTCTGCCTTAGGCCCACCTGCGACATTTTGGCCCATTGACTTTCCAAACCAGATCATACAAACATTCATATAGCCTGCTTCCAACTAACCGGAAGCCCTTTCACGTAAGCGCTAGGACCTACGAATAACGGATTTGTTGCTCTACTCAGCGTTACACGTTTATCTTCAAAGGATTCGAGGGAGTGCCAGTGGGATCCCCGTTATATTTTCCTTAGGAATACTAATGGAAATGGTATATTTCCCGACGCATCTGTGAGAAACACGCTCAGGAGAGCGTGATCAATGTACACATTTCAAAGCCATGTACACATTTGCACACCACAACTTTAAATTGTGCATTGAGTCGGCTATGCGAATAAAGCACCATATAGATATCATATTAGCGAAAAATTCCATTTTAGGAAGAGAAATTCGAGGTACATGCTCATAAGATGAGAGTAATCAGAATCTCCGAAATTTGCTAAAGTGTTCGAGCGGTTACATCAATTGACACTTTATGAGGTAATCACTGACCTAATGGTCAGGGTCGTGCCAAAAAGGAAGTGTTTAGAGGATGGAGAGAATGTACTGTCGAAGAATTTCACCGTCATTCCATGTAGATAGCCCCGGAAAATGCGTAGAAAATTTTGTCAGGGTGGAGGAAGATGGGAAAGCGTACACTTTTGCGGGAGAATGGGTGGACCACACGAGTGGAGGTTTTTTGCTCGAATTCGAGAGTATTTTTCGGATCTCGTGGAATGCTCAGGCATTACAGGATTTTGAGTGTCCGGGTGGGGTGGANTCTGGAATACCAGTGTCGTTAGATTAGTCAATATATGACATCCATAGCATACGCGTTTCAGTCAGATGAATATGATTCGAGATAACATGTCAATACACGTATTTGTGGTGAGTCAAGAAAGCGTAACTGGTCTTAGGAACCCGGTGATGTTTTTTTTTATCTTGAGGCGTGCATGTTTTGTTTGTATATCTAAACATTTGCTTGCTTCCGGAGTGATCGATGCAAACTCAGTGTCATTTCACTGGAGTATTCATTGCTTTGTAATCCGAGGATCGTGTAGTTACGTAAACAGTTCGTAAGAACTGTGACAATACTGTTTCTGGTTTTGTCTCATCATGTGTGGACTGTGGCGCGTATTTATACAGCCATGTAGTAGCCAAATGGTGACTACCACTTCCCAGTTTTGTGACCTTATTTCTGAACCAAGTTTACTTCATGTCAATACTGCTTTCTACCGTTTTAACCGTAGACTGGTAACACAATGGAGGCAACCGGCTTTGTCTTCCAGATTGGTGTGTACAGCTTGTTCAAAAACATCACGCAGATTGAGATGTTTGATGTTCTGGAAACCTACGTTGCCCTGAAAATTAATGTCTGGAATACCAGTGTCGTTAGATTAGTCAATATATGACATCCATAGCATACGCGTTTCAGTCAGATGAATATGATTCGAGATAACATGTCAATACACGTATTTGTGGTGAGTCAAGAAAGCGTAACTGGTCTTAGGAACCCGGTGATGTTTTTTTTTATCTTGAGGCGTGCATGTTTTGTTTGTATATCTAAACATTTGCTTGCTTCCGGAGTGATCGATGCAAACTCAGTGTCATTTCACTGGAGTATTCATTGCTTTGTAATCCGAGGATCGTGTAGTTACGTAAACAGTTCGTAAGAACTGTGACAATACTGTTTCTGGTTTTGTCTCATCATGTGTGGACTGTGGCGCGTATTTATACAGCCATGTAGTAGCCAAATGGTGACTACCACTTCCCAGTTTTGTGACCTTATTTCTGAACCAAGTTTACTTCATGTCAATACTGCTTTCTACCGTTTTAACCGTAGACTGGTAACACAATGGAGGCAACCGGCTTTGTCTTCCAGATTGGTGTGTACAGCTTGTTCAAAAACATCACGCAGATTGAGATGTTTGATGTTCTGGAAACCTACGTTGCCCTGAAAATTAATGTCTGGAATACCAGTGTCGTTAGATTAGTCAATATATGACATCCATAGCATACGCGTTTCAGTCAGATGAATATGATTCGAGATAACATGTCAATACACGTATTTGTGGTGAGTCAAGAAAGCGTAACTGGTCTTAGGAACCCGGTGATGTTTTTTTTTATCTTGAGGCGTGCATGTTTTGTTTGTATATCTAAACATTTGCTTGCTTCCGGAGTGATCGATGCAAACTCAGTGTCATTTCACTGGAGTATTCATTGCTTTGTAATCCGAGGATCGTGTAGTTACGTAAACAGTTCGTAAGAACTGTGACAATACTGTTTCTGGTTTTGTCTCATCATGTGTGGACTGTGGCGCGTATTTATACAGCCATGTAGTAGCCAAATGGTGACTACCACTTCCCAGTTTTGTGACCTTATTTCTGAACCAAGTTTACTTCATGTCAATACTGCTTTCTACCGTTTTAACCGTAGACTGGTAACACAATGGAGGCAACCGGCTTTGTCTTCCAGATTGGTGTGTACAGCTTGTTCAAAAACATCACGCAGATTGAGATGTTTGATGTTCTGGAAACCTACGTTGCCCTGAAAATTAATGTCTGGAATACCAGTGTCGTTAGATTAGTCAATATATGACATCCATAGCATACGCGTTTCAGTCAGATGAATATGATTCGAGATAACATGTCAATACACGTATTTGTGGTGAGTCAAGAAAGCGTAACTGGTCTTAGGAACCCGGTGATGTTTTTTTTTATCTTGAGGCGTGCATGTTTTGTTTGTATATCTAAACATTTGCTTGCTTCCGGAGTGATCGATGCAAACTCAGTGTCATTTCACTGGAGTATTCATTGCTTTGTAATCCGAGGATCGTGTAGTTACGTAAACAGTTCGTAAGAACTGTGACAATACTGTTTCTGGTTTTGTCTCATCATGTGTGGACTGTGGCGCGTATTTATACAGCCATGTAGTAGCCAAATGGTGACTACCACTTCCCAGTTTTGTGACCTTATTTCTGAACCAAGTTTACTTCATGTCAATACTGCTTTCTACCGTTTTAACCGTAGACTGGTAACACAATGGAGGCAACCGGCTTTGTCTTCCAGATTGGTGTGTACAGCTTGTTCAAAAACATCACGCAGATTGAGATGTTTGATGTTCTGGAAACCTACGTTGCCCTGAAAATTAATGTCTGGAATACCAGTGTCGTTAGATTAGTCAATATATGACATCCATAGCATACGCGTTTCAGTCAGATGAATATGATTCGAGATAACATGTCAATACACGTATTTGTGGTGAGTCAAGAAAGCGTAACTGGTCTTAGGAACCCGGTGATGTTTTTTTTTATCTTGAGGCGTGCATGTTTTGTTTGTATATCTAAACATTTGCTTGCTTCCGGAGTGATCGATGCAAACTCAGTGTCATTTCACTGGAGTATTCATTGCTTTGTAATCCGAGGATCGTGTAGTTACGTAAACAGAATCGGGCTTCGCTGTTTGCTTGGCTAATGCTTGGGCTACCAGCAGAGTCATTCGAATGAAAGGAATGAGGCTGACCTTCTGGGGAGCAATTCGGCTTCTGGAGAGTTGTAATCCAGTTGAATCTCTCTTTCCTCGTCTGCCTGTTCTTTTGGGGCGTTGGCTATCCTCGATGTCTCCAGGGTAGTTTAGGATAAACCGCCCCTCCTTTTTCCAACTAGTATGGAAAATAAGGACGGTTTGTTGCTTTCCTCATCATGACTATCTGATTTGATTCTCTTCGGAGTGCGTACAGAATCAAAGATAAGCAATTCTTAGGAAGGACATACTGTACATCGTCTGATCCTCTGTTTAAAAAATAGACTGATTTCAGAGCGTAACATGCGTTCTGCCAGAAATATGCTTGTTCACAAACTAGCCTTTCTAGAACTGTACAGACTGCAAGCAAACGCTTGCAGTTCAACGAAGGCAGGTGGAAAATATGAGGCAGTGGGTGACCAGCTCGGTCTGTGTGTGTGTGCGTGTATGTCTGATCCGGAGGGCTCTGCTGACTGTGACTTCGGTCCTTGCAGGTTCAACCTTGTCAGATTGGCCGAAGGGGAGCAGCCAGACAAAAAGCAGATGCGTGAGTGGCTGTGGTCCTCTATACATTCTTTCCTTCGGCTTTGTTGGTGTATTGTATGATGAATGCTCTGCCTGGCTTTTCATAGTTCAATGAGAATTTNTCCACCCCACCCGGACACTCAAAATCCTGTAATGCCTGAGCATTCCACGAGATCCGAAAAATACTCTCGAATTCGAGCAAAAAACCTCCACTCGTGTGGTCCACCCATTCTCCCGCAAAAGTGTACGCTTTCCCATCTTCCTCCACCCTGACAAAATTTTCTACGCATTTTCCGGGGCTATCTACATGGAATGACGGTGAAATTCTTCGACAGTACATTCTCTCCATCCTCTAAACACTTCCTTTTTGGCACGACCCTGACCATTAGGTCAGTGATTACCTCATAAAGTGTCAATTGATGTAACCGCTCGAACACTTTAGCAAATTTCGGAGATTCTGATTACTCTCATCTTATGAGCATGTACCTCGAATTTCTCTTCCTAAAATGGAATTTTTCGCTAATATGATATCTATATGGTGCTTTATTCGCATAGCCGACTCAATGCACAATTTAAAGTTGTGGTGTGCAAATGTGTACATGGCTTTGAAATGTGTACATTGATCACGCTCTCCTGAGCGTGTTTCTCACAGATGCGTCGGGAAATATACCATTTCCATTAGTATTCCTAAGGAAAATATAACGGGGATCCCACTGGCACTCCCTCGAATCCTTTGAAGATAAACGTGTAACGCTGAGTAGAGCAACAAATCCGTTATTCGTAGGTCCTAGCGCTTACGTGAAAGGGCTTCCGGTTAGTTGGAAGCAGGCTATATGAATGTTTGTATGATCTGGTTTGGAAAGTCAATGGGCCAAAATGTCGCAGGTGGGCCTAAGGCAGAGTGCTGCGTGGTAGCCAGTACACAAAAATGCGTTTATCCTGAAAGCTTTTGTCATTCGCGGGCCGCTGGCGAAGGAGTACGTCCTGGTTAGGTGGACCTGTCCATTTTCGTCACGTCCACATTACTACGATGCTCCAAGGATTAACTAACCAATACCAACCTCCATGTTCACTGAGGAAACAGTTTCCGAGATGAAAATATCTATCGTACCAAAACATCTGTGCATATATTGAGGCAGTAGAGGGAAGCAGTCGTAGATAACCCCTGAGTGTCTATAGAGTTTTTAAGATGATTACATGTCATACTGTGTCAGGAATTTCTGCAAGCCGTAGGCTACTCTTCCGCTGCGCCGGCCTACCACATCTAAACACACCTAGCAATAATCCACCGTCAGAATACTCGCGTGGTGCACCATAGTGAGTGTTGAGTGCCTGTGTCACGCACCACCCCAGAGAAGTGGTACTGTGGGTTTGATGGTCCACGTCTGTCCGTTGATTTACACGTAGCCCAAAAACAGATCAGCAAATTTAATCAAAGTTGGACGCAAATTTCTGTGAAAATGTTAGATGAAATGCCTCAATAATTACAAGGGGCAAACCCTAATCGTTCCCAGCGATAGTCTCATTCAACCTAATCGGGGGTTTCTCTACCAGGCCAACAAGGTCACAGGTGAGCAGTCACGCGAATGGACCGGTTGAGGAATTTCTCCTCGCGCCGCGAACGTTCAGTGACAAATTATTTCAACAGAAGCAAGGTAATCGCCAGGTTGTTTAAATCAAATATGAAACGCAAACAGTTGGAACGAAGCTTCTCAGTTCTGATACCAACAAATTTGCAACCTGGAAAAGTGTTTAAAATTACTTCGGTTCAAATTGGGACGAATCGAAAAACTGAATTACGGCTGGGTCAAGGAATAATTCGTACAAAATCACCCAAATTCCTTCCCGGTTATGGACTGGTTAGAATTTTTTGTTATTGCGGAAATCTGAATAAATATGGGAATGTTGCTTCAGAACACCTTGCGATGAGCGTGTAATCATGACGTCTGTACGACAAACCAGCCAGTTGGTAATCGGCAATTTTTTGAGATACCTCATTTAATTTCTGATCCGCCATATTTCTTGATGTGTGAGTTGTAATTCTACATCACTCGGCAGAATGTTCTATGCCGCTGCGACGAATGAGACGTCCGCCGTGTAAACAGAGAACGTATGTGAACACTCTTGTACACATGAAAATGTACGACGTATCGGCCGCCATCTGCTTATCGATACTCCGTAATTTTTCGCAAATTTGGGTTTATCCTTTTCAAGAGTTTTCCAGTAGATCTCACACTGAAATGCTTCTGAGTTTATTCGCGAAAACAGTCGTGCTCTGTCAGTTGCTTATGGCGAAATGTCGTTTCGTCTATCCGCGCCGAAATAAACGGATCGATCGATGAGGCGTGGTTTCACTCAATACAAGCCGTTTTCTCTGCTGGGAATATATAGTCCAGAAAGCCAAATATCCGTGTGGTGCGATCCTCTTCTTTTGGTATACACGGCATCGTGCAGTATCTCAAATGTTGTCTTATTTTTATATGCAGCGTACACCATTTGCCTTTGTACGGAGTGTACATCCTTGATTGTGTCAGTTTGTCCAAACTACATTTTTCGAGTGTGCCTCTCCTCTCATTGGTGATTCTGTTCCACTTGAATCGGAAGTGCCTACAGTGGGTAGTCGGTGACCGCGATTTGAGCTCACTGTTCATTTCCATTTCTCTTTTTAAAGCTAACTTCCTACAAGCTTCACAACAGAAGCCGAGAACTTATTTAGGATTGGTTCCTACTACTTCCTCCACAATCACTTGAGTGAGGTGATCATATGCGGCACAGAAAATTTATAAGCGAGGTTGATGTGTAACTCATTTAATTCTGATGTTTGTGTCGTATCTGATAAGACCCACGATAGGCCTCCGTAGTTTGCGCATGCCAGTTAACGTCACTTCGGGACAGCTCTGAATGGAAAATTATTCAATACCGGTGCAATACATGATTGCTGCTGGTGCTGTCGATAGCTTAGTCGACAGGTTGGTTGCCGTCGCTGATAATACGCTAGAAACATTTCTATCGCACTCAGGTATTGTAGTAGCTGCGATTATTCTTCCGTCATCCACGTTGGCTTCACTAAATTCCGCTAAAACTTTTGCCAGTAGTACGAACCCCTCTGCACAGCCTGGCTTGGCCGTTCAATATGTCCAAAAGAAGCCCATAGAAAACTCTCCGTCATCGAATTGCCGTGGTTAATGGAGGTAATATTGAGCCCACTAAAACCTTTAACAAAATCCAAAGAAATGCATCATATTTTGTATAATACACAGTAGCTACCCAGCCGACCCAAACCATCCCGCCAGCCTCTGAGAGAGGCAGCCTTCGCCTTCCCAGCCGCCTGCTAATTTGCCAGCATATATCAGTGATCGATTAAAGGGCCTACGCTGTTCACTCGACACAAAAGGCGAAATTGACGTTCTTCCACCTCAGTCGACTCTAGCTTTTTATGTACATCGTACAGGCCACAGTTCCAAGTCACCCAAAACCATCAGGGAACTCCTGTTGACTACCTTGTTTGGGCTCCGTCGACGGTTTTAACGAGTAGTCCTGCTTATTCGGGCCTCAACGCAGTTAACTAGTGCCGATTTTGTGGAACACATCAACCTCCAGTTAAAGTAATTTATTGTACGCGGATCTGAACAACTGCATTCTGTGCAGTAAATGGCACACGGCCAACCACCACACCAACTGTAACCCATCGTTACATGCCCACAATACCGCCTTCCTTAGAACCGTTGATGTATTTTCCACCATTACTGTGAAAGTGAAACGGCCTGAAGCGGTGGAGTATCTCATGCAGCTTCTCGGTTTTTTCCCGCTCAAGTCCACTGCATCCGAACGAATTAGAGATAGTCAAGCCTGAATTCGAGCAGGCTACAGTTGAGCTTATATAACCCCCAGACGGCTTTTGGGTAATGTCTTCGCACATGGCACCGAAGAAATGTTTGTGCGATTGCAAACCGTGTGATGAGTATTGCACCCTCAAGTACCCCAAATTCTCAAAAGGGTTACCAGTACCGTGCGTCTACCACTTTTCCTTTAAACCGGTTGGTGGAACTTTTCCCTTGTGACATTTCAGTCACTGAACAGGATATCATGAGGACAACCATTACGACGCAGTTTAGATTTTTCAGGCAAAAATTGACAGTCATGCTGCCAAATGCGACCCAAACGGCTTTACGTTTCATGGATAGAGCACTGGGGAGGCAGGCGTACGCCGACGTTTATATTCATGACGCACCCACTGTCAACCGCCCGATCAAGGACGACTTTTCCATCCCAACACTGTTTCTACACGTTTATGTGAAGTAACCGCCAACACCTGTAGTTACACACCAGTTTGGCTAATTTTGTTTTCTCGGGTTTCGTCCCCAGAAAAACACATCCACAGATAAAGGACAGTCTATCTGGACTTTCCGGAAGCTTACACCAGTGACCCAAATCCAAAGTTTTTCATGAATGCTTGGCAACTACCGGTGGTCCATCCCACATTGCGCAGACATCCTAGAACGTTCAACAGAGATGTTCGCTTCGAATCTTAAGTCTGTACAACACACCCAAAAAGGATAAAGTCAATTCTTAGCGCCAAAAATACTCGGAGGCCATGACATTGAGCTCAACTTCACTAACTGCGACCTTGCAGGTCACCTCATACCAGCCACGAATACAGCTAACGCAGTGGTCGGTGCAGCTTTGGTGCATACTATAAGTAGTGAACATCATCTAACATCTTTCGCACGGAGGCTTGGATCAGCGCAATCGAAAGTAGCGCCCATGAACTCGAATTACCCAGCACTTATTTCGCAGTCAGTCATTACCGATACTGATGATTTTTCATCATTCGCCCCTCGAATCAGTCACCCGCCATCCTTCTAAGGAAGTCAGACATCCGGTTTACATGCCCCGGTTCACCGCAAACATTTACCATCTATACTGCGACAGAAAAGGCGTAGCTAATGCCTTGTCGCATTCACGCGTCAACATGGTTGAGTCACCATAACCTATGATTGAGTCAGAATGGTGTTCGCTTCAACGGATTAAAAATAGAGAGAACGGTTACATTTGCAAGTCCGTGAAATGTTCTGTCGTTCCACTGTTGACTCAGGCAGACATTCTATGTGACACGCCAACTGATACACATACATCATCTGTCCCTCATTATCACCGCCGTGCACTTTCAATAATTTTCGTTGTTTGCCTCACCCTCGCAACGCGGCAGGCTATAGTAGGTTGCACAGCACCTTGTTTCTTTCTTTCTGGACAAGGAAATTTGCCTTTGGTCCAAAGCGCGATTACATCATCACAGCGCATAGGCGTATCTCCAACTAACTGGATGGCCGTCGTTTATTTCTTCACTCTGGTGCTGCTGGTCCGTTTATACGACCCAACGGCGTCACTTCTACTCTGACTGCCAGATGGTTTTATCCGTTATCCCACAGAGATCGAGATTACAGGCTATTAAACAGAGATGGTTGCTGAAACCTACTCAAAACACAGGGTTGCCAACTTGGGTATGAAATTCACTGCCATGGTTGACCTTGACACCAGGCGAAGTCTGCTCTTTTATATTCTAACCCTCAATATTATTCTTGCCGTTAAGCTCCTCGGGCCATGCCCTAAGAAAGGTAGGAAAATTGCGATTTCGACGACTGTTGGTCAAGGCGCTACTAGCTTCTATCTCTTGCAAGAGCCGATATTGCGTCACAAATTTTATAGTCTAGTCCGACGCTCACTTCTATTTCCACTCTCTTGCACAGTTGTTTTCCTAACGTACCGACAAAACACACGATAGATGACGAGGAACGGGATGGGTGCTAGTCCATTTTATCACTATCTGTAGACTTGACTTGTAGTTGCTATTACAAGGGTTGGCTGCACACCCATTTAACTTTTAGATAGACCATTCTCAAGCCAGTGCTTTTTCCCCTACTGCTGTCTTTGCGATTTTGTCGAGGTCTATGGAATCACCGCTGAAACTTCTGCCGATTTTGACAGGGTCCTTTAGTTGGTCATTGATGCTGTTGTGCATGGTTCGGCTATTTTCAGGTTTTGGATGTGTGGCTCTAGGTGATATTATTTCATTTTTATCTTTTATTTACTCAGTAATAATATTTCGCTTGTTGTTAACCAACATGGGCACTTCAAAATTTTAACTGACAGGATTGCATATTTTTCTTGTTGTTTCTCAAGTAATTCACACTGCTCATCATTATTTGAACCGTGGCCAGTCACACTGTTGCAACCTACACTTCATCTGTTTCATTGCGCTCCAACCCCCGTTAATGGTCTTTGCGTAGTTGCTCAGCTCGTTGTACGGAAACATTTTTCGTCAAGATTTTGAGACTTTCCTCATTCGTGGGAAGAAAATTAGGTTCATTGTATGATTTCTCAGTTAGCAACGCACTATAGCCAGTTTTGGTGAGTGTCTACTCAGCAACCGTCTCAAAGATTTTTACCGTTCATAAGGTTGTATATTTGGGAAAGGCGTTTTAGGATTGTCGGTTTACTGGCCACTTAATTTGAGCTGGAATCATTGCCGAACAATTCAACAGTACTGAGAGCATGGTCAAACACTCACACAGTTGGAGCGAATTACATACTGTCCAAAGTTGACTGCTTTTGATGCCCCCTTTCATCCACTACTTACACCTTACGGGAATGGCGAGCTCTGACGGCTTGAAGCTACTGCGAAACCCGATGACTGGATAGTTAACGGGAATGATGACGCTTCTGTGAGCCACAAACCAGACGCTGGGCTCTCCAACACCCCGTCAGTTGAGGCTACGGCGAAGTCACAAAAATATTATCCTTTTTGAATGAGAAACCCATTGACATCGAGACCTAAAAGTAGTCTTGTTTCATTAAGTTTGTCGGCAAGTCATACATTTCTGATGATTTCAACTCCTCCGCAAACACATCTACTGAAAAAGCCGCACATGAACCGGGTGTCGTTAAGTAGAGTTTGCATCTGCTAAAAGCCCGAAAAACCAAGCAGGGTTCCGGCCTTGAGCTGACGATAGGGCGTTAACGATTCCGACAGAGTAGATAGAGGGTGCGCTCAAATCAACCTCCCATTTCCCTATTCAGCCTAAACATGCTTTGGTGGATAATCCTGACGGGACTTCTCAAGAAGTCCTAGAAGAGTTGACTATGGAATCAGAGGAAGCAGGCTTCAGACGTGGATTACTTTAGCTGAACGAGGGACGTGGTAGGACGATGTGATCCGGTTCCATTCCGACAGCCGGGACCATACACAGTGCTCCCTCAACGGATCCTTAGCCGTTGTCCCACACTCACACGCAGACCGTCACGTGACAAACCGTCATTCTGTGTGACGCTAACCAGCCCAACGTGCACATGACCGTCCACACAGTCACCAACCCGAAGTCTCCTTTCCACACCCAAATGCACGCGTACAGTCACCGTCTAACCATTCAGCCAGTTGTAACACTCTGAGTGAATGTAATTTGGTGCGGTCGATACGCAAGCACGCATGACGTTGTTGGATCGTAATCGGTATCGAGAACAAGACGGTTGAACAGAACAGGACGTGGTCCAGGCGAGTATCGCCACATTCAGCTTGTGCACCAACCCAACAACAGGGATCCAAAACATTGACTTGATCTTTTCGTTGAGTATTACCGAGATAGCGTTATTTGTTAGTAGGTACTCAAGCTGACGGTCAAGAATTCTTTACACATACCATCAACTGTTTTTTCAACGAAGGTATATTGAAGTCTACCGTGGTCAAGACCTTGTTGGCCCCTTAGGATGGGTACTCAGACCATTCGTTCATCGCGGTAGTCTTCCGGAAACTGAAGATGACAACTTCGGTAGACTCCCGAAGACCTACTCCATCTTTATGGAAAGTAGTAAAGATAACGCAACGGACGAGTTGGTTAGGGAGACATGTTCTGTGGGACTGATCCCTGACAACATTTCCAAAAGAACTAACTATGTCAGTCTTGGCATCGTTTTCCCAAGCGTCGTGCCTGAGACCACGCCGCGCGTTCAATCCGCGGGAGTCCTCTATGGCTGTCTGGTAACTTTACCCACCAGCCTCACTCCGAAATAACGTCTGAGAAAACGCCCCCTGCGAACTGTACTTATGCCAATCTAAGGGACGTGTCTTTCGATTGCTGTTCCTAGCAGAAGGGAGGGAAAGGCGTGATCAGTGGACTAAGATGAAAGTGTGGGTCAGGGCCAATCGTGAACCGCCAAGGACGGCTGATGTTGTAAGTATGCAATAGTAGTGTGCTCACAGGCAACGGTGCTCGTGGTGGGGAGCTGGGATATCACTCCTATAGACACCCGTCCAACTACCGACCCTTCAAGCCCGGACACAAATGCTACCTAAAAGGGAGTTACCGAAAAACGAGCTTCCGTTTCACCCCTACCCTACATCCATAAAACGACCACCAATAAAAGTCTATTCGCAAGAACTCAGAACCAAAGAAATCTTCCGAGTCAGCTCTCACAAAGCAAATCGCATTTCTCTGGTCCACTTCACTAGGTACTTCTGCCAGTAGTCTAACAATGTTATGTATATCTTCTCTGAGGTTCTGTTCCTAATGGATGCATCAGTCAGATCTCTCAGGGGGCGAAACTTTCAATTACCCTCTGAAACTAAGATCTCTGGAACGGATTCAGGAGCAGCAAGTTGTAGAGCCAAAAAATGTTGGTTAAGCGCTCTGTGCAGCCGCTTGCGTATGTCCAGGCAAGCGTTGCGTCGGCAATCACACCAGGAAAACAGTCAGCGGAAGCCGGCAGAACAAACCGGGTCCAATCTCACTGCTGTATACAGTCAACTTTTCAAACTTCAGTGTGATCCCATGAACAGTTCCGCAAGCAATTGTCTTTCCTACGGTGAATGCAAAAGAGGGAACAGCTCTTAGGTGCATGCATGCGCATTGCCTTAGTCTATTTGATAATTTAATGGAATTCAGGCGGTTAATTCTTGATATCCGAATGAACACTCTTTCTTTTACGGGGGCCGGGATTGTAGGTGACAGAAACAGCAACCAAACGAGTGTCTCCAGATACTCGTTTTGCCGAGCTTACGTGATCCAAGAAAGAGTGTAAGGTTGTGCAGTCTTCCCCCGGTAGAATCTGCAGGCACCCACAGTTGTCGCATACTTTTAACCCTTTGAAAACGTGATGCTTTTTGACCTCGACCCGTTCTGCTCCACAATGACCCGATCTTAGTGAGGGTTATCTATCGTCCTTCCAATGCAACGTTCCAGACGACAGAGCTCTTCTCACAAACCCACAAAATTACTTAGGATCGTAGCTTTCCTTCTAGCCACTGGTAATCGGTTACTTTAACGTATTCGGAATAAACTGGTCGCTGTTATCCCATCATGACTGAGAGCAGATTGTCGACTTCACCATCGATTCTGATGAGACGGAGGTCAGTAAAACAGCATGTCACTGCTCTGATACGGCGTAACCCCGGTCAGAATCAGGCTAAACCGAGTCTAGCTATCACTATTGAGAAACACTCAAGGGGCACATTGGTCACCACACCGCCGTTTGGTAGAAGTGACTACTCGTTTCTCACATTTGCCTCCATCCGATACTGGTTAAAAAACCGGCAAACAAGTCCACAGTTATAGCTTTCAACCAGGTTGATATTAACAGCCCGGGAAGCTGTCTGGACTCACTATTGTTTGAACCAGAACTACCATGAACCCCAAAACGCGGTCCAAAAGGCAAACGGTCTACTTGTGACGCTCCAGCTATGTACTCTAACTTTCTGCTGGCCTCTTCCTCAAAAAACGTGCTATCTTTGCGACGACCATTCCCACATTCACAATATATATTTATAAAAACCCGGAAGACTTGAGCTCTCCTTCAAACTTGGTGCGAACAAACGTGTAAAAGTGAAGGTCCCACTGAAAGCATATGCGAACAAAAACGTCCTTTTTACACTTCATCGACCGAGAAAGAATGAACTAACTTTTCTCACATCTCCTTCTGGTTTCCGCCGAGGTCATGCGGAAAAACCACTTAGTGGTTTTCAACGTGATGCTACTGAAGTGGCGCGGTACACTATCGCTGCTGAGAATTCAGGAACTTGTCGTAACCGTCTGATGCTCTGTACTGCATGTTGGAGGCCATTTATCTTAGGGTTTTCTGACCGTACCGTGGGTTCAAACAACACCCATCATGGGATCTTCAAGAAGCAGCCGCTAATGTGGTAAAACATCATCACAATCTGGTCGAGCAGACACCCCAGGCTGCCGTTAAATTGTGCGTGAAATTACTCCACGATCACGTCCACCCCCTAGGTGGTCCATTGACTGACCAGTCACTCTAGTATCCCATGCAAGAGGATACAGCATCTGGTAGAAAGTGTCGTCCATAAACATATATTATCGGCTGTTATGGTACCCTGTACCCGATAAGGCTCCAGTCCTAACCAGTCATGCACTTGAAACGCCCGAGAACAGTTTTGCCCCAGTGAACTTAGCCGGGCAATTGCTGCAGGAAAAAATCTTAGGTTCTAGTGTGCAAATACCTGCAACAGTGGCAACAAGTGGGACAGTTTAGGTAGCGTAGCAATGGTTTGACTTCACAACTGCCACCAAAACACGCTTCAACCCCAGAATAACTTTTGGGAACTGAATTTCAGAGGGCTCTCCCACCTACAGACAGGACCCTGTGGACGAGCACACCGGTGAAGAAGTTCCGCTGTTCGTAAGCGATTAGTGTAAGCAGTTGGAGGCCCCCTCTCGCAAAACACCCGAATGTACATTCAGTAGGACAGCAGGTGACTGCTTATTTTTCGGCCACGCCTTCCGCGCAAAATACGTCGTCCATTCGATGACTGTCCCCATTTATTCGTGGAGCACAAGCTTGCAGAGAAACTCGGAGGACCTAGGCTCGTTCCACATTGTTCCAAGTATGCGCAAGCGGAATATGCGTGAATGCACCAAACTCGTACAAGAAAACCTTCTCCTCAGAGCCAGCGGGAACGAAAACTTCTCACTTGAACATATGCGACCACTGAAGAAGTTAAACCTTCGGCACATTCTTTGTGACTGCCCGACTGGAAAACTCCGTCTGCTTCCCCAGATGTGGATGAGTTATTCAGGGGGGTACTATTCAGCAAAATCCGATGTCGCACTGCCGAATTGGCACTTTATCTCATCGCTGCAGAACTTCCGGCAACCACTCGTTACTGCTGAGTATCCCGCGTTAGAGGTTGAAAACCTTTTAGTCAAGGTTATTTCTTCAAGTGCAGTGGGTCCTAACAAGATCCATCCTAGCACTGACAAGGTACAAGCTGTTATTCTGGCAGAAATCTTCCATGGGCTGTTTGAACAAACACTCCCGCCTGGCATTCTCTCCAGTGTATGGAGAGAAGCGACGGCCATACCCATATTCAAAGCAAGCGACCGGCACTCTCCGGCTAGCCATTGGCCAATAAATCTTACTGGCAGTCCGTGCGAAACAGTGAGGTACCCGTTGAGGCGTGCCACCCCCAATCACTTTTTATCGAACCATCCTTTTCCTCCTACCCAACATGGCCTCATTCCTGAACGGTCATGCATTACAAACATGCTTATTTTCATGGATAGTCTGACGGGGGCCAAAGACAATAGCCTAATCCTAGATGCTACCTTATTTGGTTTTGCCAAGGTTTTTGAGCGTGTTCCACACGACCTACTCAATTAGAAACTGGAAGCCTATGGTATGTAAGGAGAGCTTTTCCGCTGGGTACACTATTCTTCTCAGCAGAACTCGGAGTTGAAACCAGATTAGAACTTTTGTCTCTTTCTTTCATTTCTGTGGGAGTTTCACAAGGGTCAGTGCTAGGTGTTGGTCCCGGACATCTGGTGGTTGTTCGAGCAACACTTAGTCTTCTCGCAACGTCCATCGATATGCTAGATCCATGATAGTGGCGTCTGTAAACAACGAGAGTCAACAAATTCTGAGCCTGTCGAGCAACCGAGTCGTATCTAAAAGGGAAGACGGTCGTATTGACGAGTTTCTTGTTAGTAAGATGCTAATGTTCAAAAACAATATGATAAACCAAATAGTGGCAGATGAAAACAAACCTCGATATTGAATCCACCAAATGTACAAGTTCCGAGATTACCGGTTCGCGTCAATATGATCAAACGCAACAGTCACGTAATGGCTAGGCGGTCAAGCGGAAATGAAACCAGGGTACATATAATCAATGGTCCGGTAAGGGAAAGTAAGGAAGAAAAACTGCGTAGAAACAAGTTTCTACAAGCAAACGATTTTGAGATTTAGTAGTACATCGAGATCAATATTCACGGATGAAATGGTTTGTCACGCGCGCAACTTGGGTTGTAGTGTCAGACTGCGAGAAAGATTCGTAGTCATTGTAAAGAATTCTATTAACACTTTCGTACACGCCGACAACACAAACATCTGCAATGCCACTGGTGTCAGCGTAATACAGGTGGATTCTGACGCCATTATGTGCTGGTCGGACGTTCGGGATCTCCCACTAAATGACAACAATTGTGCTCGCGCGTCACCCAGCGGCGATTCTGGCAATGCCTTTGTGATTCATATTGCGTTAATCAGGGTAAATACCATGAAAATCGATCTGAAGAAAGATCTGAGCACCTGGCTATAGTCCCACTTGTCCTCGTCATGTAACCACAAGAAGGCGACAAAAAAGTGATTTGTTGTCCTTAGGATGATTAAACGCACTCCACCTCCAATAGACAAGGAAAGCGTTTTAAGTGCCTTACGGGGTATCTATGAGACCGCTTCTCGAGTATGCTAATCGGGTTGTGTATATGGGTCGGGAGAAAGACACCAGCTGGTAAGCGTGTTCAGCGTTCGGCTACCGCTAGTCAGAGACCTAATAAACGTCGCGCACACGTTTTGACCTGAAATTCTTGATTTGTGTCCACCTAAATTTCGATGATCCCATGGTCGTTAGATTCTCACGCACTTCATCTTTCGAGTAGGTCTCGCAGAACAGTCCTTCATCGTGGCGAATGATGACGGCCAGCAAAGATATCACAAAAGTTTTTCCAGCCTCATCATCTAACCTTCCCTAGACAGCGGGTTTTTTTAGGGTTGTTAACTTTTCTAGTATGAGTTTGCATTAACTTAACGTGTCCCGAGGTATACACAACAACACATTAGGGGAGACCAATGTACATTATGCTCAACGACACCGATACGCTGATGTAGCTGGGGAGGCAACAGATGCGATCATTTGGCGTGCGGAATTGTGTACGGCGCCATAAGCGTGCGTGGACCGACAAACATGCGATCAAATAAACGTGATCGCATGCAGCAGATAGACTGAAACGGTGATCCTTACGGACCTGAATATAATATGAACTAGGATTTTGGGAAGAATTTCACACATCCTACAGCAGGCGGACCGGGGTTCTCTCCAGGTCACTACATTTCGGGATAGCTTTTTTTCTGAGGTCGTTAGCAACACTTCTGGAGATGGCTTTGAAACATCGCCTGAAAATTCACTATGCAAGTAATTGTATTATGTTCTTGGTATTTGCTGTCATTCCCAAGAGCGGTACTACACCCTGGTTTTAATGGGTGACTTTTGAATCATTAGGCGCCCGCTTGACACTGGGCAAGAAAAGCCAACTGGATTCGGGTACCTTGGGCCTCTGCCTCAAACCCGTGTATCATTTTGTGCAACTCTGAATCATTCTCACCACCTATAGGGTAAGACTGGCTGTCAGTGAAGACAGTGAGCATCTACTAAGTGTCCTGATATCTCTACATAACGACTCAGCGAACTTGGTGGAAGCTGGGGACTTCAAAATCACAAACATCTCTGCGGACTAGCAAACAGCTAAGATGAGTCTTTTTGATATGGCATTCTTGGATTGGTTACATTCTAACTATGTGATTCAACAAGTTCACGCCCTTACTCGGTTCCGACGCAGAGATGCACCATCAATTTTTCATCTGCTAGTTACTCGATAGCAGTAGGAATCGTCAACCTGAAGAATGCGGCCCATTTAGGAGGAGTGACCACTGTGTTACAAGTACCAAAGTCGGTGCAACGAAAACGCTTCCTTCGAGAAATTTATCCCCAATTTTGGTAAGATGGACACTGCAAGACTTTTCGAAGTGGCATGGGGCATGTCTTAGGCTTCTGAAGTGTAAAACGCTTCCCTTGAAGAAAAGTGGAATATCATCAAAGAAGGGCTTATAGGACTCATAGGCAAATTTGCACCTGTTACCAAGAATTCAGCGATTTCAGTGCATCGTACACGGGTTCGATGCTGGGAGCCCCATCTACCCCGATCCAGTCAGTATGTTCGTTCCGATGTCCAGCGGTTTTCTGTTGACCTGAAAGGCAGTCATTGAAAACAGAGTGTAGCACCGCTCTTGGGGGTTACAGAAAGTACCAAGAACAGAGTAAAATAATAATCTGGTAGAACAGAATAAACTACTAATCTAACGGTTCAATAAATATGTTGAAATCCAATAACACTTTGAGATAGTCCTTAGAAGAGCGGCCAACAATCTCTAGTGGAAAGCCGTTCCGGTAGTTGATAACTCCATAACAGGACTGTTGTCTTAGGAAGGTCCGGGGTCGAAGCTTAATGAGCTTCTCGCCGTGACTTCTTCGACAGTTATCCCTTATTAGGGTGAAGAATTGTTGCACGAGTTTTGTGCTAAAGAGAAAATGTGTAAGAATTAAATCGCCACGGAGTATTCGAAACTCAAGTGGACAAAGATCAAGAATTTCGAGGCGAGACTCGTAGGAGAGATGCCGTAAGCCAGTGACCATTTAGGTGGCTACTCGCTGGACACGTTCAATGGCGAGTATATCCTTCTTCAATCCGGTGTAGACGACTTGATTGGCATACTCGAGCAGTGGTCTTATGTAGACTCCGAAAAGCGTGTGGAAGGCGTTCCGGTCTATGCGAGGAAGGCTCTTCTTATCATCCCAAGAGTCATGAAACCCCTTTCGGCGGCCAGATGGTGGTGATAAGAGAAGGATAAACCAAAAGACAGCAAAATCCCTAGGTCTTTTTTGAGGTCTGCTCTCGTGATATCTACTACACTTTGTGCACCGTGTATCACGAATAGGTTCCCGGTGTCTCCTCCGAGTGACATGTGTGCACATTTGCTGTCGTTTAAATGAAGACTCCGGTCGTCTGACCAGCGATTAATACGGTCAAGGTCAATCTGAAATGCATTGGGATCACATGCATTCCAGATTTTCAAATCATCTGCATAAAGATGGGCGTTGCTAGAGATCAACTTGGGGAGATCATTGATGTATACCAGAAACAACAGTGGACCAAGCACCGATCCTTGAGGGACTCCCACAGAGACTGAGGATGGAGACGAAAGGCCTGAACCGGCTTTAACTCTGAAGGTCCTGTTACCAAGAAATGAGGTTATCCAGCGGAGAACTTCTTGGATCCCACAAGCTTCTATTTTATGTATCAGAGGACCGTGTGGGACAAGGTCGAAGGCTTTGGCGAGGTTGAAGAAGATAGCATCCCAGATATGACCATTGTCTTTGGCCTCCGTTAGGCTATCCATAAAGATTAACATATTGGTTATGCATGATCGATCGGGAAGAAAGTCTTGCTGAGTCGAAGAGAAAAGGTTATTTAAAAAGAAATGCTTAAAGATATTGGTTTTCAACGGTTGCTCCTTCTACCTTGCATGGGATTCTGCTAAGGCTGATCGGCCGATAACTCGCAGGAGAGTGATCATCGCCTGCCTTAAATATATGTGCCTCCGGAAGAGTGCCTGTCCGCAGTGTCTGCTTAAAAAGATTAAATAAAGACACCGTCAGACCGAGCGCCATTTCTTCGAGGATCCCGGGGCTTTTTCTACTGTGGATAAGTGTGCGCTAACATTCTTAGACGCCTTGCAGCCACACTTGCACGTGTCTGATTTCTGCTCGCTCGGGGTGGCGAACAGTGGGTCCAGTGTGGCCCTGAGTGGGGTGCAGCTTTATCGAAAGAGACAGCTCATACAGATAAATGGCACTTCTGAAGAAGTGAGCAAGACGCACTGGTTCTCCCTGGGGTCAGTACACGTAAAGTGTTACCAGTGTATGCACGTCTGGCATTGTGTACGTTTCTGAACAGTTGTGCGGCAGCTGAAACGACCACAAGCACTCGATACCTCCGATCCACCAATGCTGCTGGATCTTGTGCGTGTCACTGTGTTATGGTCTGTGAGTAAAAATGAGAGTTGTTAATGAAAAGGGAACACGAGGCTAAAGAATACTACGGACACTATAAAACACGGATAATATAACGCGCGATGAGTTATGCTATTCGACAACGAATAGCAATGATCGTAAATAATTTTTTGACGCAATGGGCACTAAAATAGCGGAAATATGAATGGACAGTGAAAGTGAGGAAATTTAGACCTGCTTTCAAGTTGCTTGCGAAGAAACAGCCCGGAATCTTCCGTCTTGGTGGGGATCAACGGCGAATAGAACGCTCATCGAGGGGGGCAAAATGCTGTGAAGAACAGAGAAAAACGAAAGCCATCGCAAATTTCTCAAACATAAAGCTTGTAGAGTCGCAGTCTGAAAGGCCCATCGTCTGGCAAAACACCGTGTCAAAGCAGGCCTTCGCACAAGGCGGGAACAGCTCTGAAGCATTCTTACTCGTGTTTCCAACCCGAAAAAGCCCATAGGCAAGAAGCAGAAGCATTAATAACAAAACGCTATAAGCCAGCCGCTGACGAAGTAGAGAAAGCCAACCGTATCTGTGTGTTTTTTCAGGGGGTTCATAGACGGACGATGTAAGCAAGATCATACCAAAAGTGGTAAAGTACAGACTCCCCGACAAAATGAAAAGACACGCTGCTTACTTTGGAAGATAGTACGGAAGTCCTACGATGTCGAAAGTCCTCAAATTCTGAAGCAGTCAACAGGATCCATCCCGGCATATTTGGGCCAATGGCGAGAGTACTGCAGCGACCCTCATGGTAGCTGTTTACAACCTCGCTAAGGGACGGATGAAACCCATACGAGTGATGCGTAGCCACTGTGGGAGGTTCGCCAGACAAACGCAGAAACTGCGGATCAGTGGGTATGAAGTGTATGGTTACAAAATGTCCAAGACTGCCAATCGGGTACAAGGTTTCAACGTATCTTGCTGAAAACCATTTTCTTATCATTGCAGAACACGGTAACCGAAATGCGAGGTCTTGCCTATCCAACCTTTCTTATTCCACTATTGAAGTCACAAGATGGTTAAGGGGAAGCAGGTAAGTCGAAGTATGCTACTTGGGTTTAAGTAAAGCTTACACTTCCGCGGATCACCACGATCTCATCCACAGGATGACACGGATTTGTATCTCCGACCAAGTGGTTGATTGAGTAACGGTGTTTATGAAGTGAAGGCTGTCAGCGGATTGTCCAAGGTTGACATAGTCGAAACTGGTGTCTTTCAGTGATACGTTATGGGTCCTCTTCTGTTCCTGATGTTCGTAAATGATCTAGTGACTGCGCTCGTTAACCCGTGCTTTGGTTTTACCAGATGATGTTAATATATCAGGGTGAACAAACCGAACTGCCCAGATACAAGATCTCAATGCAGTAGCAGAGCAGTCTCTAAAGTGAGACGTTTCACCAAATGCCGCCAAATGTGTTGGGGAAAATCTATTTTCCCCAAAGAACGGTTTAATTTTTGGGATATCCTTGAAAATTAATTTGTAAATTTGAATTTCATGTTTTCGCGTCATAACGTGCCAAAACTTAAATCCCGCGCACGTTTGCTCTCTGTCTTTGATTGGTCCATTCTACTTTTAATGGGCTAATTCCAGTGGGGTTGTCCAAGGTTGTTCAGAAACTATATATACGCGAACGCTGGTCTGTCAAGTTACCTTTGGTTTGAGAGCAAATGCATTCTCGGCTCAAGGTCATGGTCGCGGCCGTGGTAACTGTAACGCGCAACCGAAATCAACGAGCGTGCACGAATTGAATTTGAGTTGTGTGACGGGGCGTGCTGTTGTGTTGTCGGTGCCGTTTTAACTTTCGTTTGTGTAAGTCGTGTGCATAGCTTACTGGGCATTCGGCTCATGCTTGTTTGTATTGTTCCTCTTTTCAGAACTGTTGTTCGAACCCATACTTCGGAAGAGCGCTGTCACCTGGTGCGTCCACGTTGCCTGAAGGTTGGTCCGCGAAGTCACGGGCACCCAGAGTAGGGTCGGCTGGCCTGCATGTTACAGTAACCCCCGTGACATTTGACTTTACGCATGAAGCAACGAGAAGGTATGTCACAGAGAGTAGAATGAAGCGTTACAAAAGCTGTTATTCCGATCGCTTCTAAATGGGCCTCGTTTGTGAGAACGTCTTTGGCCTCTGCGATAAATTCACCCATGTGTGCGTCTAATGGTTCCAGATGACCACCACTACAAAAAGAGCCAGTCACAAATGGACCGCTTACAAACGGCTGGATAACGCGACCAGGTGTGTAGAATGTTACGGTACCTGGCTAATCAAAAACAGGCAACCCATCGACGTTAACTTGTAAAGTCAGTTGATCGCCGTCGCAAAGTTTCTGCTACTTATGCACATTTTATAGGCATCTGCGGAGTCCAGTGTGCAATTGCGAGCCCATGGGAAGTGCCTTATTTGAGCTTGTTCTTGGAGTATCGCGTACACTTCTGGGGCTTAAAAGCAAGTTAGAAACGAGCGGCTTCAAAAATATGGCAGACAGCCCCAGATCAATGACCTTGACGAACCTCCCTTGAATGGAGAACAATCTCACTGCATCAGGAATACCGGCTACCGTAGTTTTCATTATCACGGTTGAATGGTATGCTTTCCACAGAACTCATATGAACTGTGCAGATCGTGCATCGTCTCAGTGGATGGGATTGGACACAGCCCCCCACCACTTGGTTGCTTCTATCCCCATCAATTCACAGCAAGCATAATAAAAGCAAGGACTACCAGGTTTCGCTAATGAAATACCATCATTTTTCATGGTGGCAGAAATAGTGTTGATATCAAGTCTTGGACGTTCCCGGCGTGCTGGACGATATACTGCAGTACGACAATATAACCTTCACCATCAACTCAAGGCGCAACAAGATGCCTTCGGAGAGTATGGGAGCCAACAAATCAGAAGCGAACTAGTGCTTAGTGTAACTGGAACGTCCAAGGTGAGAAGTAGTCTTCAGTTTCGTCTTTAGAGTGCATTTGTTGAACAATAAAAGTGCATTGTATCACGCATACATTCAAATTGATATGGTGTTTTATTAACTATTATTATCCGTAAAGCATCACAGAAACCATAGTGCGAAAAGCAACCGAACAAGAAACATTTAACAACCAAATGACTCGGAGTTATCAAGCTAGCCTGGATAAGCAAAATTTGCACCCAAATGATAACCGTTTATTCTCAAATCAGACACACTTATTGCATTTACAAATATCATTCTTAAGTCAATCATAACCATTAATGGACGATAAAACTGGTCCTCAAAAATACTGCATTCAATAAAGTTTATAATCTCCGGTTGGTAGGTGGAGTGAAAAAGACGGGCGGGCGCGTGGTATATTCCTGGCCAACCTTGTCAATTCGGCCATAGGTTTACCGCGTTGTGGTGATTGTAATTTGTGACTGAACTTTGTGGTATTACTGCTTAACTGCAAGAGTATTTGCTCTGTAAGTAGCACGGTTTCAATCACGATTTTGTTCATATGCTGCTACTGCGTAGAAAATAGCACCGCGTTTGGTCTAAGTACAACTGCAGATATTACTGTGCACTTCTAACAACTACACCCATACAGATCTGCTGCAACGAAACCCTACGAAAAACCGACTCTTGTTTGAGTGGAAGCGTAGATGAACATCGGGACTTCTGGCCATTTTGTTTATCATTGCTCATGTTTAACCTTGGAAACCC
Source organism: Paragonimus westermani (assembly GCA_008508345.1). Classification (NCBI taxonomy): domain Eukaryota; kingdom Metazoa; phylum Platyhelminthes; class Trematoda; order Plagiorchiida; family Troglotrematidae; genus Paragonimus; species Paragonimus westermani. The sequence continues at coordinate 319,021 of QNGE01000107.1, forward strand.
TCGCTTGTCTAGTTTATTCCGTTGCCACAGAATAGAAAAGCACGAATGGTCGTAAGCTTATGCCTCTCATGTCAGAGCAGTGCCTCTGGAAGCGTGGATAGAGAGACTTTGCTTTGTATTATCAAAGAATCTGGCAATCAAACTTCAACTGTTCAGCTTCTACACATCTGCTTTACAAATCGGTAGCAAAATGCTGTGCTCTGTGTCTAAGCCTCATCGCCACTAATCAAGGGTTTTGGTGTTCTACAGGGGTGGCCCTTCCTCTTTTCTTACTTTCACTCTATATTGCATTCATGTCACTCAACAATCACACAGTTGTAGTCAAACCCGCAATGCTGTGGGGTGAGGCATCAGGCGTCCTATTGGAAATTCTCCCTTGCTTTACCTGACAGTTTATCAGAGACAACAATCTGATCGAAATTCCGTTATATGTATGTTAACGCAGCTAGATTTGTCCGCGCTCTGTTCTCGGTCATGGAATGGAAATCAGTGTAAGAAATTCAAAAAACACGTTCACAATTCTCGTAATTAATATATTCATATTCCAATTGTTTTCTGTTAAACGTCTGGCAACTACTACGAGTAAAACACCAGAGATACTTCACGCTATTAAAAAGTTCATGGAAGTGGATGAATTTTCATATTCCTGTAGTGAGGACAAGCAGTCACACTATAATACTCACATCACTACTATTCAGTAGCGGAGCGAGAGCATAGATTTTGACATCGAAATGGCCGCGGGAAAGATACGAGAAGTAACATTGGATTGCCGCATCGCATAGTGTTTTTTGCTACATGACGGAACTGAGCATGGCGTCCGTGGCAACTGTGACTTTCTGAGACAAGCTTCCTACGTAGCTCTGTTTTTGTTTGTGGTCTTTCTAAAACCCATAACCCATGTTTAGTTTTCCGAATAAATGACCCTTGTGTCATTCGAGTTGTTGGCTTCCAACACTACGACGGATATTCAAATTCTTCCCTCAACCCATGTCAACCGGCCACTCGTTTTATCAAGACTTGTGTGCTCCCTCATTGCGTGTAATTTCACCAGTTGTTTTCCCTGGTTTGCTGCCAAAGACTTCTGTACTCCTCGCCAGACAAATAATCGCCGTATTGGCATTCCTAGCAAACAACGTGATGTTTTTAATTCTTTACCCCATTTTAGGGTATGTGAAAATTTCATCAAACATCTTAATCGTATAACCCACCCCCTACATTCGAATTTCTTCAAGTGTGTTTATACCTCTTCTACCAGATCATGATTTACACACATACTTACACATAACCGTTCTTCCCATTCCTCCGCCACCTCTAATTTGACTCGACTGCTTATACTTGAATTATCCACTGACCGAAATCACCGGATTTTTAATAGTTGATATGGGCTATGAAGGAGTTCCCTAAATATTCCCTGGGTTACATGAGGTACAATTATTATTTTGTGACCCAAGCACACCAAATTACTGGCACTCCACTTGTTATTGATTTGTGTATTCAAAAGAATAAATGTTCACCTCCCAGGAATCAAAAACCATATCATTGAGTTGACGTGACCAAATATGATAATCCCTCTCACCGTGCACATGCCGAAAAAGTGCACGTTGAAGTATGTTATATTTCTACTGTTAGAAAGTCTCACTTACCTTGTGGTTTCAAGATTCATTTGGGCACAAGGACTGTCGTCTGTCGTAGCTACAATTTGCATACATCAAAATAATTTGCAAATCTGATGGTTTGTACAAGAGCCCTCTAGTTACACTCCTTTACATCATGCTTGTTATGATGACTGCAGCATTGGTAAAATTAACAGATGATCACTACTCTAAAATAACTAATAGACATTAAACCTTCAATATGACGTCAGTTGTCGGTTTGACGCTGAGGTGATGCAACGGGGTGGGAAACTGGGAAGCGATTGCAAACACTTCTGTATACAGTACAGTAGGATTAGAACCATGGAGTACTAGAAGAAGGCTGCTCGTTTTCAGTCCCTTCAAGATAAGCTGCAAATATTACTGTTAAATCGCTGCTGGTGATTTAGGGGTAATTCCTTTAGTAACGCAAAGTCGATGACTCCACTAACGCTTATTCAGATGGTCGAGTTAACGGGACTATCTTCCAAGTCCAGAAAACGTCGAAAAGGCGATTGAAAAGATTGGAATTTATACGGTACTGTTTGATAAAATTACCATAAAGGTACTATCTCACCTTGAATGTGAATTAGTCGGATACACAAATTATCCAACAAGAAGGCGTTTAAAATGAAGTAACCAAACATGCATCCGCCAGTGGCCACCAGACAACAGAAAGTAAACTTATACAAATAATCGGGTGCAGATGAAGGTGGGTGCGTCTCACTCAGTATCAAGAACAGAAGTTTTACCACATAAGCAATGATAGTTGTAAAAGGAAGGAATCAAACACTATGCAGTTACGGTGAAAAAATTCATCATGATGATTTGCTGCACACAGCAAAGACTAATGAAGTCAAATTTAGAATCAACTCCCTACAAACAAAATAAACACGTCTCAGAGAGCTCATCACTCCACATCATACCAAACAAAAAGGACAGACGTACCAGACGAACTTTAACAGATCCAACAGTTACTAAAGTGAATGGCATATAAACATCAGTGAACTAAAATAACAAGCTTTGGTCAGTCTCAGGTTGTTCGTTATCATTGCTATTGCTATTCAGCTACTACTACTCATACTCCTCCTCCTCCTACTACTACTATACCGTTTATTTTGAGGAGCAGTTTACACAGCTTCTTGCAAATAAAGAACAAGCGGCGACACCAATATGAAATAAGAGAAATGGAATGGGGAGTATGCAGAAACAAGTTCACAGTCAAATGTTACGCACTATGTAGTTGGTAACATTGTACAGTTAACAGGTTCTCGCATAAGAATGACAAGCGGTAATAGTTCAAACATCAAACAAAAAAGTTAGGGGTGTGTACCAAACAGTGTGCAGAACAGTGGAGGCACAGGATAAGAGAAATAAAACTCGGTAAACGTGAAATATTATGGACAGTAGATCTCACATAATCACAGGCTCTTCCGGGCACAGAGGTGCTATCACAGTCAAGGCCCACGCATCGGGAAAGAATGTCCTTCATAGAGAGACGACTGTCAGGGAGGTGGCAACAGTCAACGCCAGGTTCCCCGCATATAGGTGCCGTAGGTTTTCAGGGAACCAAGAACAGTTAGTAAACATAGATCTGTGACTGCATAGGAGGGCAGTCCGAGTCGAAGAATAGCGCTACATGAAGAAAGGAACATTATTCCGCGAAAGGAAATAATCACAGGTGAATGAGAGAGTGAGAGAGTTCACCTTACAGCTCATGGTATGGAGGATGGACAAAATGGCAGCTTTATGGGAGTCAGTACCGTATTTCGCAATCCTGTCGGTCCAGGCAAGCTGGCATCGGTAGTCATCCACTATACTGACATCAAGCACCACAGCAGCGCCGCCACGAACCGCGATCACATCGGGTTTGATGAACGAGCTCGCCGTTGGTACTTGCATCTCCTCGAAGACTGTATAGCCCAAGTTACGCAGTCGTCTCGCCAGGTCTTTAGCCACGCGGTCATGTCGAGCACAACGCGCATCGTGAGTGATCCAGCGTGATTGAAGACTATGAGCGAGGCTTTCTGGTTGACCGCAGTTGCCACGGCAGAGAACTGACTGGCCGCTTCGGTCACCTCGTGAGTTTCGGACCTTGATCCGCAGCAGACTACACCTAAGCTGGATAGCACGAATAAAAATCCTGAGGAAGATGCGGTCTGGATAGAACAGCCAACGGTTGGAGAGTGGAGAGCGTGATACTTCCCGAAGTCCGCAGCCATCTAGTGAGTGGTAGAGTTTATCGGTCCACGCAGCGTGAACTTCCTCCTTGCTCGTCACCACTACACCCTGGACGCGTACCGGGACGTTTACGTCCCTCAGGATAGGGCCAAACGAATGGTCTTTGACCACATTCCGCAGAACTGGACATTGACTAGAGAGCAGTCCCTCTAGTCGGGATTTGCGCGAGATGGGGATAGTGGTAAATAAACTCGGGATGCTCAGACCACCCAAACGAACTGGTGTGTGGATGTAGCTGATGGGTGTGTCCTTGGGAAGGCGCAGCCACTGCTGAACAAACTGGCGAATGGTACAGTCCATTGCTTCGAGCGTGTTCCGGTGCACTCGATCCAGTACCAACGAGTGATTTATCTTCGGAAACAAATGCTGTCTCAGCAGATCCAAGCGTTGATGCGGCTTCAAAGGCGCTCTGGTCGTTTCATTCAGCATCGTGCGAAGCTGCAGACGGCGATTAGTGAAAGCTTTACCTTTCCAGGTGAACGAGATACCTAGGTAGGTCACCGTATCAATGGAGCTTAGTGAGCTGATAGTATCCGGACCGAACCGGATAGACTCATTGGAAATGACGGTCACGTTGTGTTTGTGATCACCGCGAATGACCATAAGCTTCGTTTTACGCGTGTTGACCTGCAGCCCGGATAATTCCAGAGCACTAGCGGCGCTGCAAGCTTCTCGGAGAGTCGCGTGGAGTTTTCAGCCAGGAGGATCAGATCGTCGGCATAGGCAAAACCGCTGACCATTGTGTCGTGGAACTGGTAGCCAAGCTCCGGTCGAGAAAGAGCCAGCACCTCATCCATTGTCATGATAAACAAAAACAGCGACAGCCGGTCACTCTGGCGAACGCCACGCTAGGACCCGAGGACGGTGCTGCCAAGCGTGATGGAAGCATTCCGATAGGAGTCAGCAATGTAATATGTCAGAGGTGTAGGGGCATCGAAAGCTTGGGCCGATCTGATAATAGAGTCCTGCGAGATGGAGTCAAATGCTTTGGACACGTCGATAAAGGCCGCACACAGACTTGAAAAGGTCGTGCATGAGTTCCGAAGCAGCGCATGGAGCAGTGAAGTCGCCTCGAGGCAACCGTCACGATGTAGGAAAGCAAACTGAAGAGCGGGCAGATGCAAGCCCGTGTTCCAACGATCAGCCAATATCTTATGAAAACAACGAATCAACGTTGAAGATACGGCCATTGGTCTGAACTCGGTTGGAGATGAATGATTATTAACTTTCGGAACAAGCGTGATGCGAGAGCGGCACAGATGGATCGAACAAACTTGGGTTAGCAAGAAAAGGTTGAAGTATCCGGCCAGGGCATCAACTTTCATGCGCTTCAAATGTTTGGACGAAAGCTTGTCCAAACCCGGGGCGGTGTTCTCCATTTGCTTCAAGGTGCGTGATACTTCATCTACGGTGATCGGGTCGACCAATGACCAGTCTGAAGGCAGAATCGTGCGGGACGATCGCTCATCAGGGTGCGGATGAGCCGATAGTACTTCGGACCAGTATTCGTTGGAACTATCCGGAAGGTCACGGTCCATTTTGTATGCAGTTCTCCAATTGCCAGACAAAAACGGCAAAAGCGGCATCTTTCCTGCGCTGGTGGTACAGCGTTTGAATCGCTGCATAGTTAGCTCTCCGTATCTGTTTGCTGGCCACGAGGGCTCCGACGTTAATGCCAGCACGTGGTCGGGTAGTCAGTCGCCAGGTACACAGAAACGCTTGTGCGGCATGCATGTTCGACAGCGACTTAGCTTGTACCATCGTGAAAATACCTGCCTGAAGACCGCGGGCAATAGCTAGTAGTCCGTCGGTTTGTAAAGAAGCCTCGCTAATAGACTCCAGTTGGGTAATCACTGTTTGGATCAAACAGGCAAACCAATCGGAGTTTTCGGCAGCTTGGGACTCAGTACCAGATGTCACGTTGGTCTGCGAGACGGTGACTGGATTGGCAATGGGGACGAGATTCCTCTGCCAACTCAGTGCATACAGACGCGTCCGGATGCTCTCAACAGTACGACCTAGGAAAAGTGGCATGAGCCGATTATGGAGTTCGCGTCGAGTAGGGCACCACGGGGCCAGATCATCAGCAGTCTTGAGAAGAGAAACCGATTCTTGCTTAGACCAATTTGTTCCGGTGGATTTCATGTGGGTGAGATTCTGACGGTTGCGTTCGATTGGATGTGCACGCCTCCTGTGTTGACTGAGACCGATTTTGGTGGAAAAGGTGCGATCACAGTCGGCGCAGTCAAAGACTGTGGCATGCTGGGCGTCAAAATCTTGCTCTCGATCATTCCTGCGTCGATGCATACGAGTATGCGCCGACAAGCCAGCGTTCGACTTGCAAATTCGGCCACATTCTGAACAGGTGTACTCCGCTCGCCTATCCTGTGTACTGGTAGAAGCCTGCACGGAGGTGCTGGCGGTAAGTTCATGATATTGATCGATTGTAACCAGTACTTTAAAAGCAAGTAGAGTGGTTGGCCCTATCTGGAGTTGCTGAACGCTTAGCCAGTCAAGGTTTACACAAAGACTGCCCAGTCGGCACCACGAGGGGGTGGTTCAGCGCGCCGACTAATACTACTGCTTCTGTTTTTGGAACGATTGTGGTAGAAACAGTAGTACTATAGTAAACAAGTGTTTTCAGATATTACTACCTAGGATCATACATCAACAACGATATTGCCAAAATTTTTTCTGAGACAAAACGTGCAACATGTGAAACCATCATCAGAAGACGATGAAGCGAGTAAATTGTGGAAATCACGTGGTTGATTAGATGAGCACCGGGTTGCATGCTACGTCACGCGGTTTTGATGGAATGCGTATGTGGGCGCAAGGTGGTAAAGTCTAATCTTAGACCACCTCAACAGCTGGCCGAAACTCTCCCGAGTCATCGGTATATGCTTGTTCAGTTACACTAGTTTGAAATGTGCCACAGTAATCAAAATACAGTTAGCACAAATGCAGGGCTAGCTTCTACGCAGTAGCGATAACACAGCAAGTGGGTCAACGGACTTGTCATGTAATCCGCATTAGATACAGCGCAAATATTATTGCGGTTAAGCTACGGTAGCACAGTGTTCAATTACAAATTGCAATCATCACATTAGCCGAACTTTAAATGAAGGGCTGGATTGCGGTGATGATATGGTTTCTTGTAATGACTGAAGGTAAGTCGACTTGGATGAAGATCGAATTTGCAAAAAAGGCGAGATAACACTGGAAGATAGAACGGTAAAACAATTGCCAAACGAAAGGAGACTAAACATGTCAGTCATGTTCTTCACATTCGCCAAAACTTCCATGACGTACGGATATCTGTAGTTTTATGGTGGTCTGGATTTCAATCGTTCAGATCTTCTGACTATCGGTACTCCAAGCGTTTCACGCTCTCATGCAATAACATACGCTTCAATGAGAGGAAGGATCTTTCAAATCGAGAACAATTACTACTCGATTTTCGTTAGATGAAAGAATTATTCCATTAGCTGGACGTAAATCAGTCTCTGGAAAACGTAACACCAACTATTTCTGCACAGTCTAGACTTGAAAGTAAATAAGGGAATGCGAAAAGGACTGCAGGACTCTCTCCAGCACACAGAAAGTGTTATATTTCTGTATTGCATGAGAAAATTGTCGATTCCCCAGTCAAGTAAAAAACCTCCCGAAGGTCCATTAGGTTGTGGGTGTTGTTGAACAGTAAACGAATGGCGGCATCCAAATCCATTAATGTAGTAATTTAAAGACTTCTTAGTGAAGTGAGCACTGTTATCGGTGACCAAAGCAGCAGGTACATCTCCGTAACAGGATACTTTTCTCAAAGCTTTTTATGTAAAGTCTGCATTCGGCGATGAAATTGGGAAAACTTCAGCGGATTAAGTGTCAACAATCGTTACCATACAGCATTATCCCTGAAAATTGATCACAGTAATCAGGATAAACTTCCTGGTATGGTTCAAACGTAACGACCTCTGGAAGTCATCCTAAGTGTTTCGTATGAATCTTGTGTACGCACTTAGTACAGCTTTTGGCAGCGTTTACTACCTGCTTCTAATTCTGGTCACCAAGATGATGAGCGTGAAACCGACTTCATCCTATTACCTTTCAAGCGCCCCAAAGTACAAGTCCGCAACATTTTGTGTCGGTGGAATTACAAAACAACCAACAAAACAAAGTAATCCATCCGGAGCTTTAGGAGATCGAGGTCACTTAATTTGTGTCCAGCCACGCCCTAAGACAGGAATGGCAAGACCGAGGTATTTGCGAGTATCACATAAAAGTGCATCCCTCTTTACGAACAACGATTGAATTAACAAGCAGTTAAACCCAGTAAAATTCGAGTTCGAGAATGGGATTCTGGATAAGTAACCCACACGGGTAATCGTTTTTGCGTCACGACGGATAATCGTGTAAAACTAAGGGGTGACAGCAGTGCTTCAAAGTTGAATCTTGGCAGCAGACGACTGCTAGCGCCTTGCTAGGATGGTACAGAAATTTAAAGGTTCCATGATTTGTTGCAACGGTGAATGACAGTCCAAAAAGATATGTTTAAAATCTTTTAACAGGTCAATACAATGTGGTGCTTCATGTTGGGTTTGCGAACACTACATTCGGCTTTAGACAAACGACCAGAAATGCATATAAAAGGTCCATCATAAGTGTTGAAACTGGCGTAACAGAATGATACACCGTCAGCGTTCATTAGAGAAAACCGACCGGCAATGAAAAACAAAAACCAACGTGTTGACCCCCTTGTTTTGATACTGACTCTAGAAAACAGAGTGTACAGAGAAACACGTCAAGCTAACAAGGCGCGGAAAAAGTTGTGATTTTAGTCCCTGAACGGATACTATAAAATGGATAACTTGACTAAAACAAAAGTAGACAGAAATCAAGACAATCAAAAATGCACACCTAAATGTGCTTTTCGAAAACGTTATTTATTATAGTTGCTGCACACTGATGGGGAAACGCCGCTATTCCACCACAGCCTAATTCTGTTAGAAAAATGCGATTTTAAAACAGCGGTAGTTTAAAGATGATGTATTGAAGTACGAAGAGTTCTTTCACGGTTAGTGGATCAAGAACTGTCGTTGGCAGATGAAATGTCGAACAAAGAATTGGTATGTTGAGAAATGTTTAGAATAAAACGTGAATAGTATTGAAGTGCACCAGGGACAGAACGGATTTCATGTAAGTTGGTCGGGAGCGGTGCACTCATCAGTGTGACTAAGGGATGTAAATGTGTTTTGAAGCCAATATTGTCAGGAACATAAGCGAGATGTGAGAAAGATGAAACCGAGAAATTACACCTGTCTGGGGTGATAGCTACAGTGGAGTCAAGAGATCGTTTTAACTAGAAAAAGAGGCGAGGATCCTGGGTAGGTTTTTAAGGAGCATGTAGGGTAACATCACCTCGGTAGGTTTCACAGTCATCTAGGTCTTCACTAATTGTATTCACGGCATCTTGCAATACAGGTGGTAAAACATGTAAGCCAGAAGATAGAAAATTGTGTAGATACATTTAAACGGTATGTTAATCATTGTCAAATTTTTAGCACTTCATCTAGTGCTATTTGAAGATGAGCATTTTTTAATTTGATTTTTGAAAACGATTCAAAACTTGACAAACGACACAGTATATTCTTCGGTTCTTCTGTTACGTAAGTACGTTGTAATGGGTGTGTATTCATTACCAGCCCGTAGTCGCCACAAATTCTCCATGTAATTTCATTGGCCTCCAGTAACATCACTATCGAAGTCGTCCAGCTCGATGATTCAGTTGACGTCATCACTCTTTCGTCACACATGGATTGCGATTCTTTGTACACAGGTTCTCGTAAACCAAGCGGAGTGGTCCGTCTCTTAAGAAAGACTGGACCCCCTGAACCTTCAAGTCGTACTGAATCTAAACACTGTATAAAGCTTGAGTACGAACACGAAACCCAAAGTGAATTAAAACCAAAGAGAATGATTCAAAATAGTCCATGAAGTTAGAGTTCCATTTCACTGAATGAGGTGTCCACTGAATACGATCCGTCCTGTTGCTCCAAAGGGATCGTGAGGTCACAGCGGAGATAATTTTGATGACAGACAAATACAGGGATATGCTGAATTAGATTATTTATTCCGTTAGTCCTTCCCAAAATCTGTTCTAGGTCCACATGCCGAAGGCGAATACCGAAGATGAAACTTTGTGGTGTTTTGTACAGCATTTTTTGCTTCCCAATTTTCATTGTTCTTTGCACTTTTCACCTCTCTCAGATTCACATGTGCACTCATCGGTTGCAACTGTAAGACGAAATATCGAGTAGATTCAGGTTCTGATCGAAATCAAATTGGTTCACTCAACTGCCACAAAATTTATCAGTCTGAGGGAATGGAGAGATATATTTTATTTAGCCCAAGATAGAAAAAGTCAGTTGACGATTTTGAAAAAGCGATTACTTTGATAAAAACACAAACGTCTTTGCAAACGAAATATTGGTAGCAAGCAGCCTTTTACCGACTCATATCAGATTTCGTGAGACACTACACTTCAGATCTCTCCAACTAATCTTCCACTTCATATGCAGTTAAATTAACCTGCACTTGATTCACTTCAGCAATCATTGCAAATAGTTCCGAAGAGCGACGCCAAACTGTGGTGATTGGGATGGAATGATACTCATCAACGACCGAACGTATGTAAATTGGAAAACCCAATACGGCGCGGCGACGCAGAACGTATTTTATTGCATTGTATGCGTGTGGGAGGTTGGAACAGTGAAACAAGCTCAGCAAGTGTTAGTCATGCTTTTCACAATTTTTCCACAAGTGACTAGAAGTTCTTGTCGGCACCGGTCCAATCGCGGGTGCTTCCTCAATAACTAACCTGAAATTTTAAGCGGATTCATGGTTAGAATTTTATACTTCAGAAGATCCAATAGGCAGTGAAAAAGAAACCTTCAATATCTCCATACACTAATAGACGGACCATAATTAATGACAAGAAGTGGACATGTATGAAGTTGGACCGTGTATCTGTGAATGAAATTTCACAGTTGCCAACAGTAAGCAAAACATTTCCAGTAACACCTTTAACAGAACCATCAGAAGGCTTCAAGATAACAGAATGTTTAAGCCCCTCCATATAATCAGCTTAAATAAGACTGAACACTACCGGTGTCAGTAATACAGAAATGCCTAGGGCCATCGTTAATGACATGGTTGCGTTATACGGAGGGTAGGCCCGGTAGATTCAACAGAATATACAGTAAGATCGATGGACTGAAATTCAGGTGGGAACTTTGTTCTTTTAAAGAATTGTGGACCAAACAGTTCTCGGAACTACGGTAGACGGCTTAAATGTGGCCTATTTCACCATGTTTGGGCCGTCTGACATTGCAGAATGGATGCGTAAGTCAAGAGTGCTTATGACCATGTGAATCGAGGTTATTTCAATGTCGGTCAGAGCTCGAGATAAAATGATGTGTTTCAACTGCTGCGTTTTTTAGTGAGTTGCCTTTTCGAAATGCCGCTGTTGTAAGCGTTTTCCCTGCATCCCAACATTGTTGACATTGTATAACACAACTGTTTCTTCGTTCACTGCGACCTTGACGTATTGTAATTGCACACAGAGTGTTCTGGTAGATTGGGGAACCTGCGAACCAACTTCTCACTATTATGGAAGGATCGCATCACAAAGAGAAGCTGATATAACCGCCTGATGAGAGAAACGTGAGTGATGAATGCAACACTAAGCGTCGTATTTTTTACACAGCCCCCATGACCGCATGTTCTTCGAAGTAACCAGACACGCCATACAAGTAAGCGCAAAAGTTTAAAAAAAATCTGAAATATGATTCCTGTCAGTCATCTGCTCACCGTCGACACACGACCTGGGTCCTCCTACCCTTGTGATAGATCATCTTAAAAATGAAGAGACAATTAGTCTACCTCTTTTGTGGCCTCTTCAAGGGATTAATTTTTGTTTGAGAACAAGTTAGACGTAATAAACCAACAATGACAACAGCGAATTTATTCTAATTTTCTGTCAACACCGTTACACCGAGTGTAACAGTGTCCATTAATCGTAAGTACTTGGACTACCACGTATGTTGTGATTTTGTCTAATCGCATTCATCACAATGGTCGCCGCTCAAGTGAAATTCTTGTTCTATTCAATGAGATTTGGACCTGAACCAAATTCTGAACCTATGTTTGATTTTGGCTGAACTAGACTTGTCTAAAAAAACTTTCTAAGCGGAACGAATGGAGGTTGAAAGGGAACATGCACTATCGTAGGGTGCTTTCTCAGTGTGGCGGCAATTCACCCATCAACCAAACTAAATCCTTCCTGTTTAGTAGAAAATAGACCTCAGACCACCCTAGAGGCTGTTCCTTATCATTTCCGACAATACGGTGTAATCAGACTGTGCTAGTGTTCTCAAGTTGCCCTTCAGATAGTTTGATCGAGCTGTAATTTCTAATATCTTAAGTGGCATTGAGATATAGTAAACGGAAGACAACCACACTCCTCCCTACTTTCTTGAACGTTTTAAACGGACTACCATTTGCAACTCGGAGTGTAGCGCAGCGATCCAGTTGCAGATTCGTTGCCGAATATGAGATGACACTTCTGTAAGGACTAAGAAGTTCCTTCCGATGGCCGAACTTTTCGAAGGGGAAAGTGGCTGATTTTTACTGTTCCGTGGCTATTGTCTCTGGAACGAACCAGCCTGCTGGTCAAAGTGCTTGTTACCCCGATGGTCACGTGGTGTTCGGCATCGTCTAGCGTGTTCGCTGTGCGTTCTATGGTATCTACATATGCCACCGACCTCTGTTCTCGGCAGTGGTCGTGGACAGGTCACTGCAGATTTTTATGGCAACCGAGGTGGCTAGATGCACGCTCGAAGATTTACAAGTTCACGTCGCTACTTAAACACTTCGGCCTTTGATTTTGGTGGGTTGTGTTCATGGCTTTCGTTAAGTGTCGTGCACTGGACTGCCATCGCGTCATCCCTCGTGGACAGAAAATTATCTACAAAACTGTATTTGGCAACTACTGGCCCGGCTAATGGAGAAAAGGCGTCCAAGAACTGCATCGGCCGAAGCTACTAGCTCATTTATTGGGTATGCGGATAGCAGGGTTAACAAACCTTATGTTTACTCAAGAAGTTGTTGCACCCGCAGCTCCTACAAAAGGAACTCATAGCTGGGAGTTACCCACTGTATACAGCACGTCTCGAGGAAGAACTGATGACTTCTTCTCACCCGGCTGTAACACGGGAACAGTTGTTCAAGATGCATTTTCGTAGACGGCTGTGCTTCTTCGTGAACTGTTTGTCTAGCGGACTCCAGGCTACTGGTTGATGAGCTTAGTAAGGTATAGCTAACAGTTTTAGCATAGGGTGTTGAAGCTAAGAGAACATATCCGAGTAATTTGTTATGTGCCATTCGCTCAGTTCTATTTCCAACACAGCAGACTACAGATCTCGATGAAGACCTCCAAACTGAAAAACTGTTGACATAATCGGAGAGACGAAAAACAAAGATTCAGACACAACATTTCTAATATCTATGATTGAATGAAATTAAATGTGATAAATTGTGAAAGAGATACGTGCACTCGAAACGCACTATATCAAGAAAAATAATCAATGGCCCATTAAACCAGAACATTTACTAAATTATTCGACTTGAACGGGCTCGCCAGGCCGTAGGACCAAGTGAACCGAGATGATAGGTCGGAAACAACACTATCACTAAATAGGGAGAAAATGGTCGATATACGACGGGCCAGCAAGCAACAAGACAATGGATAATACCGCGGAACAGTATGCAAGCGAGCAGTGTGAGTCGTGTATTGGAGTGCGCGGGATGCCTGTCGTAACCCGTACTTGTTCAAACAAATGTTTGAACGCTTACAAAGATTCATAACAAAACGAATACAACTGACAATCGAAACTCATAGTTAGAAGAAAACAAATAAGTTCGCTGCAATCATCCTCAATCGCTACGGGCGATTTAACGGTACATGGACTGCCAGCCTAATAAGCGTCCACGATATTCCGCTCCTTTGAAGCCGTTCCACTAGTTTTATTCTTTAAAACATTAACGCACGGTCAAAGAGAGCACAAAAGCATCCTTAAAGGAGAACCTGCTGTGTTAGTAAACCGTAAGACAACTGGTCTATAATGCAGTGGTGGTGGGAAACTTCGGTTCTTAGAGAGTTCTGAAAATTGGCCCTCGCAGTTAAAGAGTATGATCCCTAAGATAATATGTGCCTCCGTCTATCAGTAAAATTCAATCTTGCTTGGTTGAATGTTCGCTCAGAACGGTAGCTCTTTAGCCCACTTGTGTATCTTAATCGTATTTTAATGCTCTTGGATATCCGTCAGGGACTGATAACTTTTGTACCGCCTTATATGCTTTCGGCATAACTATACAGGGAACTAGCCCAAGAGCAAATTTATACTAAGCATTGGAGAAGGTCACCAAAACTCAATGTGTTCCACCAGATTTTTCAGCTTTGCAGTTATCCTAGAGCAGCTGAAACTACAGAGGTTGGTAAGTTCAACAGAATATTTGAAGTTACATAAAGGAAATTCGAATTACACTAATGATTACCGAGCTTCCACAAACACCCCAAAGGATAAGTTGTTTGAATAAAGTCAGAAAAGCATGGTGATGTGAATACAGCACCAACATAAAGTCAGTCTGCTCAGGTGAGTAAAAGTTTTGAAACTTTGAACCTCTCATTCAAGCCAGTCACCCTAAGTTTGAGTCATTCCAATCAACATCATATCGTCGGCTACATCGACCTGAGAGACGGTCTGAAAATTTTGTGGAACAGCTCCAACTGGTCCGAGTGGACCATGGGACCCAAAAGGTTGGTGGTTGCCGCTTAGATGGTTTTAATTTGGAAGTGAAATTCACCGAGGTGGTTCAGTTACTGAGGCATAACAAGTCTGCTGGAGTACATATCATCCTTCCCTCTTTTTCAAGAACGGTTGGGTGTGGTTAGCATCAAAATTGACAAAACGTTTTCGGATGGTTTGGAAAAGTGAACCAGTAGCTCGTGCCCACCAAAAGTTGACGTAGTTTTGAAAAAGAGACCGAAACCTGTGTGACAGTCACAAAGGCTTCACCCTTGCTACAGTCACGTCCAAATTACTCACTCGCCTTACCTTACATCGGTACAATAAACAATTAAAAACTGGCAGGATTTCAATCTGATCAAAGATGTAGTCTTATGCTTTAACTATTTCAATGCCCTTGAAGCATCGTAGCTGTTATAGGTGGCCAGTGGTCGTGGTATCTTTATGCATTAAGACCGTCTTTGTTTCGGTTGCCTATAACATTTCTGAAACTTTCCCATTCAGAAAATGTTTCCATAAAGGAAAGTGATTCTTCAATTGCATCGTACGGTGATTGTGTTGCGGTAAACTATTTCAAGTGTTCACCGCGATATCCTATTTCTTCACTGCTTTCCAATTTTGTCTTCGATAACCTCTTAAATTTATACCCCAGAAATCACGGTGGTGGGTTGTTTTGTGGCATTAATTTCATACGGACGTCCTTTATAACCGTGATACTTTGGCGAATCCATGCGCATTACACTGAACAAGATGAACGCCACGGCTGTCTCTACGGAATGCCCTCCGCACTTTTGGAGTGTGAGGTACTTCTTCAAAATCGAGATAATTTCATCGCTGCCTTCTTTACTGTAGACAGTACGCTTGAAACTGTGAACGGTCTCACACATTTTGTTAGTACCATCTTGTCAAATGGCAGTACTGTCAATAAGATGTCAGCAAAGACGTGTGTGGTCTATGCCAACCAGCTCTGCTCAATAGCCCGGAATCATGATCTTTTCACAACAAAGATATCAGCAAACCATTATCGTCTGCACCAGTTAGTTCATATCAGGTGGGATGATAGTGTGATCAACCTGGCCATTTGCCAGGATGTATTCCAGAATGCTGGGATCATCTGGTCGAACGATCAGGTTGCACAGTGTGCAAGGGTTAAGTCATGAACCTTGAGTGCCACCTGCGCTTTCATTGTACTCAGAAATATTTTCTGAAACTTACAAAGGTTGGCTCATTCTTCAGCGGCTTCCTCTAGCATATCAGCGGATATAGGAAGTGAATGCAATGGAAACTTAGAACCTCAACCCCGTGTGAAATACCTACAGCTGCTTTGTACCCTACTGCATACCAATAAGCTATCCCTCTCAACTTCACATTTTATGCTCATTTTGACATACGTCGGTGTAGAATGAACTTTTTGCAAGTCAAAGCCGTTTACGAGTCATAAATAAATGGAGCTCGTGGTTGACCACCCGGTCATCTTAGCAACGTTAGTGAAGCTAAACACATCCATAAATAGGGGGACTAGTTTTGCTCCAGAACATTTGTCTTCCGACCTCTTGAAAAACTTTCCTTCAACCATTGTCGCTAAACGGCGAAGACCGGTGGCTTTCAACGGCAGCACTAAAAGCTGAACAACGATCATAGTTTTCTAAACCAGAATTAAAGGTAGACAATAGAACTCTCCAATAATTCTTTTGTTTCAAGAGGTGAGCGT
Organism: Paragonimus westermani; assembly: GCA_008508345.1. Classification (NCBI taxonomy): domain Eukaryota; kingdom Metazoa; phylum Platyhelminthes; class Trematoda; order Plagiorchiida; family Troglotrematidae; genus Paragonimus; species Paragonimus westermani. The sequence continues at coordinate 335,466 of QNGE01000107.1, forward strand.
AGATTGAACCGTTGTAAGGCCAAGTACGTCGAACTTTATCAGGCCAAAACAGAACTGTTGCGAGCAAAACACACTGACTGGGCCCGCTCACCGTGTGTGAGAAGTTCCAGACTTGTAACACTTCTCTCGTGAGGTCGTCAACATAAGCCTCAGACAGCCGTCTACAAACAAGTGAGCTCCTCGAAACCGTAGTTTTCAGCATTGAAGAAACGAATTGTAGTCGTTAGTAAACGATTAATGACATAATTATTCTCGTTGGTCAAGCCTTCAGTCTTGCAAGCTAGTCTATTTTACTGTGAACAACTTGGCTTCAGTTCACTTTGCTGCACCAGCCTGCACTCACATATCATGATAAAATCACATCGGAGACAGACCGACGCAAGGTATTAATGTTGAAAACCACTGATGACCGTTCAATCCGTTCTATGCATTTGACGAAATTCAATGTTTTTCCACCGAAGAACAACTAGCGGAAACTCAGCTCGATGTCGTAGAACTTACAGGTCGCTAACCATACAACTATCCACACTTATCTACTGATGGCCGCCGTTTGTAGTGTCTCACTCCCTTGAAGCCTAACTGTCGCCTGTTTACATCGTTTGATTACCGAAACTGTTTTTTTTCCACATTTGGACAGTTGGTGGACGTCAAATAACAAACATAGTTTGATAGCATCAATAGTTAGGTTGTTCATTGTAGGGTCACGTTAATCTGTTCGGTTAGACTGTATTTGGCTCTTATTCGCGGGCTAGTCTGAGTGTTATTTCGAAATGTTACTAAACTTGTCCACCCGCCAAATCAGCCGCTTCCCCGTAAACCATGATGTGTGCTATCACATGGTCAAAAAAACTTACCGATGACCATATGTCTTCAACGTTTACCTTCTGAGAATCTCAAAATAGTCAAATTCGAAGGCCCTTATACCATGAGGATTTAACTGTTCTGCAGTCCTTGGACTTCTTGCAGCGCACGGTCGCCATGGCAACTAAGGGCCTACAAGTGGTGATTATATTCCCTCTAACAGCATAATCGTTACAGATGGACGGCCTATCTGTCACACTCACGGTTTCATTGCCGATCTGATAAATGAACTCATGATCTCCAGAATTCATTAAGTTAAAAGATGTCATCAAACTGCCTGGTTCCAGAGAACCTTGACACAACAGCCAACCATGTTGATTCGTCATAGTGAGGTGCCGAAATTGTATAACTAGGGCGATTTTAATGACGGTTAAAACGGTAGAATACGTTAGTGAATAATACAAGTGTACTACCAAATAATGTAACCCGCTGATTTTCATATCTATTATACTAACAAGGCAAGCCCTACAAGATGACCACCGTCCACGGAGACGAAATGAGAAACGATGTTTCGTTTGATGCATTGTTAACATTTTCACGAAACATAAGAGAAGTGTGTGTGTTACAGTACTATTAGTCGACAGTGCTGAGTCAACCAGAAAAAAGGCAGACATTGATTAAGGTAAGTTACACTTTCAATGAACGCTTGATAACTGCTTTATCAGAATGGTGCTGTAGGTGAGGATCACGAGAACTGCGTAACCGTATTAAATAGTGCAATCACCAAGTGTGCATACTGAGATCTACATTATGTCCACTTTAGTCGGCCATCGTAGCGCTTCAGATTCTTTTCAAAGGTCTATGTACCTCTTTCGATGAGCATGTGATTATGCCAACATTTACGTTGATGAGTTTCCGGTGGTCACTGTGAATACACCTGTGAGAGTTTTGCTTCAGCCACATCTTTTAATGCGTTTCACAACACAATGCATCACCAGCAGTCTTCTGAAGTACACATTTAGTAAGAGTTGGACTGATTTGTTCTGAACAACATCAATTTTTGTGAGGAAATGCCACAGCCGGATAAAATTAATGCCAACAAAGATTAATCTCGATCACAATCCCAGAACAGTCTGCGCTAATTTTCGGACATTACGGACCACTATTGGGGGCTCAATTTTATTATCCTGAGTTACAGAAACTTCTCAGTAATTTTTCTGGGAAACAATCCAACCGAAACTAGGATACTTATAGTATCTGAGGATATAAAGCCTCTTGCATTAAGTGTAATAACTGGTGCATCTTAGAGAGGTAATTTTGCTGTCTTAAAGTAGAACGTAAGCGAATAAATTTACCCTCCGTCCTTCTTATATCACAAGTAGGATGCCGTATTCTGGAAGCAAAGCTTTTAGGATTGTACTGTGCACTTGTTTACTGTCGACATCTTCCAAAAAAACTTAACTTGTCTATACTGATTTACCACAAAACATCGACCTTTGTTTTAGATGTTAAACCAAACCAGATGTTTCCCGACTTCCTGTCAACGAGTAGTACAAAACAGAAGGCGATAATCCGATGGCCCGTACATTGCCAGGATTACACTTAGAAGATTTATGCAAAGTAGTCTTAGTGTGAGCAGGAGAAAAAGGCCCAGAACTAAGACAATCTCAGTCGTCTTCATTCAGATAATCGTGATGGGTGTTGATGGCGACAGGTAAAGGGTTGAGAACGTGTTCTACCACGGCTGTAAGTCTATTCGCATTCTTAGCAGGGGGGTTCATGCTAACGCATTCGGATCTTTACCACACTGAACGTTTGCAAACACCCCAGTGTGATTAGACCAATGCATCAGGTGGATTGGTATGATATCCCCTTCTGACAAGAATACATGTAAGCTCACAACAGGGTGTACCAGCCACTGTTAATAGGGAGAAAAGTACGTCGTTTTAGCTTAAGATATTCTGTGATGTTGTTAGACACCAGCCACTATGAAGATACAGTGTATCAGCTCGTATGAAAAAGTTAGGTGTAATGTTTCTATCGTTAGCTGGGGGCAGCTCTGAATACTGAAGATAATCCCAGTCACTGGACTGATCATTCACTCATTTGCTTGTGACATTTAACTGTGTAACTGTTCAAGCTTTATATTAGAGGATCCAGGTTTTCATCTATCAAGGTCAGATTTCAACCAGAGGAAACATAATCAAGCCTAGATACCTGAAAATACGTTTGTCAGAATCGCATAATTTAGGATACCTCTCTAGCAACCGTACCATTAAAAAAATCTGTTTTTAAGCGTTCTTCTCGATATTGTTTTGTTTACCACAAGGAATCGCACGTTACAGAAATTTTTGACAGGTTAACAGTTGCCTACTTTAAGCCCCATAACTTTACTATAATTGTATAACATACAGCTTCATCCGTGAGTAATACAATATGGCCCACAGGCGCGAAAATGAAAAGGCAGATCTTAAAGCCAGGAAGATCAGGGGTAGGAAGTGAATATCGCAAACTTGAATACTCACAGTGTATGACGTGTTTCCAAACAGGGTGCGATCACGCCACTGCAAAAGAACAGAATATAAGGCAACCCTAGAAATAGTGTTTGCGTTTGTCGTTCCCTATTCTCAAATACCCCTAAACAACTGCCCATGTCAAGCGTAGTTTTCGGCTAGAACATTGTCAGTCCTTTTGAAACTGACCTTTAGATGGACGACAGATGGCCCGCTCACCTCAGACAAAGCAAACAGTATGTATCTTCCAACCACCTCGATGCTCTCTGCCAAAATTACTCACACACACTCAGGTCGACCTTTCTGGTGGTTCTCGACTTTTCCTTACCTCACTATCCAGAGTTTTCGTTTTTCTGGTGATCAGCAGTTTGGTTCTGTAAGGTCTATAGCTATCTGTTGTCTTCTATTGTACTGTGTATGTACATGGGATGCACTAGACTGCACTCCTATACTGCAATGCTTCTTGTATTACACTTCAAAAATCTTTCTTCTCAGTGTAGATCTCGTCATTATAGTCTCTTTCTGTTTAGTTTCCGAGAGATAGGGGTTTCCTTTCCTTATTAGCCAATCAAGTGGCTAACCAGCATTGGCCGGCTGAACACAAAGGCCCCTCTGGCACACCTCCCAGTCTTATTCCTTCGGGTTTACACTGGATATGTGGTGTGTTGGTGGAACTGCAATTGATGCAGCGCAAGCCAATTGCAGTGATGGTTAAGCGCAGGCGTCCTTTGGCTTCGGTCACTGTGACAGGCTAATCCGAATCGGATGCCGCCAACCATATGTACAGTTCCTATCTGTTTGATTTAGTATCCATGCTTCATTTCCATGCACCATACATTCGGCTTGCAAGTGGTTGTTAAGATCGTGATTCGCCCACAACAGCGATGAGCTTAGTATCCTAGCTGACCCGCAACTACCGCAGAAGTACATTGTTCCAGTAGGAGAAACGGCCAATCATTGTCCTAAGCGTTGTTGCAGAGTTTTCGCCTGTACCGACTAACATAAAGCATTATAACTCGTGTTGCAGTACAATTGTTCGTGTTTACAGATAAATGAATTTTGCGTCCCACTGTGATTCGTTTTGCAAACACAAATTCTATCGGTCGCTCTGCACTAGAACACTTGTGAGCTCGGGCGAGCTGTGCCACTTCCTAACTCACTCTGACTTGATGATCGAGCGTCAGACACCTGTTGGACAAGAGCTTCTAGTAGGTTTCATTAATTTCCTCAAATGATTCACTCTTTTGAGAAGGACTTCAATAGCTGCATTTTGACATTACGTATCATGTGGCTTATATAATTTTCAGCTGCCTAAAAAATTCTGACGAGTCAAGAAGACTTTTATCTTGACTTTTTTATTCTGAGACAAGCTGGCACAATTATGGAAGAAAATAAGTCAACCGAACGTCTGACTAACTACTGGTACATAAGTTGGACATTCAGATCTTTACTTGTTAGCAATCGAACGGTGCATGTTATTGAACATGTTAATCGATACGCCCACATATACGAGTTGCATATGCATGAAGACAAACGCATGCAACACCAATGCACCACAAAAGAAGCACTAATGGTTAATGATCTAATTGTGGCACACGTTGGGCGGGTGTTGAATTGTATCCGAATAATTAAATCGCAACTGGGATGTTTTTACGAATTTGCCAATCTGGAACCTTTGAGGCAGGAGGTGAAACTTCTAACCAACTTACTTTGCGTGGAAGTTGCAAAAAGTAACATCAGTTTTCCAAGTACCAAATCTGGCAAAATGTCTCCTAATTCTGACTGCTCATCCTCAATGACAGCTCAAGAAGCTTTGTCACAAGTGCTGTCCACAACTCCACTTCCAGCAACTCCGAAAGTCTACATCACCACACGCACTTCGGCTCTGGATGCAAGCAAAAATAACGGCAAGAACAGTTATGGAAGAGCAAAATTACACATTCCAGATTCAAATACAACAGTACCGGATTTAGTTCAGCTACCCCCCACACCCAATTCCGTTCATCTGGATATAACATTAGCTACAAGATCTTTTTGTCTACTAGAAAGTTTAATGAAACTGGTGTACACCACTCATCTTCAACGGAAGTCACCAAATCCCACTGAAACTCCAGGAGCGATAGATCCGATCAGTATGTCTTTGGTCCACATTCATCAGGCACGTCGTGTGTTGAATCAGTTGCGTGAGGTTATCGACCGTATTAATAATAGGCGGCACGTCGACCGCATCTTAATAAATTTGAGACGCCGAAGCACTATCAAATCCTTGATGTATATGATCGACCAGGAAAGCAACAAAAATTCACCTTGGCGTATATAAACCTTAGTAACAAAATTATATGAAAGTTATCTCAACAATGCTGAGAAATGGATATAAATTATAAATGTGTAAAAATATGCCATGTTAAAATCACACTTTCATAGCGGTTTCATTGAAAGGTTGTTCTGAATCACATGTGTTTCTGCTGTCAAGATTATTCTTGTATAACGGGTGCTAAAATAAAGTTCATTTCCATATTTATTGATCATCCACCTGACAGCAAATGAAATATTTCGATTGAGTAAATTTGGATATTAAAAGCTCTCCACTTTGTTTGACAACACCGTATAGGAATTCAAGCAACTGCCAATGATTTAGGCACAGTAGACCGTGCTTCTTTTGCGAGCTAGGACCCTCATGACACGCCCGGTGCTTAGGTGAGAACGTTGCTGGATGTAAGGTCTATCGTGGTTTACTGTCGAGAATGCTGCTGTTGTCTGAATGGGTTGACATCAAATTAGCAAGAATTGCTGGAAGGGCGCACTCGAAATCACAGAATGTTTTATTCATACCTAAAAATTGATAGACGATTTCTAACGTGTATACCATTCAACGCCGCTTGTTTCAGGTTGAACGTGGATGTTTGAAAGCGTAAACCATATCCCTTCCTGGAAAAAGGGAATTTCTTTAATTCACGGCGGTTTACGCCTACTAACCATTAATGTCACTCTTTCGCACACTGTTGAATGAGTTGACGAGGTTTATCAGGTAAAAATTAGAATCTAATGAGAAAATAATGGATTTTTTCATTCCTACACATTCGGTGAAAGCGTATGTTCGAAGGAGGAAATGTGACATGTTGTACAGTTATTTTTTACGCACTTCTTCAGCCGAATCTGTCAACTTTATTGAAACGTTGCGTTTGCATCGATATTGAAGATTCGTGTATTATCCAACGATGGACCGCTTTTATTTTCAATATTATCCAGTCTGTTAAGTAATCTACATCGATTGACACACTGGTGAATCTGCATAGTCTTTTATCCCATCTTACATGTATATATACCACTCCTTACATTTGAACCATCAGACATGAAGAGGCTAGTTGGTTATCTCTAGTGAATCATGTGACCAAAATGTGGCTCTTTACAGACCAGAAGATTATCGTAGCAGATTTATTAGGTACATATATATATATATACAGCTTAAAAATGGGGAAAGTTAATCACAGATACCGTAAGTAGCCGAATTATAGGAAAAATCAGTGGTCCACAACACACTTGCTACTCTGTGAAAGTTGTCTTTTCACAATGAGATTGTAAGCTAAGAGTGGAAGCCGTATTTTTGACCAGAATATTTTCTAAACACTGTTAACCTGTGTCTCACGCAGGCAATCCGTGAATGGAAGATAAATATTTCTGAACTCTATTCGGGACCATTTTTTCCTGGCAGGGTCAGACAGCAAGATCAAATACGGAATTGGCCGATACGTTGCTAGAACGTCCATCGTCACTTATAGTCTACGCTGATTGACTAAAGAACATTCACGGTAGATAGAATAATGTTTGAGGTTTTCTGGAACAGGTGTGCTTTCTACTAAGTAACTTCTCAAACGGTGATGTTTCGAACATTTGCTTCTCTACACTTCCATGCCATGCAAATGCCTTCTTCCACATCATTGCAACCATGCATGTCCGTCTCGTCGAAATGCACGTCTGTATTCTGTGTACCCACTGAAGTAAATTAACTTGATTAGCAAAAGTGGGCCTGCGCAATGTTGTTACGTAGACGTTCACCCACAATAATGACATTCCTCTACAGACTATAGGATGCTCCTCATGCCGCAGTCAAGGGTGGTAAATGACACGGCGTTAAAGGTGCATTGCACTGATCAGTAACACCGTACTTCGATTATTGGTTCATGTTACATACACCTCTAGTGAGTTTCGTACGTGTGGTATACTTACGAGTACACATAGGTGGGCAGCCTGCACTTCACCACTGATGGCACGCAATATTAATTTTATAAGTCTCAAGCTATTAACACTGACAAACTGGCATAAGTTTACATAGAGTTTCCATAAACTTACACTTAGACTTTCTTTAAATTGGGAGACATGCCAAACCGTATTTCTCCTCTAAATTTTGATTTAAAGACGTGGAAGTGGAGCGTTGAAGTCTGTTAATCGCGGTATGCTTTCAGGGGCGACAAATCGCCCTAAAAGATCACACACGATCAGTTTTCAATTTTTAGTCACAACGCTGTTTACAAACGAGTGTTTTAAGACCACTTTAAAAAGTTAATACTCATGATGAATGAGTTGGAATTGAGTTTTACATGGGCGGTCACGAGATGAATCACTGTTGTTGTTGTTGTTGTTGTTGTTGTTGTTGTTGTTGTTGTTGTTGTTGTTTAGGACGTGTGCCTGTGCCCAGACCAATGGATCACATGAAAATAAACGCAATTTTCCCATTCGGTGACCTATGAGGACTACAGCACAGTGAGTTGTGAAAGAGAACGTGTAACCGTTTTCATCATCTGAATGTAAATTTTGTGTATTTCCTGCGTGTGAAAAATGTCTACAGTCATAGTTGAACAATACTGCCCTTAATGTTTTGTACTAAACCCCATGCCTCCGTGAATGAACAAAACAGCGCAAAGAAAGACAGATTGAAGCGAACTTATTTACACTTGAAGTGCTAACCGTCAGTTGGTCGCCAACAACGAACACAGTTTCTGTCAGTAGTTATCATAATTAAAACTTCTAGCCTGTTTTGTAGATGTACAGTGCACTTTATACTATTGAGAGTTTGCCATGTCATGCAAAATGGAATGCTCCGAAATTGACAGGAATGATCACACCTACTCAACACGTGGTTTCAGTTCAAAATGAGCCTCATTGCCAGTCTGGTCGGTAAATTGTCAGATAATCGTGACGTGTTGTACTCATAAGAGCACCTCATATTTTACAGGCAACTCTATAACATGAATCCATGATTTGTCATTTGACGTCATCCATTGTCAAGCAAGAGTCGTGCTAACTGATCAGAACATTAGAATAAACATGATGTTCCTACGGCCACCTTTGTGGTCGCATCACTTTCAACCTTCAAACACAGCGCGAACGAAATCTACATCACAGTGCGAAACCCATTATCGCTGGCTGCCATCTGATTTTACGGAGGAAAATACACGTGGAGGCACCTTCGCTTTGTTGTGACACATCACTACTGTGAAACGACTGAGCAATCTCTAGGGTTTTAAGCAGACGTGGTCGAACAAACATCACTCATGCCGTCGCTATGGTAACAGACGTAGTGGTTTATGAAGTTGGGCAAAAATGGCAGAATCTAAATCCCAGGCAAATGAGCTTGAGACTACGGTAGATTGCTTAACGATTTCGGATGCTGTTCGCAGCATTGCTATTGGCTCAAGTCGACAGGCCGATAAGAATGAACTCGAGGCGAACATCAACATCGTCTGAATGTGGCGGACGTCGGATAGCACAGCGTGTTTTTGGTGTTAACAAGCAAGTCTGATCAGAGTAGTTTGACATGACTTACTCAAAAACACCGAATCACTGTCTTGACTGCTTTGAGTGAAGCATTGCTTTGAATGCCAAAAGGTGGGAAAATGAAGCATTTAATCGCAAACAGTTTTTGCATGGCTTGAAAGGGACTGGTTCTGAGTCTTCGTGGACTGTTCAGTGAGGACGCGATGATTAGCAATGAGAGTAACTTTGGTCTGGATGATTCTTCCAGTGGGGATGGTAGTGGAACGACCGTCGAAAGAATGTGTTTTGGCAGGAGACCCATTGATAGGCGACTTTGGGACGTACTGACCGCTGCAGGTCGGAGTGAACTGGCTGTGCTCAATAGTGAACAAAATCATTATTTTACTTAAGAACATGGAACTGACTTCTGTCACTATGTGATACGTCACGCTTACATACGGGACTCTATCTCGAATAAGGTGCTTCTTTATAAATGTGTTCTAGACATTCGCTTTCGCTCATTGGATCAACTGCATCTGCTCTTCAGCCCACTCATCCTTCCGACAATATTTACCAAATAAGTACGCAACAACGCTGAAATATACGGCTCCACTGCTAAGTTGTAGGCTTCATTACTGCAAGTATAGAATAACAGAAATCTAACTGCACTTGGCACTTTCGTCAGCAGTAAGCAGAAACTGTTCACATAGTAGATTAGAGGAAGCATTCCGCGTGGACTGCTTTCTAAAGATACCTTCCCAGGGTTTATCCATAATTTTGTATCGGGAATCTTTTTGAAGGTTTCTCGACAACTTCAGTTACAGTCGTCTTATTTAGCTGTGTGTCGGTTTCAAAAACTGTTATATCTTTGAGTGGTCCCCTAAACATGTCATCCGGTGTACACACTTATCTGAGGGGTTGCAAACATATATATATATCTTCAAAAACTCCATAACAGCTTTTCTCAAAATGATACTTACCTACAGGGACGACTGCTTTAGATGGTTGCGCATTGGCTGGTTAACATATGTGTTACTAACTCGACAAATTATTGGGGGTAGTAGTCTAACAGCTTTCATTGCATCAACCGTACTGTTTTGTCGGATTTAAAATAAGGACGCGGAATTGGGTTTATTTTACCGAGAAAAAGTGGAGTCTTTTTCATTCACACGAGAATGACTGATTCCACAAAACGATGCGCGACCAGTCTGGCGATCAATTGCACGAGGAAGTCATAGATCTCGCACGATTTCGCCACATAATCTGCAGAAACACCACTATATTCAGACAAACATAAAATGGTTTCCAGATTCTTTTCTTATGAAACATAAAATGTTAAAGTATTTTAATTTTCAAATTTTCCTGTAAAAACGATTTCGCAGTTGCTATCGAGTACTGTCGGATTATTGAAATTTAGTAGCTGAATTTCCAGAATGTTCGAGATCTCCGAAGATAAATATTTTCAGAATCAGCCTAACTGAAGAGATTTCATTTGGCTTGTGAGTAATACCTCTGCATCAGGAACGCAGAAGATGAGGTAATTTTAACAAACGGTCAGGTATTTTTATGTCGTTCTACAAGTGCCTAAAGGTTGTGCACATAAACGAAGTGAACGAAAGGAATAATTTTGATTGTACGGCAAAGCACTAACGCAAACAAGTAGGAGTATTCGGATGCCGCTTTTCACAAACGTATCCGAACAGTTTTTTGAAAGACTTCCATAACCATGTGAAAACTTCCGAAAACCAATCCTTGACCTCAGTGTGAGAGCTTTTTCTGACAGGTCCAACCCAATTACCTTGAACTGAGCCACTGCATTTGGGTGGAGGCTTAGGTGAAAACGTATATGTCCAAAGTGCACTACTGATCATTGGGAGATTTGATTAATACCACGTTGACCATCACTCTTTCACCACAGCCTTCACATTCAAATAGAATTTCTTGCTCAACTTTCTAGAAAACAAGCACTAGATCCGAGTCCCGCTTCTGCTGGAGCTAGTCAACAATGCGCCCAGGATAACAACTTCGACCAAGCTTCCATGAGGCAATTGTGTTCACCACTGCACCATCGACCACATGCTGAGAAAGACGTACTTGTCATATCTGAACACTCAGCCACCTTCGTTTGCGATTTATGATCCGTTTGCCTGAACGTTTCCATAACAGACGCAGTAACTGTTCTAGTAAATCCAATCAATAATCCCGCGATTAGGATTTTCAACAAAGATCAACACAGTTAGTTGAGAAAAGCTCGGCAGTGATAAGGACATGCATTATTGATGGACTCTTATATGGGAGAAACTCCACTTTTGAGATTTCCTTAAAACAGGCTGGCTGGAAAGTCTCTGTTTAACTTCAATAGCAAAAGTGCCTGCTGCGATGAGAATGAAAACAGTCAGGAACAAGGTGAATAAATAAACGAAGAGATGTGTATGCTTTCAAACATCGAACACAAAGGGTGAGTTATCTGAATCTGCTAAACAAATCATTGTGGTAAAATGTTAGACGCTAAAAGTGAATGCAAGCTTCAAACTAACTTGGATTTGTTTGTGGAACAAATCCAAGTGTATAAAATGTTATATTTGAGAACTTCATTAGATTTTTATCACGAAGAGCTTTTAATCAGCTCTGTGACAATTAACTGGCTGATTTCTAATCTTCATAACTTCGTTACAGTCGTAATTTACAAAGTGAACGACACACACCCCCTAACGACAGGTTTGAAGTCCAAGTATAATGCAAAACTCTGCAACTATGTAAGTGCACAAAATTGAATTTTCGTCGGCTGTACAAAATTCACCCGCAATTCATGTCTCGGCCAGATATGAATTTCATCTTCGGTCGTTTATGATTTTAAAGAAAATATACTGGTCATTACAAAGTGGACGTTAGGTTATCCAGGACAGAATTAACGTACGCACTCGGTTACCTGTTCGGTAACTAGTGGTTATCTGTCAAAACATGCAGACTTCATGTCGCGTAACAAGCCCAACACTGCTTAACTAGCTTAAGGGAGTCACTCTACGGTAGACCTGACTGTCATAGATCTAAAGGTCGGGTGCGTTTTTGTGCACCAGCTGAACCCATAAGGTAAAGCCAATATCCTCGAAGATCACTGATGGTGTCAGATGAAGTTAAGCGGTCAAGCTACTTACGAGTAGCCAGAAGTAAACACTGAAAATATTGCACGATGAGTTCTAGCAAGAGAGGAATTCAAGCTCTATAGTTCCATCCGAAATGGGCCAACACAAAAGTCTGCCTGAAAATGAAATGCGTAATCAAGTGAGAGCGATATTCGAGTGGTAATAATGATTCCTTAAACGGTTTTTCATGTTTACAAGGTTTACGTTAACAGTTATCCTTATTGCAAGACCGTTATATAATGTAGAAAATTAACTTGTTCGTCGTTTTTCACCTTGATCCCGCTAATGGACGATTTTTGCTCTACTTTCGTTCCCGGTTCACAAGATGAAGAATAGGTGCTTCCATGGTAGAATCCGCTCTCATATGGGGTCGTCCAGAGTTTTCTAGTTGGCTGAAAACGTTGGGGTTGTGATTGCAAATATGACCGATCAAACGGTCCTGAAAGAATTTCTTGATGTAATGCGAAAAGGATTTACAGGGTTGGAATGGTTCTACCTGGAGCAGACGGTACTCATCGCGTTCGTCAGTACCGTATTCCTTGAATATTCACTTGGGTGGTTCAAGTCCACTTAGTCCTCTCGGGATTAGAAATTACTGACTGTGCAGTCAATCTAAGAAAACCGGTTGATGAACCCGCACGAGCTAAGCAACTGATCAAAAAAAAAAGATTTTAATTGACCAGTTACTGTAAAGGGTGTCAGCAGCCGTCGGATAACAAATCAAAGCTGGAATCCTCTCCTGTTCTATGAAGTTGCAAAAGTCGCACTTGGCGGTTTAGTGATTGCTCCGTGAAACTGCCCCGAGTGTGAATTCGATCAGTTTGGGCAAATATAACTATATTTACGGAGTTTGGTTCTTCGGGCGAAGTTTCCCAATGAAGTGTTAACACCGAGAACAAGGAAGAATGCAGATAATGACGACACCGTATTCTACTGATTAGAAAGAAAGATATCTACAAAGGGTATGTTTGTTTTGGAAGTGTGCGGTAGTTGAATAAAAAAACTTCCGGATTGTTTTGCCTGGAGCTTGATATCTAATAACGGGAAAATTCGGCCAGACGGCAGTTCAGGTTGGGATCAAAACCTGCGGAAGGCGGAATCACGGTCTGGGTAACAAAGGGGTTGAAAATTCAAAGCTTTTTGGTGTAGACCACGCGACAGCGTTCTCTGCACACATGTTTTATTGAGAAAACGGGTGTAGTAGCTTTCATTTGATAAGGTATGATTCCTAATTTGTTGATCACAACAACACAGTACAGTTTGCGATTTCCTCAAATGCACGTTGAAATGTACTGCTGGTGGATTTTCCCAAATTTGCTGGAATCACTATTTATTCAAAATAGGACAGGCGTTTTAACGGGTATCGCATGATCTTCGTAATTAACAGATACAAAGTGTATCAAAGATAGATAAAAGGAAACATATCTAAACCGAATGTGATTTGTGTACAGAGATTACTGGGTAAGGTAGCCTAAGAGCTGTGAAAATCGTCTATTACAGACAAAGTGCCCAACCCCTTCGGTGGACAACTGCGTTTTTCTATGCCAAGTTATCATCTGTCCCCCTCCAACCTTAAGCCGGTCGCTGCAAAGCCGGCAGAGTGCTTGATACAACAGAAGATTAGGTGGCGTCCTTAATTTACAGTCTGGCCACTTAGATCTGTGCAAACGTAAAGACCGGACAAAAGAACTTGAATGGCAATCACTGCAGAATATCCGTTTCCTAATCTCCTCATTGCTTAACGGTTGGTGTCATCCGATGGGAGCAATCGAACGAAGACATCCGTGGTCATGTCCATGTCTCCTACTCTGAGCAGCCAAGTTTCACTATCGCAAAATGATACAGCCCTCACGGAAGCCTTATATACGCGACCCTTCAAGCTTCAGAGATATGCACATCTGTCGCCACAGATTTCTCAGATTAGCAAACACTGCCCTCCCTCTACAAATACGAGCTTCTATTTCATTCCGTACGCTCCACTCACCGCTGATACAGTTCCCCAATTACACAAACTGGCCAACAACTTCCGTGCATCAAGTAGCAGCATGTTGTGGTCAGCACAAACAAGATCAGTCTTCCATCAGGTAGGAGGTTCACGCCAGCATCTTGTGAGTGTCGGGGACAGTCCTAAATTATTTTGTCTACGGCAAAGTGAATACGGTGAAAGTGGAAAGCCTTGGAGCACGCCGCTTCCGGTGCTGAAACTGAGAGATCGTCCACTGTATGCCCTGAAATGAGCCGGAATGTGAGAGTGAAGCGCGGACAGTATGTTCATATGCTCGGTCGGTACACCTCTGCGTTTAAACATCCCTAAAAGCATTGATCGATCCTCTGGGTCGAACACACCCTCATAACTGAGAAATACGACGATTGTTGGCCGTTTTCGACGCTGCTCCAAAATTTGACGAAGAGTAAAATTATGGTCAAAACATCCTCACCCAGGACGAAACCTTGTTTGTTCCTCTCCACTATAAGCCTCCTGAGTTGCAGTGAGTCGAAGAAGTGTAACGGATGTCAAAACCTTAGTAATGACTGGGGTCAAGCTATTTTCTCTGTGATTCGCACAAAATCCCACGACTACCTTTTAACCGTGCGAACTATAATCGAGCAAACCCAGCATGGAGGGATAATCTCTGTCGTCCACACACGTTGAAAAGACTGAGTCAAAACCTCTGCTAACACCTACCCACCTCCTTTGAAAAGTGCTGACACGAGATCATCTGAGCCAGTAGTCTATTACGTTTGAGAGCCGAAATACAATTGCGCACCCCAGTTTTAGCGGGTGGTTCTAACTTTGCGGATCAGAATACTACGTTACACAGTGGAAGCCAAGTGTTTCGCTCAGTAACCTAAACCTCTCGACTTAATGTAAATTGGTGTGCCATCTGCCTCGCTGATAGGTCCACTGACAGACGGTCGCCTGGGACGAGTGGCACAGACAAGCGTGGAGAGTCTCCCAGTGTTCCTGAAGCGAAAGCAGTCTCTACTTTCTTAACTTTTTCCACCAACCAAGCCTGACGGTCAGCATTTAGGCTACGTTTCAGTTTCCTACACATATCTCTCCTAAAATTTTTATGTGAACTACCAGCAGGAATATTCCGTCTGGCTTCTAACAATTCCAGAGGTTTCTCCGAGATCAGATATCTGTTCAACCCATGTACATACATGCCGCATGCTACACTACCTGATTCGTAAACTGTCTGTGACATTATGGTCCAGCAGCTATTAGGATCTTCGGGGTGAGAACTGCTAAGGTTGCTTTCCAAACTGGTTTGGTACTTGCGCTCTACTGACGGTATGGCCAGTTTCTCAACAGTCAGTCGCTGCTTTCGGTAGAGTCGCTTCCCTAACAAGACTACGCACGAAACGACCACCTACCAGCGCATTGTCTGAACCCAAGTATGTGATGCGATAATAATGACAGTCTCGAATGGAGCCCCACCCTCTATAGCTAACAGATATGTTGTCTGTCTGTGACCATATCTGACCCGGAGAAGAAGGGCGTCAAACATGACGGTGATACGCAGTACGTCTAAAATTAGTGCTGGCTACAGTACCTTATGGTCAGCACATAGTTGTAACAACTATCCGCCAAAGTTTAAAATCAGGCACTGGTAAGGGTTTGCTCTACCGATTTGCTTTAACGAGGGCGAAACTAGAGTAAAGTATCTCTTTTGAGACAGACTAACCTGAAAGCTTTTCTGTGTGCGAAAGCAACGATCAATCGTGGGTGAGGTTCAACTTGAAATTAGCCAACTCCCCGAGTAGTCACCAGTAATATTGACAGGCGCCTATCCAGCAGCTGGTTCAAAACAAAACGTCTTCCACTGTTAGGACAAAACAGCACTCGCTCAAACGTGTGCAATTTTTTCTAATAAGTCGCCTCTTGGTATCATTATGAGTGACGCCTGAGTTTCAGGAAGTATTACCAGTAATGTTGTCCGGACAGACAAAGCATTCATCTATAATGCTAGTGAGACGAATTGCACAATAGATGTTTTGGGTGTGTTACGAAAGACAAATCAAACCTGTTGACACATCAGCATTCCCAAACTAGAATTTGGATATCAGATCGATCAAGGCAAACCACTTCATGGAGAACTCACCTGTATGGTAGCACCCTCCAACAGCAACTGAAAAAACGAGGGCTACCAGGAGAAAAATTATTCACACAGTATTGTATAAAGCTAGGCTCGAACACAGGAAGGTTTCTAATATGGCAAATGAGAGACTGATTAATCATTTGAGGAAGACCCGTCTTATAGCAGAATTCACTGAACTTGGTATCTTCTAAAATCCAATCAGCCTTCCAACAGCGAAAGATAATGATGCTGACTACCGTCCCAACATCAGCTCCCGTAAAAAGGTAAGCACTCAAATCAACACTCCATTCGTCCAATCTTGTGCAATAACATTGAGGAACTGTGATCAGTGAGAGTTGTGAACAGATTCCCGTCGGCCACTTGCAGAAATCAGTAAACCATAAACATGACAAAACATGTCACATGGTAGGTTAAAACAGTAGCCACTCAATGCATGCGGAACCGCGACAAAACACATCTTCGCAAATTTTGGAAGTCCATAAAACATGCTAGCCGATCATAGCTCCTGATTCAGAGTGAACAATTCTAGAATCAACTGGAACACTTAAGGGACAGAACAAGTCTAATAAAACTATATCACTTCTAATCAGACGATTTAGACAAAATAAATATTAACAACAATCAAACAATGTTTGCTGAATAAAAGGAATTGTTGCAAGTAAGTTTCTTCGTAGACTATGCCAACCTGTCGTTCTCACCACAGGATGCAACGAAAGACTCTCCATTAGGCCTCATATATGTACGAATTTTGTGACTGTTAGCTGAACAGGATATAGAGAATTGAACAAAGATGAGCGCAGCAAAACGTAACAGTATTATATTAGCTTGGTATGAAAAGGTCCACACTAGAATCATCTGTTTCTTGTATGTTGTTCAAACTTGGTCCTGAGTTCAGATATGACAAGTTGGTCCTGAATACATCAGGACAGTGGTATAGGAGATTCTGTGCAAAGACGACGGAGTTCAATTAAATGGTGGAACCTGGCAGCCCAGTATTTCCGGGTAGGAATGAGGTGCACCAACATCTGGATCACAAAAGCCCACTGAGCAGCAGATAAGATTTCTCAACCAAAACCGAACACACGCGAAGTAAGTTACCGTCATCCGTGCACGTGCGCAGGTCATTGTATTGGTAAAGAGAACCCGAGAAATTTCTTTTGATGCCAGAACAAACCTTGGATAATTGTGTATGGTGAAGACTGTAGTTGAATCATGTTACACACGAGGTAATTTAGGGGAAAGTATAAGACTGGGGTTGCATAATGGATGAAACAAACAAGAAATGGCATTTTATGTCTACGAAGTTTATAATGACAATTATTGCGTACCGGACTTGTAGCATAGTGCAAACAAGATATTCTGTTCATTACTGTGTATAAAGATAAGTAATCCGTTTCGGCTATATAACAAAAAATGCCCCTGTGACCCGAATCCTTGATTCACTATTTCTCTGTGGCAAATGAAAGGCTAATGTCATGTCAATACATTCGGTTGCAAACTGTTCATACAATTTTCCTGATGTGTACTGAGCTTGTAAATTTTTGAATCATCTAGTAAAGAAACACTAGACACCATTAAATCGTCACTCGATAGTGAAGAGCAGTTAGGAGTATTTTTCATTGTACTTTACTTGCAATTCACAGTGCAGTGATCACTAAAAACTGTCAAATTTCTGTCTTGATAAAAAGAAATATGACTGTCTCTCACAGGTTTTACCCTCCAGGACAGATCACACACAGGAGTGCGTGCATAATTACTATGATGACGTTTGGACGTTTGCCGTGACAGAGGTCCAGCTGTCAGGTAATTTTCTGTGGCGTAAATTTTCAGTATTAAAATATGGTCTTGTGTCCCCACTCATGTGCGCGTCTAGTCTGAGGTAAATGCTGTGACTGTCGGACACATGCACCTCGCAAGCTTGCATCTCAGGGCGGCATTCTTGAGTTAGATCCGAAGGAATTACTGAGAACATCCTTGAATTGAGTAACCTTACATTGTCGTGTTTCTTCCAGATGAAGACGAGGTATGAGCTGTGTTCGGATGAGAAATGAGGTTCGAATTGTGACATTCTCGTCAGTATGTATTTACTGAAGAAAAAGGGCAAATTATAGCAAGTAAAAATGCCTATGGATGGCAAATATTTGCCCAATTTTAGGCTTTCATTGGCTTTGTTTTGCAACCAGATTACGGTTCAGTCCAACAAAAACATCGTTTTACCTAGGCCATGTTTGTGTCCTATTGAAGACCAATAATTTCAGGACGGCTTTTGACCAGCCGGTAAGTTCATTTGTTGACAACATTTTAACTCCTGACAGAAGCTTTTGCTGGTTTGAAAAGGTTCTATGTCAGAAGTGAATCGTTGAAAATAAACCAAATTACCATTTGCTCAGAAGTTGTTCGAAACGTTGTTTTAGTTTAAGTGTGAATAAAATAGCATTACGCCAGTGTAGGTTGAACATTTTTGGTGCATACGAGCTACAGTGATTCATTCTATCTATCTATCTATTCTATCGCTAAATGGAAGAGCGCGCGGGTTTAGAACTGTATGGTAGCTGTTAACCGTAGAGTTAGTCAAAACGAAACAGTGCAGTAATGTCACAAACTGATGTGGCGATTGCGACTATTTCAGCGTACTACTGAGACAAGACAATGGTTATTATCTTCCAGATGAAGCAATGGATCCTTAATGGGAATGATGTGAACAACTGATTTCCGATTATCGGTGTG
Source organism: Paragonimus westermani (assembly GCA_008508345.1). NCBI lineage: Eukaryota > Metazoa > Platyhelminthes > Trematoda > Plagiorchiida > Troglotrematidae > Paragonimus > Paragonimus westermani. The sequence goes on from QNGE01000107.1 coordinate 354,507, forward strand.
TTGCAATGTAAAACTTAAGACAACCCATATAAACATATTATCAATCGTTTCAGTCAAAAAGGGTTTTGAAACGTTTAAAACATCAAAATAACGACAAAATTCCCTTTCCATGTCCAATTTATCATCACATTTTTGTTATGATTACGTCTATTTCTTAACGCAAACATCGTTCCCTATTACATTATTATGCAGTCCGGTCTCATCGTCGATTCTTACGAGACCACACCAACACGGAACGCTGCAAAACTGGAGGTTCAGTTTACACCGCAAGCCCATAAGGTCCGAAGTAACAGAATGTGACGGCTTCACACTCGGCATTTACAACGTTTTGACTTGACTGAGAACTCACTAGTTCATTACCATACTTTTCTTTTAAGTTTTAAATTACGTTTTTCAGGTGCTTAACGGTCAGTCGTAGAGTTCACTCGTTTTGCCAGAACTCTTGCAGAGTTTGTTTGTTTGTGGATTTTTCACTCAGTTCACTTGCAAGACATGGATATACAAAAATGCACGTTTTACTTTCCTTCTATCTAAGGCTAGACTTGAAAACGGTTATTGATTCAGTGAACGTTATCTTATATTTCAATGCCATTTGCTGATCTAAACACCTTGTCTGATTCGTGCTGAATTATTACGAGGTCTACATACTAACAGAAATGCCTCAAGGCTGTCGTACGCGTTGTTTATACGAAGCGATTTTGCCATTTACGTGAGTCATGCGGACAATTTTTGCATCAGCTTGTCACCCGTCAGAAGCAACATTTGCAAATTTGTCTAGCAACTATGTTGCCTGTCCGAGTGATCGGGGAACCAAGGCATGCTGACTGTTGTGGCTGACCTTAACAAATCAGCGATCATATCTTTCTATCCCAGCAGTGTATCACAGCAGATACACATCAGTGAACCTATGGAAAAATATCATCGGTTTCGAACAATGATGGTATTTGTTCTTCGTCTTAGGATTCCGATTTGAAAAGTTGGTAGGAAAGGCATCAATTAAAAACCGTAGCATTCTGTCACCTTGGAAAATTTAAATGTACAATTCTGTTCACAAACTTGCAGTATAGGTTGACAAAAGCATGTTGACGCTAGAGGTAAAATTGGGCGTTTTCATTTTCCGAAGCGTGTCGGACGATGTATAACCAATCTGTCCGCAGAAGCCGGTGAACAACTGGAAGTTAAGGATTGCAAACTGCAATAAAAATCTCCGGTTAGGCAAGAGAAAATCGAAGCAACATGCACAGAAAGTTCTCGAAGGTTACGTTTGGTCATTTAAAAGGCATATTCTAACAATTAATTTCTATCAACATGATGCATTCAGCTCGTGAGTTTTCAAATGAAGTAGAACCAGAAATTAGTAAGGGAATGTATACTCAATAGTCAGAATTCGTTGGAAGTGAACTACTGGTATCGTGTTAGTTGCTACTTATCCGTTACGCGTGAGTGGCGCGCCTGGACTAGACAACCACTAGAGAAACGACAAATGCTAAACTTCGCGTCACAGTCAATATGCTATTTACCTGTACCATTTCTGTGTGACCCAACTAAATGCTTATGATCCGGGCTCCAACATCTTCAAGTGGGTTGGGGTTGTGAGCATTTTATGTAAGTATTTTTATCATTCACATTGATCGCCAGTGGACTGTGTTACAGTTGATAGACGGCCTAACTAAATTACAAGTATCTCGTTAACTACGAAAATATTTTAGATGAGACCCAACTGTGAAAAGTTAGGGCTTCGGCTGGATTCGAACCAGCGACAGACACAGCATGCCTCAACGCGGCAAGCGCTCTANGGGTCTCATCTAAAATCACAAATCTGCCACACTACTTATCAGTAATACGAAAAGATTGTTTCCTCCAGTCGGTGTGCACGTCATCTCGGTTACTTAACTATTCTTTTTAAACGGTATTTTTGCATCGGCTGATTGAAAGGTGAATTGATTCGTAAGCACGTTAGTTTTCCTAAAATAACCTAACAAAGTCACCTCTGACTTCTCAGATTGGGTATCACAGCCCCTTAAATGAGAAGCATTATCCTCGCAGTGAATTCACCAAAGAATTTGATGAAAGGACTCGAAGGAAAAGTACCCGCACAGTCTAATTTTCAAACTCATTTCGTAGTCTTATTTAAGGTGCGCGTGGTAGATATGATGGTCCTTATAGAGCATCATATAGGAAACTACAGATTCAGTGGACTGGGACGCTCACGTGCATCTTTGTACGTGATGTTTTCAAGAACATTGATATTACGAAGTTAACAACACTCACACTTAATTGCAAGCTTCTCGCCCCCGTGGGCTCTCCATATAACCCCTTCCGAAGAGCAGCACTGAACTCGAGATTCATTGTTTGAACCCGTCGGTAGCATGTCTTTGTCACCACCAAGGTTTGGTTTCTAACTATGCTTTCATGCGGCAACCGTGTCGATCACTGCTCCACTGATCCCATATTAGGCACAATGTAATTACGATGTGCAAACGCTGAGTCACATTTGTGAGTGAGTAATGCTGAGACTATGCGATTGCCCTGAGAGGAGAGGTCGTAAGTGTCCCGTTAACTGTACTCAACGATTCCACGACTAGAATATCTCTCCGACTTAAAGTCACAGAAACTACTAGCTGGTTCGACAATATTTGTCACTGGCGTGTAAAAGGATTCATGTGAATTGAACACCACCTACAGCTGGTCGCAGTTCTCACATTGTGGTACACTTTTTCAGTCATTCCCCTACGAGGAGCACAAAGCTCAGGATTTGCCCTTGTTAAAGCACTTCACTGGCATACACTCTTACCAAGATCGGAACTATAACTCCGGTCACGCTAAATGAAATAACCGTGTTTATTAATGCGTCACTGACTTCTCCATAATCGCGACTGAAATATCGTTTACAAGCACTCAGCTACACTAGCTGATGGAGTCTCTGAAACCTTTTCTGTCGTCATATGGGCAGTTTTTTCCCGCCAACTGTCACTGTCCCTCTAAACCAAAATAATCTTAAAATTTTAAAAAGCTCATAGATATTTCCAGATTGCCAAACCGTATACCTAGAGACAAATGATTCATTTAGGTTGAAAAATTACAAGTCTAAACGCCTTCCGGCTTACTGGTAAATAACAGTGGCTTTTTTTGAAAGTGTGAACTGAACGTCACTTACTGTTGGTAGTAACAAAGAGCAATATACAATTTGCCCACAATGTTTTCTGCTCGTTTTTCTCCGGCGGTTGTATGTATTTTTACTAGTTATTCTGCGTCACAATGCTCACTGAATTACACCAGCTTTTAGGAGTCAAACGGTAATGCGTAAGTAATATACTGCATCAGAACGTGTCCAAAAGGTGCATTGCACGAAAATAAAACGCTACGTGGTTGGGACCATGTAGCCAAACCGAACGAACGAACTCCGTTATCATACACTTATTACTTGAATAAGAACTTAACATTCGTGGCCAGTAAAAATATAGTGACGAAACATAAGTGTTAGGCCCAAACAATCACATTCTAAGTTCCTGAAAGATCTCTGGAAATTCATCCGCAACTGCAAGTTGACGTTGGTTTACTCCAACCACCACTGCTTGAGAAAAGCGGTTCTCCGATTAATGCGGTGAATTATTCCATTCGCCTTCATCTTACCATGTCCATTGCCGTTGTCAACGAGTAATCCTCTGAGTGGATTATTTCCAGGAAAATTGCGATGCCCTTATTAAAGCTCGCAAGTGTCTGCTTCAAACCCATCATCTCAAAATAAAATTGTGGGTGAGATGACAATGCACTTATCGAACATCATTTAAACGCCAAGAACACGCTCTATCAGTTACGTAAAACGATTGATTCCACTTAGAATTCCTGCGTGGTTCATACGAAGTCAGTTGTACAGACGACTGACTTCGGTTCCCCTACATTTGTGTTCACAGTTCTACAAAATATGTGCAAACTGCCCATGGAAACATAGTCAATTTACATGAGTCAGTAGACTTCATGAAGATGGGATGAGTTTTCAGCCTGTTTCAGGGTGGTTGCTGATGGGTGCGAGGGAGTGACGCACAAGTCCGCCACCAGAATATGTCAGTCAGTGTCCAGTGGGTCACGCTGTGAAGAATTCAAGTGATTTGGGAGTTGACCAACCAATGAAGTTAGTGGGTATGCTTTTGTTCACACAAATATAACAGTTGTTAACAGCCACATTGCTACGATTTTGGATTGGTTGTAGAATTTTTCACCCGACTTTACCGAATAGTCAGTAAAAATATCAGCTGAGAATATAAAAGCCTCCCAGATACTCCATTTCAAACGAGAGCGCTGTGTTTCACCTTTACTAATGTTGAAACCTGTCAGGGGTGTACATCCACGTTCAAACAGGAGGTTGGATTTTTGTCTACGTATTTTCAACGCAGTCCTGTTGGTGGATACAATCAGGCGTATACTACGGGACTAGCTTTAAAATTCAAATCAAATTGGAGCGCAATCTGTTTCTTTTTATGGAGTGTGAGGTTAAAAGATAATACGTGTAATGAAAATAAAGTGGTGTGAAACGGATGATTAGGGAAGTGGACTTCAAGACAGAAAACAAATCGTCATGTACGGTTGTTAATCCCATTAAAACGTGCAAATAAACTCATAGGTATGGAATCTCATCTGCCACGTGATTTAGCGTTATTCAGGTAGCTGCACGTAATCCTGACTACCTGTACGCTCACTCAGATACACTGATCAATGACACATTCTTCTGATACACAGATGGACGTGATGAAAGATAAACGAGATCAGACGAAAGTCATGAACTCATACAGTCAAACATGGGTAACAGTGCCATGGTTCACGTTATCAAATTATCACTAGATGAGGGAGCGTCTTCATAGCAGTGAGAAAAACCCGAAATGCATCCGTCTTTCAGGTTGTAGTCCCAAGCTCTGTTTTATCAAAAATGTGCGCCGGGCTACGATCTGATACGCACAAAACATCTTTGAAGGTAACATTGTGTATTTCATTTCGCTTTTTCAACGAAATGACAATCGTCCGGTTAAATTTTACCCCATTATTTTTGTGCTTGCCACTGAGCAGCTGCTGCTGTTCATTTCATAAAACCTTTCACTCGAAGCTTCGTAGCGGATCGTTACAAACTCCTTTTTCAGGTTTGGATTACAAAAAATGATCTAACATGATTTCAGACACAGTCACCAAAGGTAACAGTATGCATGCGTTCTTCTTTGTGTTGCAGATTTTTCAACATTGCTAATTAAACCGAACCTCTTCTTCCTACGAACAGCTTGTCTGAGAATTGGTATCGGTTCGGTTCAGCATCAGTCTTTTGTAGTAATCATAGTTTAACTAAAACAGATCAGTTCCTCACCGTCTTTGCTGTTCAGCATATCAGTCGGTGACTGACTGAACATCAAGGAGATAGTTGTTTCTTTACGAAATATATAGACTTTACGGAATTCATTCAATCGGTCACTAACCGAACCAGAATGAACTAGCAAGCTAGACACACAGAAGTGTCAGTCCGTCAACGGAATAAACGTGTTCAGTGCTCAGTGTTAAATGTCAGCTTTGAAGATACAATTAGAGCATTGGCTTCTCTTTCAATAAGCAATCAACATTTTTTTAAAGCGCTCGAAGGTATGAATCAAGCTCCGAGGTGTTGGACTGTATATACTGTTGTAAAATGTGCTATCGGTTGGTTGGTCCATAAAAACTACGCGTGATTTACACAGAAGTGACAAAGTCATCCTTTCATGTTTGAAAGAAACCCGCTTCGGTTGGCTACCTTGTCTGTTTACTAGCTCAATGAGCGAAGTTGCTTTGTACATGTTTTGAAGTGAGCATTTCACAACGGTTTCACTTATATCGAGGTGGTACTGTCAGAGTGAACTGATCGATAAGCTTTTGATGAACTTCAAATCACTGAGGATATTGGTTCATATAAAATGAAAACCGGTCAAAAGTGATCGAGACTGCTGTATTTTCAAATTCTGTCCAGTCAGCCTCTTTCTGAAAGAAGCACTAAACTCGAAGTTGATCGTTGTTGGAACTCGTCAGTAGTGTATAACGTTGGCATAAGTGACATTCGAACTTCGACCACTAACCCCACCCTATGTACGACAGAAATGTTATAGGAAAACACTGAAGAACAACTGGTTGTCAGCATTACCTAACTTGTAAATGTTTCTGTGTAGCGTTTAATGAATTGTTTAAAAGATGACAAATCGGCATTTTAATAAAAAGTGTGATTACTGAAGGTTGACGATACTTGCGGAAAGTCACAATAATTTTTCCTTATTGACTTCGAAGTGAAGTAAACAGGGACCGACATCGAACAACCAAGTAATTTTAAAAGGTGATTAATGGATAACAAATTTTCAGTCGAACAGAATTGAGTATATCAAAACAAATTAACAACCAAAACAACTTTAATGTACAAATATTTAACAGACAATTCATCACAATGACAAAATGAGATGGACGTGATGCTCATATCTTTGAAGCGTGTCTAGTGATAGCCAAAAACCAATCAAAAATCTGAACTCTACAAAACAGATAAACAAAATGAAACACGAAAGAATTGAAACCCATCTTGTAAAATTGATTTCATCCGTGCTGTTCACCAAACGTAAAAGCAGTACAATTAAAAATGTTGACAACAGTGCGATTATTTTTTTCGTACGAACGGTCTGAACGTTCAGCGCAGCAAATATATCAGTGAGTGTTTTGGATCACATCAAAAATATGTGACACTTTCCTTAAAAATCCTCAAAGAATATATTCTCCAATGGTTCTGTAACCTACAAACCTGACACTCCATAAACTACAGTCGGCAGTGTAGTGGGAAATGGTGACCCACCAAAGGATTGGTCTGTTTTATTGAATCAAGAAAGTCTCGCCTAGTGTGTTCTGTTGCAAACACTTAATTGTGATTCAAAATCCTCTTTTAAGTTGACAGCGCTCTTTCCAAAAATTGTTCCCACTTGAAGTCAAACGCAACCAGCGTATCCACTAATTCGCAACTTCGACCACAATGTCCAAGTGAGAAGATGAGAACATCATGAAATGAAGCCCTTTCTGAGTAGTTCACTTGAAAGCTGAGTGGTGTGCTACGTAACCTATCGATTATACATCATTCTCAATGACAAGAGAGGTGCAGCAACACAGGATAAACTGTAAACCGTATGTATATATCATACTCCGGATTTGCTAATGTTCGAATTGCAGAAAGTCCGTAATTTAGCTGCTTTCACCAGATTATATGAATGGACAATCTCAGTTCTGAATCAACAAACCAAACATTGAACTACACCGTGAAATCACTTTAAACGCACATTACTTAAGTGTTTCATATAATGACCAAAATACTGCGTATTTGAAATTACGGATTTTACCAAAAGGTCTGTGTGCAGCTCTTAAAAATGAACGATAATCCAAAATTTGCCAATTGGAACCAATAAAACTCAAATATGTATTATTTCGACATTTTTTCGCAGAGTTAAGAGTTTGAACTGTATTTCCTGCCAGTATTATTTAGCCACATCAGGTTATGCACCGGTAGGCAATAGTCACTTGAATATTGTATTACATTTTTTTCACAAAGTGATTTGTAACTTCCGGTAATCCATATTTTATTCTTGATGTATAACAGAGTAGTATGGGTGTATTCACTACCTACTGCATCATAGTGTCTTGTTTGCAATTCAGGCAGAACAAGTTGTTGATTTTCTAAAGAAATCCGCAGCACTCACAGGGTGTAATATCAGAACCATTGGGCGTATTGATTCAGATATTCCCAGGGGTCAGTGACATATTAGACAAGAGGGAATTCAGTCTCTTCCACCGAACTTGGATATTTTATACAGAAGGCTCAACCTAAACAAAACAAGGGGTATTGTGTTTTATGTGGAAGTGAAGTTAGCGAACAATTTACTTGTCAATGATACCTGTGTATAAACGCGACTAGCGTTCAGTCGTTAAAAATGGTAATCCATTACTGATCGTCCATTGCAGTTTTAACGCCATCTGTATTACTCTGACATGTTGCTTAACAGTAAAAGCGTCTTTTCGAAGATCCAATCGCTGTTTGAAATATGACGTCAGATATTTTGAAGTTGGGGATTATTTTACGCGACGACATAAAATATCTGCCTACTATACGAAAGATTCATTTTTGGGTGATGTAGACCAAACAGGGAACTATGGATTACAAAGTGTTTTATTCTCTCGATATATGAAATCCTTTGTTTATACGGAGAGTAAATAGATATGCTCTAAATTGAACCGTTTATTAATGTTATGTGTGCCCACAATCGTCAGGTTCTTCGTCCTTGTGTTAAAGAGAGACAACGATCACATGTCTGGAACAAGTAATTGCCAGAAGGGTAGACATTCACTTTCACACTGCGTAAATCGTGCACTACCACGTAACACCCACGCTTTTGTCACAAAAGATTGTCCACGGTCAACCATTCGCCACACTGGAAAAATTAATATCGATTTGAAGCATACATTGCTTCGGCACAAACTTTACCTTTTAGGGAGCAGTACAATAATTGAGCTCTGTTGAATCCATTCTGACTGCACTCTGTCACTCTGTTGCATATGTTCAATCCAGTGACACAAATAGTTGTGACGAAAACACCTATGTTCCTTTAACCTAGTTTTTATTTGTGGATTCGACAGAGTTTAATTTGTTTGGAAGGGATAGATTTCTGTAGTTGTTCCACAGCAGTCGGATGTGTTGTTCAAAAGGTTCACGTCGAACAGAATTCGCTTTCTGAACTACTAATAACTGTGTTATATTGTTACGTCCACCGGAATACTGTCAGCTCCCGACCTGACAACCTCCAGCAGATGATTGAGGTCAACGGTTTTTACTTCGACACTTCGACAATCTCTAACTCTTGAACAGTGCATCTCTCACCAGGCACTGCTGTCCGATTTTGACTTGTGGTTTTCACAAAGGTGTAAGACAGAATAACTGATAAAACCGAAGTTGTAATCACCGAACCGCATCAGCGGAACGGTTCATCCGGACGAAACACGTGTAATCCGATGTAGTTCACAGTCAGATTGCATTAAGTCAATGTTACTATCAAAACTGATAGACGAACGAAGAAGAATTGGTCATCTATACAAAACTATGTCCATATGTACCTTAAAATTTGCCTTGCATATAATCCAAAATACACTCAGTGAAACAGGAGTTTCATAAGGAGCACGTTAACGTTGCGAACTTATTTGTCTCAAGATAAGTTCTGTTGGTTATTTTATCGGCAAAGTATGTTTCACATGGGCACACATTTGCGAATCGCTGTGAAATGTGCGGTCAACACAATTTTCGGTTTCCGGAAACTATCAGCCTTGTGTTGTTTGTAAACTTGATCTGTGTTAGGTGTCTGTCTAAGTGATTCGTTTTCAGATTGTCTATGGTTTTAAGGAAGTTATTATAACTTCCAATTATTGTTGGTAATTACTTCCGACGTCAAAAGTATAACTACACTAGTACTGTTCAACAAATTTTCTGGTAATTCTGAAGTACCAGTACAGTGCAAACGGTGTTGGTTCACAACACCGGTAAGCCTGATAAGAGCACATCCAACCAAATAGCTTATTGTAAGTGTGACTATGTTAGTTATCAGGCAGTTCGGAAGCCTTGGTACAATAGACCAACGATGTTAGAATGAACTTTTAGAGTTTAAGTAAAGAAAACTACACTTTCGATGCAAGTGACATTGCTGTCAAACTGATCTTAAGGTAGATTGGTCCACACACAAACTTCACGAATGTAGTGTTTGGATCACGCATGCGCATGTTTCAATGTAGCACCACGTGCTTAAATCACTCAACGTGTCAACTTATGACTGAATGCTTTGTGAAGGTTTGGAAGTGTGTTCGTTCTTCCCATCAGCTTCAGACATACATCCAGAGTAGATTCTTGAGATTTAAGTTAAGAACAGTTTGGCAATTTAAACTTTATCAGTTTCAAATTTCTGCTATCAAGTTGTGCGGCAGATTTCATAATTTAATTGAGATTCAGTCGCAAAAATTTGGGCTTCGGCTAGATTCAAATCCTGATCTATTCTGCTGTCTTGGCATTGTGGTCAGGCTTGTGAACGGTGACGCTCAGGAGGCCTACGGTGATTAGCAGCTCGGTACTTTCAGGTGCAACCTTGTCAGAAAAGCCAGAGAAGAACAGTCGGATGAAAAGCAGTTGCACCTAGAGGGTTTTATATCACACTACTGACCACGTAGGTGTGCCTGGGTTGTGAGGCACAATCCTATGAACATATAACAGAATTATTTTCCAGTTGGAGAAAAATTGTCTTTCAAATCAGGAAAAGGGTGTTAGAAAAGCTACTCACAAACAAAGTACACTCTGATCACCCAACGGTGGATCGTGACAATGGGTTTACCGTACAATGCGGTTGAAGAAAATCCGGTAAAATCCAAGAGCTAGTTATAGCTTCGACTATATCCACTGCGTGTGGCAGTGCTCAGAATCAGATAGTTTTGTCTTACACAGTTCCCCGCCTGTCTAGGCAAAGCCGTCAGTTCCAAGTGAACAAAACCGTTAGGTCATCGACTCCGGGTATGGTCCCTCATGAAAACCCTTTATCAGGTCAGAGTTTTGAGTCAGAGACTCGTGGTGGGGTCCGTTATGTCAGCTCGCTTCCTCAGGAAAAAAGGTTCGGGAAGTATTAGAAGTTACTGTCCTCCCGACAGTCCCATCATTAACCCATCACCACTTTCTCCCCTGTTTTGCATCCCGTCTTCTGCCTCCGCTGTGGGGATTGTTTTCTGGACCCAAGACAACTGGCAAACATTGGAGTCTCCAGTGCTCGCACTCTCCGACAAGTCGGTCAGCAAGCTGCTCTAGTAAGTACCTTCTCAAGTTTAGAGCGTCATGTTTGCTGCGTAACGGAGACGCGATCCTAGAACCATTATCCTCTCTAGCTCAACTCCAAATAACCATCAATCCAAGCAACTCTATCTCAAGGGCTATAGTGACGGTGAGGCTGAGTCTCGTATTCAAGGTGGATTGGAAATCACTTTGAGTTGCACAGCGGAGCATTGTTTGTTCGACTGGAACCCAGTAGATAATCGCTTGTGCGCCATCAGACTCAATACATCCTTTAGTCTTTCGATGCAAAACATTATACTGACGTAAGTTCCAATGGACAGCGGTCCGTGTGCCACCAAAGACACGTTCTACGAAGCCCCCGTCAAACTTCTGAAGCAGAGGCTAAACAATTTGACATCATCATGCTCAGCTTGGTCGTCCTTCTTCAGAGTAGAAGCGGTTGGGAGGTATGTTTGGTGTTCTAGCACAAAGGTCGGACAACAGAGTAAGATTGCTGTAGTTATGCGCATTACACGTTTTTTATATTTCCAGCAACGCTCTTCGACACAGGAGGAGGCACTGTGTTGCATCGAGGTCTTCATGTGCTTCTCAGCTCTGGACACAGTTACATTTGGCGCCACTCACTTAAAGACTGTCGCGCCCTTTCGATCAACAACCTGGACTCAGACCATACTTTTGTGTGCGCCCGTTTTGATTTTTTATTCTACTAGAGGTCATACGCTAATAAATGAAAGATACTTAACTGACATTCAAGCAAGGAGAGTGTAAATAACAGTTTCCAGAAAGCATTGTTCAAAAATGTGTCTAGTTTGGGTCAGGTGAGAGATCCTAACGAACACTGTGAACAAGTCCCAGCAGCTGTGAAATATTGCTGTGAACAGATGTGTTCCGAAGGAGCTGTGTACTTGCGAGAAAACGGGATTTTCATCCCATCGATAAGCCCCATGAATGACCATCGCTTGACTCCATCTAGGCCTGAGTATGAGGACGACCGTCAAGAAGCTGACAACAAACTGACTGAAAGTTTGCGCAAAGATCATGAGCACCACTTAGTCAAACAGGCGAAAAAGATGGAAACAGCTTTCTTCTGTGGAACAGCAGAAGGCTGTTTTCGTTGATCTGTGGTTGTACTGGCCGTCGAGTCGGTAAAAATGAGACCATATATTGAAAATTTGGCTCACTTGTCACTAGGTAATCAAGCTGACTTGACAGGTAAGTTAAACACTTCGAGCAACTGTTTACCTGGCCTCAACCAGACCACTTGGACTGAGAGCCCTGATTGGTCAGTTGTTGTCTTCAAGATGGCCCTCCGTTGAAAACAGAAGTTACCCCAAAGCTTACGCTATTAAAGTAACAAGGTTACTGGGTCAAGTCTGCTCTCTTTCTTATCAGGGATGGTGGGGAGAGTTTGATTTTGGAATCGACAAAACTTCTTCAGAGGTACCTTGTGGTTGGTGCTTGTAAATAAGAGATCGGAATCTGTGTGGCAACCACAGAGGGACCAGTGTAGTATTTGGTATGTCCACTTTACTCGCTGGCCTTATGTGAAATTGGTCCATTAAGCCCAGAAAAGGTCAGTACGCGAAGAACAGGCAGGATTCCGATCCAGTCAAGGTTGCGTTCAGCACAATTTACTTTTGTGACGGATCTTGCAGCACCCTTGTGGGCGGCCGACCGTTGTGGTCTTTAGACCTAAGGTCTACTTTCCATTCAGTTGCTTGTAGCGTCCTCTGGAGATGTCTTCTCCGCGAGAGAATACCAAGGTGATACGTGCATCAGTTAAGGTAATTCTACGCCCAATCTGCAGGCAGGGTAGGGATATGCGAAAAACTGTCTCGGGCGTTTACCACTTCTAGCGGTGTTCGTCAAGAGTGTCCGATCTCCCCCATCTCGTTCACATTCGTCACGAAAGACATCCTGGAAGGTCTGCATGAGGAATCCAGTGAACTTGATGTTGAGCTTCTTTCTGGTTCTGAGGTGACCGATCTGTAAAATGCGGATGGCATTGCTTCACTTTGCCCCTCTGTCGGAGACATTCACACCATGCTGAACGAAGTGAGCGACCGGGTTGTTTTATACGGAACGAGCCTCGCATTTTCAGAGTGTAATGTGCTGCTTCAAGATTAGGGCAATTCCACTCTTACCTTCTTCATTGCAGTTAATTCGCATGAAAATGCGTGCAGCTTCACATACTTGAATGGTACTATGTCCTCACCTTATAAATGCTGTGACCTCAAAAAACGCTTGGCCTGCACATTCGTTTATTCCACGAACTCCCGCACAGACTATGTTAAAACATAGGACCGCAAACTTACGGCTGACGTTCATTCACACATATTGGGCAGCAGTACGTTGTTAATCACCGTGATACAATTCCGCAGAGTGTATACACACTATTCCGAGAGTTGCGTCCGGCCCATCGTCTTCCTGGCATCTAGACTGTCCCTTTAGTTCCCGAACGTACACACCATACTACCCCCCAAATGAGGCTGCCTGTTATACACCATTAATATTGTTGATGAGACATCAGCAGGGATGACTGAGGCACGATTTGTCTTTGCCAGCCCGCGTTATCTGTGGCGTCGAAAAGACGCTCAGTTATTGCTAAAGCGGAGAGTATACCGTACTTGTGTGCATTCTGCATTGCTCTATGGTTCTGAAACGTGGTATGTTCACGTAAAAGATGACAACGAACTTTCTACGTTTGAGCTATGTTGTGTGAACCATATAGCACACATTGAGTAACCTGAGTATGTTAGCAACACGGCTGTTCGCCAGCGCCTATTCCGGAATGCTCGGGATGCGCAAACATTTGATCAGCTGATCGCGCTGCCCAACCTGCAATGGTTAGGTCACGTATTCCGCATGTCACCTCATGGTCTGCCGTACTCGGCATCATATACTGAGACCACCAGCAATTCGGTGAAACCGCGTGGTGGTCAGGTCACAACGTGATTACGAAATATGAAGACCCCAAATGCTCCACTGAGCAAAACAGGTACGTTTCGTCAGCAGTTTTTCTAGTAGTTAGGACCCTTCCCTTCCCCTTATTTTTTCTTCTATCGTCCCATACAGTGTTTGCTTTTTTATTTCTTTTCGCGGTTGTGTGGTGGCTAACCATCAGTGGGAACAACTGATATGTTGCTGCCAATAATGATGATGATGATGATGACGACGACGATGATGATGATGATGATGATGATGACGATGATGATGATGATGATGATGATGATGATGATGGTGATGACGGTGATGGATCGGTTCCTGGTGATCACCGGAGTTAAAAATCATGAACTTCGCTCCAGATAAGGATATGTTGCACTCGATTACCAACCTGCATCCACAACATTTCTCGTCGTCGCACTAGGCTTCTTCCACTGGTATTATTATGCAAACTTTTCAGTAAAGTTCTTTCTCCTTGGATATTCTACGTAGTTGTTGTGGTCAGCAGCGACTCAAGCCACAGTACTACATGGTCAGGCCCATGACTGCTTTGACTGTGATAGTGGTGATGGTGATGACGTTGATGATGATGATTATGAGATTCAAACCAGAAGTAGAAACGGCATTCTCAAACGCTGGATGCGCTCTGTCAGTTGAGCTACGAAGCCAACCGAGGAACTTAAGAATTACATATTTGGATTAGGTTACACATGCACTACACTTTGTCACATAGAATCCACTAAATGAGCCAGCAAACAAAATAAAGCTATTGATAACAATACCAACAATATTATTATTAAACTTCTGCATCAATTCAGGGAACAGCCACAGTTGTAGCTTCACAGCCTTTAACATGAGGAAGAAACATCTCTTCTTGTGTGTCCCTGTTTCAGTACTGGTCGGCGATACGTTGTGTTGTACGGTTGAGAGGTATGGAAAAAAGTACGTGGAACTAAGCGAGTGTTAAATTCAATGAAGTTGCCTGCTGCTACCATTTCAACAAAAAACACCGGATGACAAACTAACAACATTCACTCGGACATGCACAGTTGATGACCTATGAGAATGGGTTAGTAGAGCTGTTAGGAAAATTTCACTGCTAGTTGACTCCCACACATCTGTCAATCGAGTGGTACTTTGAAAATTTCAACTGATTCAGCTGCAGCCACGAAGTTGGACAGTGCGTTTCAATATGATTACATCCTAACTGTGGAATAGTTCCGTCTGCAGAGTAACCTGACTGTTTCATTGTTCAATTTCCGCGAGTGATCTCTTAAACTCTCGTTCTTATTTACTCAATCAGAGATGTGCCATTGGATGACCGAGGGTGTGGAGTGTTTTGTAGACGAAAATTAGCTCCACATCTGAAGTGTCTGTAATTCATTGAGAGCTGACCTAATTTACCTCAGATTATAAGTGTTCCCTTCTATGGGCATGATTAATAAGCGCACAGCCGTGTTTTACAATAAGGATAAAATGCATGATCCAGGTCTGGTAGTAATATGGAATTCAGCACTGTGGGAAAAGCATCGCAGTGAACTGTTACACAAGTTCTTTGTGTGAGATTCAGCCTCTTTTAACCTTGGCTCTGTAGTCTGTATGCAAATCTAGTCAGTGTGTACCAAGGATTCCCAAAACTTTGTTGCTACACAGAGACAGTTGATCACTTTCTAGTAATTACCTGACAGATGAAACTTTGAGCTGTCATTATGATTCGAAGACAATCGCATATTACAAATTTGAGAGCAGTGTCACAACAAAATGTTTTTGTAAGAAACAGAATGAAAAAATTGTTCACCCAATAACTGTAACGTTAAAATGAAGGCGACTTTTATCGGTCAGTGTATCATAAATCTGGATTAACTTGATTTGGACAGTTGTTCGTTTATTTCGTCAGGGTTGTTTCTCTGATAATTGCAGCGTATGAAAACCGAAATCCCGAAACCAGTAGTTCAGCATTACATACAGCGAATCAACATGAACCAAACTGAGACTTTCGCCAACCGCACAGGTTGCCACTGGTGTTTTAATCCTATGTAGCTACACACTTCCCCGCATTAACTTACTATATATCCCGGGTTTTTATATTCAGCTTCAAAAAGTAAACGCAGAATGTTCATATATAACGGTCTCCGTTATGTCGTCGCCATAGTCACAGACTTCTCACAAATGGGGTTCGAAATTTTCCTCCAGTATATACGGGAACTTGTTCGTTTTTAATGTGTGTCGTTCGGAAGGGTCAGATTCATCAGAGAAAATCCGGAAACGGTAAGTAACTGAAACACGTTCCCGGAATTATCGGGCTTATTAGATGAAATTGATTTCCATTGGTACAGAAACAAAAAATATGATTTTTAGTGCGTTCATCTTAAAGTCTGACAATCCCGTTCAACTGATTCCCTTCCTTTCCGTCTTGTGTTTTTATCAGCAAGTGGAATTGATATTTCAAATCTCCACCGATTTGCGTTGCTGACGTTCGAAATGGCCGGTCCGCCTACTACGACTTGTACCTTCTGTTTGTTACGGTTTGCAATAGTACATACTGTTCAAGTACGCACTTATCGCTTGAGTTCATACGATTACGACAGAAGTATCGTAAGTTCAGATAGTATAACAGTGCACAAAAACCCGTTTTAAATTCAAACCAGAGAACTGCTTTGTCTGATGAATTCAGAAGTCTTATATCAATGGAATGCTCATCTAATCTTTTCTTCAAGCAGATCGGTGTGGTCGTTAATTTGTTTATTCTTTCATTTATCCCACTAGATCCGTTCTCCTCACTTATCCTTCGGTCTCACAATGGTTTCCTATTGTATTCCGTTTCTAATTTACCAACCTCCTTGATATGTCTTTCACAGGTTTTCTGGTGTTCATCATCAGTGCATAACCGTTCACTTCAGTCTATCATTAGGCTAGTCCTGTTGGACCATTAATACTACAAGACGTTTGCCAACAAGCTCCTTTGACTTAACCCTACAGAAAAACACCCAGTGCGGTTACAGAGCAGGCCACTTTGGTATGATACACGCTTCCACTAGCAAACGCCAATGTAACATGCTAACCTATAGTCCACAAGAAATGAACTTATGAATTTCAAGCTGTCTTGCGTCTGTAAACAAGATTTAGCAGATTCTACGGTGATGTGTGGGTTTTGGAAAGAGGGTGCAAACCCAAACGTCAAATTGAGATTTACTTTAAAGAAGCTAACAATTAGGTGGATCCAGCCGTTTTCTTGTTGTTTCTGCCACAATGGCTTATTCAGCATTAATTAGAAACCAAAAGTATCTTCGAACAGAATCATGGTACCTTATTTACTGTCTCGCTTGTCAACTTTACTCATTCGATCATCAGGCTTGCCTCCATCATTTCAACCGGCTTCACCACCCAACTGTCAAGACCGCTTAAACGTCCACCTATAGTAACTCTATATCCGGAACTAGTGAAACGATTTCTTAAACTGTCAGACAGTGGCTGTTTTTGCATAACCTAATGTCAAAGTATAGTTAAATTTGGTACTTTGATACACATAGCAAAGGGGCACCGACAGACTAATAATCAAAAGTGACCTACACATGCAACACATTTAAACAATGATCCGTTGAGGTACGCCGATGTGAATGGTCTTGCTACACTAAATCAGACATAAAAACAATGAGTGAAAATAACCATTTTCCTCCCAAAACAAATCTTCTCGTGTGTAAATCCTCCCACGAATAGCTCTAAACACTTGTGCACCACATCTTGCTGATCAGTTCAGATCTCTTTTAGACGTCGCCTATCTACCAGTGCACACCCTCAGTGGCTTAGTACACAACTATTTTTAACTGAAGTCAGCTAGCGCCCAACGGCTGCAGCATGGACAGCGTGCACATTCCAGTGAAACCGATAACCGCCCTATCGATCAGAAGCTCCCAGCTTTCTTGTACTTGTGTTCACACACATGCAGCCACATCATGGATGGGGTTCGCCCACTAAGAGTAAGTCGATTGTTCTGACAGCGAACTGAACCGTAATCGATGGTGGGTCACGTTGGCAAACGCAAAGAATTACAGGAACAGAAGAATGGGTGCAAACGCCTTCCACGTGTGTGTGCTTGTATATTTGTCAGTCTGTTTGTCCATTCCAAAATGTGCGGTTGTGTACAGCACAGACATTTTGTGAATGTAGCTGGCTATCGCAGATGATGGGCGTTGATATGTGTGTGTGTATATGGTTGGTTTTCGGACCCCAATGTAGGATCGTCGCACACATAACTAAGCCTCCGTGTGGGTAAAAGCCACTCGCATTTTGACGTAACTGCTGGACGATCCGCAGTGTAGCAAGAAGTAAGCCACCATTTCCAACTCTGGTTCAGTTCTCCAGTTGTGGTTCTACGTTTCCTTGTCCCTAAAGAGTAACAGGTCAGCTGGGTGTTGTCGGTGTCTCAGTGTAAAATTAACTGCAGTTTGAAAATAAGAATCATTGCATGTTTGTATCATTTTGAACTATAGGTAATAGACTGATAAGTAACTTCCTTGAGAGACATGATAGGTTGGGTTTATCGAAAAGTTACGGCTAGAATTTAGCCTTTAAATTGTGGTTTTGTTTGCTTCCTTAGGAGTTGAGTTGAACGAGGGTTTATCTTTGCTGTACACATTTCCACTGAATTAAACAACTTGAATTGGTATGGATGTTCCATATGTTGCTTATCTACCGTATTAAATCAGGCAAAGAACCATGAAACTATGTTCACGTTTGCTTTCTTCGAACAAATTTGGTTGACACTTGACGAACATGTGAGCTTCAGTAAAACCTATACTCAGTTTCACTCTCCTCTTAACGATACATAATAGTCGAGTTTCCGGCCCTACGCTGAAATTAAATCCGTATTCACATACTGTGGTATAGCCCGTGCTATTGATTGTTGTAGTTCGTTTGATTGGATTTGATTGAAATAACCCAGATAGCAAATGGACTGACTGTCTAGATGTTCGAAGGGTCAGCCTAACACTAACAATCGCATCATCAGTTTTACTGTCAAGTATGATATTGTGGTTCCCATTTGGCTGTAGAATTCATCTCGACTATTTTCCGGTGTATACTAACGATTGCTGTTCATTAGGACAGCAGGAAATGATGGTTAACAATTTAGTTTTATTCAGCCGGTTACCTAGATGCGAATGTGTACATCATAGTTTATGACAATAATGACTGCAGTTGCAAAAATTATGGTTGAGAAGACAAAAAATCAAAACTACGGTATAACAATGACATAAAAATGAAAACCTACTTATATTTTAATTGCATCAGACAACAGAACAAGATAGGCAATTTCTCGTGACAAACGGCACATGAGAAATCACTAATATAAAACAGGTGAAAGTGAAATTCCATCACACGGTGTTCATACCGTCATATCTACTATCCTCTAGTGACAATCAGTTTGACATACGCTTGTTTTCGCCGTGCACACCACATCCACGATAATTACATTTAGCCAGATTTTAACTGAGTATCAAAAGATCTGAAAATCATTCAATCGTACTTTATGAACTGAAATGAATTAGTCATTGTAGCAATTTAGTCGAACGTATATGTTTCTGTTGCAAATCTTATGAGTTATACAACCTACGCCAACCTGACTTCGTTTTAAACAAACAGTGTATTTCATCGTTTTAGCGGTTAAACTTGCTACTGACGTTTTGAGCAAACTAGTTGACGCATTATTTCATCAAACGTCTATATTATAACCAACCATGTCAGACGATGAACACAGGTGAGTCTATCACATAAATGAGTTTTACGTTAAACCGCGGCATTAATTGGAATATGCATAACTTCCGCGTTTTTTGTATTCGGAAATCGCAAGTCTCAGCTACGTTTCAGTCCGCTTCCAATTCTGATTTCGTTACAGTACATCTTACGATATGAAAATTTTTTAAAATGATTGTCTGATTTGAAACATATCTTACGTTCAGGATTTGGAAGAATACCGGAAGTGGAACTAGGAAGTTCTTGAGTTACCGAGAAACGCGTAGGTTAATTTCACATAGGAGACCTAGTCGTAAGTGCTCATCTATACTGCATGGACCACAAAATTCCAAAAGGCTCTTCTGCAACATTGAGCAGAGGAAATGAATTCAGTCATTTTGGGGATGATAAAACAATGAAGCTTGTCTGTAATTAGTAGTCTGCATTCCAAATGTGTGTAATGGATGGACTGGCGGATAGAATAGTTGTAAATACAAACATGACAAAATCAAATGATCGTTATCTGTTTAACCACCCCGTGCCCTTGGTTGAATGGTGGATTTGCCATGTTGTGAATTACAGACATTTACCGCCACGACTAAGCGGAAGTGCTTAAGCGTATGCATATGATAACTTCAGTCGTGTGTAATGTGAAGCCTTTGGCGTGGTGGTGAACCCGATTGTCTCACGAAAGCGTGACCGGAGTTCTAATTCCGGTCGTTGCAAGGATATGCATTACAGAAGAGCCCTAGCAGGAGCGAAACTCTATTCTAGGGCTTTTATCGAAAGAGGCTGACCAGGAGGTCACATTGGAATGCAACGATTGCAATCCATTGTGAATGATGCTCAGTTTGACAGTAACCAAACTACACATCAGTGATCGGTGATGCTAGCAAGTTTGTCGTTATGATCAGAATAATCGAAACGACAGGTTGACAGTTTTACCAGAGATTTTTATACGATAGAAGAATCCCAACTGAGCCAGTAGTGCAAAAATACCGAACGGAACAAATTAATTTTGAAACTTCCAGTATTTGCATGATCTTTCGAAGGATGATGATCACTTCGATTTGCTGTTCAATAGCATTAAGCATAATTCATGATTGTCCGTTCACACCCTGACACTTCAACAATATGAGACTTACGAAGTGAGTCCAGTATGCAGGATTTTCAACCTGTATTAATCACAATAACTGTAAGCTGCGTCTAGCTGAGACAAAATTCACGTAACCCATCGATAGTCCTCGTGTTTACTCGGATGCCTGAAATCCAGTAGTGGACTTAGCCCGAATCCGGAGTTAGTAGCTACATAGCATTTATGATAATAGAGAATGTTACTGTTTGACAAATCAACTACAGTTGATCCCTAAAGAAGTTACGCAATAGTGTTAGTCGAATTAATATTAATTAGCGTGCGACGTGTACTGAGCCAGTTAAAATAAAGCAATTAAACAAACAATTGATCACACTGATGAAGTCAATTTTGAAATTCATCACAGACGATGCTTGCTATTTTGTCCAGGATTCCGCGCGAAACACAAGGCACTTTTTGAACTCGTGATGTGGGCCTCGAATTACATGCCTCTCTCTACTGCCCAGTGTTCGTTAACAAAAACCAGTCCAACTGCTTCTGAATTTAAAATTGAACACCATGCAGACTTGATCACCACCTTCGCGGTCAGATAAGTCTTTAGGTTATTTCACTTTAAAAGTGATCATTGGACTCGAATTATTTGTTTATCTCAAGGGTCCTAATGTTGGGCGGAACTTAGAAACAGAAATGCAGTTGACGTGAATGTGGTAATTTTGCTGATCACTAAGTCCAGTTCTCTATCACAGACCGTCACCGATCGAATGAGCCTGTATTATGTCAGTTTCATTGGTTCAAGTACTGTGCTGGGCTCACCCTGGATGATGTTCACTTGTTCGCTTGCAAAAACAATCACCTATGCCGCATAACAACATAAATTTTGATGTAACTTCGGGTAAATGGGAAGAAGTAAGATGGTGAAACACGTCTGTTCATGTCACTGCTGCACTCACAACCATCGGGTCTGCCTCTACATTTAGGATGGGATTCAATCAACGCAAAAGAACCTCTTTGTTTCACAGTTTTCCAACGGGTCAGGTTCATTTTTTCACGTGACCGTCACAAAAGCCTCTGTAAATCGAGGCTGATATATTGCTCAGAAAGTTCTTGTGAAGTGACTTCAATCCAACTTGCACGCGCATTCGGAAATAGCAATCCCTTTGTTACATGTAATGCTTAGGGATTCAGAGATACCTACTACACTAATGACAGTCAAGACAAATGAAAAATGCTTTTGATTGTTCATCTTCAGGCCGATAAAAATAGATCGATCTATTAGTCGAACAATTTTCAGAAAAGAAAGGTCCCTGTAAAATCAATCTCTGGCAGTGTGATTTGGTTAGCCGCTAAAAATGATCATCTTTTCGGTGGATTTGAGGCGAAGTTAAGCTTGACCCCTGGAAAAACCAATTTTGATGACGTAATACTGAATGAGGCACCTAGATTTCAATAAGCCTAGAAACAAATTGTTCTCATTGGGATCACCTTTGGTGAGCTACCGAGCACGTGATAAACCAGATGGAAGGTACAGCCAACGTTGAAATGATACACACTTTCAGTCAGCTAAGCGTGCGTGCACTTTTGGTCGATGGTGTTTCACCATGCAACAACCAATGTAATTGGTATTCACAGATTGAGCTCGAACTCTACCTTGATGGTTGACCAATTCAACCTACTCCACAGGAACAGGTGAGAGAGTAGATGTACGTAGATGCGGTCTGAAATGACGTTTCCGCCTTCGAACTGCACTTGAATAAGCAAGAGCTACTTTCTTACATTAGTAATTAGTACTTAATTGTACTAAACGTTTACTTCTCTCACTAACAGAAATAATCTATGATAAATCTCTAGTCCGATTAACCAGTTAAGGGCAGATTTGCATCGGAAGATTTATGAAACATCTTACCCGCGTTTCTGTTTCATGAACAAGGTATGTGTGCCTATTCAACTAGTTGCTCAGATATTTTCGGTAATTTATTGGCGGTTTGACCCACAACCCTGATTACAACTCAAGGTGGATACTCCCAATCATTAAACAGATTATTAAGGAAGGAGTAGAAGCTGCTCCAATTAGTCTTTGGCCTGGTGAAGAGTAAAGTCGACAATCTTTCATTCTGTTTGTCTGTTTGCTTATTGCTTCGCTTGCTTTTCGTTTCATGCAGTAGCCCACAGCCTACGCCGGCCCCTACATTTAAGTACGTTTACCAACTCCATCACAAAACTAATCCCCGTATTGATATCCTTCACTCTTCGCAGCCCTTGTTGATTTTTTGCCGTTTTACAAAAAGTCCACACAATCGGAGTTAACAAAAGCCTGCTTGACATGCACTTCCGTGTTTTCGGTGTATGTACCCGTATGTATGATATTGCCAACCCTTCCATCGTTTGACTATGATACACATCGCCCCTGTCCATTGTCTGTTCATCAATCCATCTTAGACCGAATTTCGTCAGGCATGCAGCCCATACACCACCATACCGTGTACTTATATTTTATCGTAAATTGTCCAGGCGAGTTGTCTCAATACACTCAGTGATATTTTAATAGACAACTCTCGTAAACTTGCCTTTTATGGTGCGGCAAACAGGATGTATTCTATCTATCTTCTAAAGTGAACTACTAAAGTGAAGTTTCCACTAACTTTCACTCTTCATAGCTATGGTCAATCACACGCCTCTAATACATCTGTAGTTGCTCAACCTTTGCTTGAATAACCAATTTTTTAATGTATGGATATTCCTTTCTTAAAAAATTGTCCTGTGCATTGTTTCTTTACTGAGTTAACTTTGATCGCGTGATGGTTGTGAAACTCCGTAGATTTCATACAGGAAGCAGCAGCACCTAGTTCTTCGAACGGCTCTACGTGTAACCCACTTGCCGATCAGTCTACGTACGATCGATGATTGTTCCCCTCTCCTGTCGTGAATTCGTACGTGGATTCGCACGCGCGTGCGTGTTAGCGTGCACCAGTGCGTGCGTGTTGGTGTACGCCATTCTCAACCATACATTCCAAAATTCACATAAGTGCACAAACACGCACGCATGCATTCACGCCGATACGCAGCAAGCCAACGAATAGTTGCATTATCATCTGTTGATTTCTTTTCGTTTCGCCGCACCCGCATCGCACGCACGCAGAGATGATGAACAGTAAGTTATACACAACACGTCCGTTTTGCTCGTTGCTCGTTTTTGTCGCATATACGCTCATGCACACACGCATACACACATACGGACAGATGCGTGCGTTCATACAAGCTCCAGCTCTTTCTACTCATTTCGAATTCCAAATCAGGATTTCATGTACTTTGCATACAGCTCATTCGAATGGTTATAGCGGTTAGTGTTAGTTGGTATCACCGGTTTAGCATGCCATTGTACTTTGTCGGGAATGTGGTGTTACCGGTTTCTACCGTGTAAGCAACAACACCGTACTTGTTCAAAAGATTAGCCACTATGTTGCCACCTGTTCCCAGTTCTGTATGCCTAACTGATTTATGAATAAGCTGAAATTCTGAAGGAATTTCACATCGTCTATCCCTAGCACAAACTCAGACTCGGGTTTGATTCTGGTTGAAGTTCGTCATCACCTAAACGTGATCAACAGTGAACAAAATTCAATTCATAATAACGGGAAAGCTCAAATTAACCAGCAGTAACCATAGGCCATTCAACGGGTTAAATGCAATCATCGATTTAAAGTTCGTCTAGTGGTCCTACTTGTGTGGTCGTCGGTTGGAGGCTGTGCTACATTTAAGGAGTTAGTCCCGAGGAGAGAGAACATTATGTAGATTACTCGCCAGCGAATGTGGTTCGGCAAATGACGTCGTGATTCCGTCCACGTGAAAGAGGGTTTACTGGCACAGTGGCCAGCCCAGTCAACCCAACAAAACGTTGAAAGCAAATTTTTTCCTAACCTTGGTAAGAATGTGCGAAGCTGACGTACTACAAAATGGGCAAAAATTGAGCTCAGCGCTTCGTTTATAAAATGCAAGCTGAAAATCTAATTTAAATGGGAATTTGAAAGCAACTCTAAACATTGTTCCCATCGTGTCACTCAGCCTCAACAACTAATCTGAAAACGTACCAAAAGTTATAATCACCAGTATAGCGTGTCTAGCTTTGAAACCTAGTTAATTCTATATTAAAAAAATATAGTGGATGTGCAGAGAGGACGCTGGCTTCAAACTACTTCGTGAATTCCTTATGTTGTCCTTGGCGACAACTGACCTAACTTTGCACTGTCTACATGTCTGTATATCGTATAGAGACCAGGGACTTCAGGAGACGGATTAAGTGTTCACAGTTTATCAGTCCCTTAATATGCACCATAAACAGCGACAATTGTGCAAAACTGTGAAAACTTGTGAATCAACTCACAAATGCGCAATAACCGCTTCCTTGATAAAACCGCGGCAGTCTCAGCATCACAGTTATTGCCCTGCGCATACACTTTTGGCTGACGTTCGGAAATCGGCACGGCTGCTATGAACCTGAGCAAAGGATGGTATCTGCTAAGCTCAACGACAACGAAAGCCAAGTTTGAACCCACTAACTAAGCGTCAAGTACGTTCGTTCTGACTCATGGAAGTGGGTTTCTCTATTGATACTGGTTGGTAACTATAGGCTAGTTCGCCACTAAAAGTTCTAACTTGGCTACTCTCAACGTATATATTTAAAAACTGGGTCTTCCTTGATATGTCAATAGAGGAATCTTCAAATTGAAGCCTAGATTTCAGACTCCAGTAAATGTGTGTATGGGAAACAATTCCGTATAAGCTATGAATTCTTATACATGTTGCCTGTCCCGTTTGCCATCATTTTACACAAAGTTGTGAAGGTAAAGCATGTTAATTGTAGTGCGTGTAATTCCTCTTGTCATTTCCGTCAATATTTTTACTATACATGAACTTTCTGACATCAACTATTCCACCATCCAAGTGTCAACTCCACACATCGATGTTTTCAACACATTCCAGTCCATTGCTTCCATTTTGGATTATTTCGGCTGGTCAGTTTTGCATGCAATTTCGCTTGAATTGTACGTATTTGGATAAACTGCTGAGTTATACAGATTGTATTTATCCAGGTATAATTCCGTTTTGAAACGCGTTAACCGTTTAATTCCTTCAAACATTTCACAGTGATGAAGGCAAATCAGAGGCCCAAATTCGCATGGAAGTAAGCTGTCAGAAAAGTGTTTTTAGTTATTTCTCTTTGAAAAATTCCCATTGATCCATAAGCGTTATCAACGGTGAAAGATTACGTTCCTCATCAGGTTAACAGAACCAACCTCAAGATAACGTTTAAAAACTCTCAAAATCACTCATTAGAAAACCACTGAAATGTATAAGTTTTTATAAAGTTCTAGACAATCAAGGGCTTATCACTTACGTAGCCAGGTGCTTCTTTTAGGAGTTAGCAGTTAAGTAATTCGGCTGCATACAAACACACGGTTGGCAGAATGCGTTTCCAGATTGGCTTGTCACACGAGGTGCCCACGTTTAGTTTTCCCATACACCAGGTATTCACTGTACACCACAAGGAATAAGACCAGCAGGCTTGTGAGTGTAGACCTTCGTGGCCCAGTTGACCGAAAATGACAAGTCAGGTGATGGGCTAGTATGAAAGTGAAAACGGAGATTCGAGTTGCTTCAATTCAGTGCTAAGCGTAGACAAGATATCTAACCGCTACTCCACATTGGTCACTAACCATGGAGTTTGGTGTTCTTCGAACCGTTTTTGGAAATACTTGTACAACAACAGTGCAAAACATACGCGACCTTCGGTTTGTCGAAGATACGCCATTTGTTTCACAGCTCCGAAAAAGTTGTCCGCAAAAAAGTCATAAAGAAAACTCTAAGTCATCTTCTAGCTATGCTATATTTACAAACATCCACCCGAATTCCCATGTGTGTAGTTCAAATATATTCACGTTCCTTTGCATGAGTTTCAGCAAACTGTTTGGAACAGTTTGTGGTTTGTATTTTGGTCCACGATATCTTCGCTGTTTCTAAAGGCCTGCCGATACAATGAATTATTCTTGCAAGTTTTCACCTCAATAATATGTTTACCACATTTAATGGTCTTCCACCAAACTTCTCACTAGAGGTTGCTAGATTTGACAAACAAAGTCTATTTTTGAAAGATGCCAATAATCACAATCTCGGGAGATGGATACAGTTTCAACATACTTTTCGATTCTCAATCATACAGTAACTAACCTCATCTCCGTTCAGAGGTATAGGCGGCAAAATAGTGCGTTTCCTTAAACTATTTTGTCAAACCACGGATAAGATAGGTTCACGGTGAATCAGCCAAATCTCGTTAACTACACATCGCATCATCCAACCAACCAACCAACCAACCGACCGACCAACCAACCATAAAAGTTCCAATCTCTTGCTTACTGGCAGAGTCACGCGATTCATTACCCAAAGGTCACCTAGATAACTGTCTGTTGGGGTAAACTTGACAGCTGATGAGGCTGAGTTCTTCGAGTTTCCCACAGCGAACAGTTCGCCTCCTTACATTACATGCAATAGCCACCTAGGAGTTTGCTCTGCCCAAAGCAGTTGCAAACAACAATGTGTTATACATTTGTAGACGTAACTTCCGATGCAGTTGGACAGGAAAATTACGTGAGGTGGGTTTTATTACTGATCGGAATGTACGTATGTGAATTCCATGAAGAATATTCCGCTTGGAACTGATCTGTTGTGAAACTGGCGGATTATCATTGCGGGATCCATTGAGCCACATCTTGGCATCCATTCTTTGTACTGCTTAACAGATAGATTTATGACAGAACTGCTGGTATATCTTTGTACAAGTGATATACAGAAGACTAACTTTTAATCAAACTATTTCGTGTTGGAGGTTGATCAGTTGTACTCCCGGGGCATTCTTATCGATCGACTTTGGGCTGAAACCTTGCGATGGTCCGTTTGTGGTAAATCTACTGGCAGCAAAAAACATTTATAACCCCCTAGCTTCGCACCGATTGCCTAGTTTGCTGTTGACTGTAATTTCGAAAACCGACCTGTTGACAGTAAGACACATGAAGATTGATCAATCGAACGACTGCCCAGCTTATGCTTGTAACCCACTGCCTTGGCGAATGTGTCAAGTCGTTCCGTATATCGCTCCATAATCACAACCTAAAACTGCTAGCTGGTAATAAAGCTGTGGATCAGAAAACATCTGCCGGTTTTGTGTGCACAGAAATAGTTGACAAGATCAAACTGTTCTTTATGAAAATGGTTGCCTTATTGGTATGCAAAAGACTAAGACCGTGTCGGTAAATTCGTTCAACAGTTGCCGTTAAGTACACTTCACGTCGTATTTGCTGGTTTTGAGATAGTGACTGATAAGAATATATCTGTATGTTAACACTTTCTCCTTTCTGTGATATGCATTCGAGGATTTTAATTTCACATGCCACAATTCTAATCAAAACATGATATAAACCTAGCCCATGCCGTACCGGGTAAACATATCTTACTAATTACTCACACATGCACAAACCCCTTATTTTTACTGTCCGCATCAATTCACATATTGGGTGTTTTCCTGCACCAGATGGTGTGGGAAAAGAGTGAAATATGTTTGTGTAAATACAGAAAAAAATATTCTCACAGCTACCTAATAACTATTGCATGCTATCAGATCATCAAACACAGTCCATAGTTTTATCAGAACCACTTCAAATCCGTTTTAATTTATCAAATCTGTAGCAAGAAGCAAAACGACGTAGAGAGCGTGCAGAAGAGGAGTGGCGAGAGTATGAGGAATTTCGACGTGGAGAGCGTGAGAAAGCTGAAGAGGAAATTCGGCAGTTACGTGAGCGTCGAGTGAGTTAC
Source organism: Paragonimus westermani (assembly GCA_008508345.1). Classification (NCBI taxonomy): domain Eukaryota; kingdom Metazoa; phylum Platyhelminthes; class Trematoda; order Plagiorchiida; family Troglotrematidae; genus Paragonimus; species Paragonimus westermani. Next base: position 382,982 of record QNGE01000107.1, read on the forward strand.
AAAGGATCGTACAGTCCATAAGTTAGATGTCGTCGTTTTGTTTTACTGTTGCACCAGTAAACAGTCGCAGATTTTGAGACGTTTTATTTTTATATGCACTTCATTACTTAGGCAAAAATAGCATCTCTGATTTGTTGATTCACAAGCCTATGTGAAAAAACATGACTGTCTCAAAAGTTTGGAAGGTTCTTTGAATTCCATCAAAGTCTACATCTCAAAAGTTGTCCCGTTGAATCAGAATGGCCATGGTACAACAGTCCATTCACCTCTTGCATAGATACCCATTCAGTCACAGAAGGTAACGATGATGAAAATCTGTTCTCGATCATTCTACAGCACACTAATATAACTGTCTTTGTCGAATGAATTTAAGTCAATATTAAGGAAACTATGATTGGTGCGTACAGCGGGGTATGAAATTCTAAGCGAAAGAGGTGAATTTACTCAAACGACGAGGCGCTGGTGATTTCGTTGAGTGATTCAGAGATTTGCTCAGAGTTTGATCAGAGAACTCGATTTTGATGTCAATAATGTGATGTGTGGTCATGTCAGCTGCAGGGTTTGTATGGATTTCCTTTGAGAACAAAGAACTAGATTGCATAACTGAACAGTAGTCAAATCCGCGGTAGCCAGCATTCCTCATCTGACTAACATGGAGATGGTTAACCGGAATATTTTAGACTGTACGAAGGGTCTTCATCAGGACAACTTGATGGTTCGTATTGGTAAGATGTGCAACTACCGTGCTGTTAATGGATTCGGTCAAACCAGTCCGGTTTGGACAAACACCAAGTCGTCCGACTTAAAAGAAAAAGGAACGCACAGGCCTAGATTGGTCGAGGATAGGCAATTGGTCTTTCAGATTCAAAGTAGTTAGGGGCGAAGTGATGAGCCAACTGTGTAATGTTGCCGCCGGAAAGGTGCGCCCATGGACCTGATAAGGTCGACAGTTCAATCTTTCTATCACGATATCACTCATGAATTGTAGATGGATGTAAACGGATTTCTAACCCACTGTAGCAATTGGATCACGTGACTTGATAGCGATCACGTTCCGGGTTATAAACTGGTCGGGTTAGCCATTTTCTCTTAGCACACTGACAATTGTTTTCAACTATTGTTCTAATATCCCTGTGGAACAAGGTTTCCTGACTCTGCTGATAAGATATAAAACAAGGTTAGGTTTCTATAAGATCGGCATTAGACTATTAAAATGTGTGCACTGCCCCATCAACGTTACATTGTGATGAATCGACCGCTGCGCAGTTCCGTCTAGTTATCTTTTCCGGCTTACATTTAGGAAATGCAACATGTCCGATTCGGTTTCAAAGTGAACGTGATAGAACATTGTGCTTGATTGAATGTTTGCACAACATCGGTTACATCCTAGTCCGAGTTCAGTAGAGGAAAAAGGTCATTAAGCAAAAATTTTGGCTTGAGGCATTCATCAAATTCTTCCTGACCTTGTCGAAATAAGCAACCTTTCGTATGTGAGAACAAACACTCCCGTTTCATTCATTTTTCTTCAGGAACAAAGGAAAGCAGAGCGGGCCGAAGAGGAAAAGCGACTAGCCGAACTTCGTCAAGTGGAGGAACAGAAACGTCGAGCTGAGGAGGTGAGGATAGCGTAAATTTAAACAGATAATCAAACGAACAATCCTAATTTGGCCAACGTGTGAAGAATTTTGTATCAAATCATTACAGTCTATTTTATGTCAAGCAGCTTCACAGCGTTCATATTGAGTGTGTGCTCTTAAAATTGCTACCATGTGATGAAATCTGTCATCAACACAGTAACAAAGAAACTTGGATTATCACTCATTTCTCAGTCTGTTTATCTCTGAAAGTTCAATAAAAACATCATAAACGTTTTTATTCCAGTAAATTCATTTAACTAATAATGTCATTAGATCTGAAACAATGCAAAATACGTTATAAAAGGAATATAATTTTCATTTTCTTAGGAACCAGGTAACAGTTTCTTTGTTTTTGGTCATATCCAGCAGCCCTGTGGTAACAGCAGGCGTTTTGTATTGCAACTAAGTTGGAAAGCTGGATCAAGTTTCAAGTGTGTCACTGTAAAACCGCTGATTGAGCTCCCCACCCTCCTATGACTATTCAGATTTATTTTGGCCGTTCAAGAACTCGTCCGTTTCATACTGAGTCTCCACCGAAAATTATTTGCTACCACAAGTTCTATGGTTATTATATCGAGACCAGTGTTACGCAATTAGCTTGTACTGATGCACATTCAGCGCAAGACTGATCTCTTGTCCAGTCATTAGCCAGTGTCCACCTTACTGTACATAGTATATTTGGGTAAATGATCGCTTCCCGATCAGTTGTTATCATCTTGCCATCTCACGAATATCCGTACAAATGCCTTCAGCCTGACCACCGTTGCTGTATCAGTGGGTTTGGAAAATACCTAGGCGATTTTCTTAAAATATATTAGCCAAGCCTCGCTTAGCACTCTGGAGTGGTGTATCGACGTACTTAGTACTGTGGTACATATCCTTGGGTCATTTTCGAAGTTGCTTTGACGGCCTGTCGACTGGATTTACCAGCCATGGTGATGTAACTGGATAGCTCACTACTGCGGCAGGCGAACTGGTGTGTAAGTATGGTGTTTTTAACAAATTTGTTGCTAGTGCGGTTTACCAATACTTCGTTCTTGACAACCATCGCGTTCAAATGAAGCATACCAAATCATCTGCCCTGGGTTGCAATCAGCCAATTATCCAGCCAGATTCGTTACAGTGTTTTTCATCGAGATCCCAAGTAGGTGCTTCTCCAACGTGCTAGTTCTTGCAGAGATGATTCTGTATACTCTGGGAAAATAGCAGGATCTGCTGCGCTACTTTTCTAGAGAGTCGCAACTCATTGACTGAGAGAAAGGTTGTGATCTGTGACGACCACAAACTGACAAATTTCGTCTCTTATAGGTTTAAAACTTCCAGAGATAAACAAACTCCAGTGGAGGCCAATAATGATAGAACATATGTACATCTATATGTACATATCGCGAGGTGTTAACATTTCGTTTACTGTCTCCAATCACGAGCGCAAAAAATTAGAATATGTGCAATAAGCGGACAGCAGGAATACTGGAATCAGTCAACGATTGGATTTACATGAAACAAGGACTGTTATCAGTTACAGGACAGACAAACTGCATAGGTCAACAGTTTATGTGCTCACAGAGCAGAGTATTAATTATCATTGCCTGGAAGAAAGCAGTCCATTTAGGACTCCGATTGCGAAATAATACTTGAAACGAGTAGACGAGGTCAACAACGTGGCCTGTTACCGTGATGTGCTTTACAGTGAATGGGGTCGGATTTTGGTTCACTGGCTCTGTCGTCGTTGCCTGTTGCATCATCACACCCACCAACCACTTAGGCATACATTCAGCCATTCTTTGGTTATGCACAAGTGACGTAATAACTGTCTCACGCGATTTTGGAAGCCAGGTATGACACGGTTTGAGCCAAAAATCAAGCACCTCAGACTTCGAAAACAAACTTGATATTGGCTATATTTATATGGCTGGAGCATATGGGTGTAGTAGAATACCTAATGCATACGAGGTCATGTACACTGCAAAGGGTGTTAACTGAGCATGTACGACTTAGAAAAACCCGATGCTTCGTTTATACTGCCCAACCTATGGGCAGTACCACGGCACATTTTTGAGTTTGTAATTCTTACGAAACCGCGGAATGCTTCTTCAATAATCCTGCCTACATTTGGTACTCCCAAAGAATACGTTACGAAGTGTCGCAGATAGCAACCAGTAAGTAATAATTTACTTTCAATCGTCCAGAACAATACGTATGATTCTTGGGTAAACGCACTGAACACACAGAAAAAAACACTATTATGGATCATGTGATGTTAGTGTATGCTCAAAGGAACACTCGGTACCAGGTACAATAATTCTAGCGCAACACACTGGAATGAGAACAAACGGTTAACTATTTTTTTCATCCTTCTAAGTATTCAATTTCATCACATTGCAGGAAGAGCGTCAACGGAAAAAACGTGAAGAGGAGCAACGCAAACGAGAAGAACGCGAACGGAAGAAGCAAGAGTGGGAAGAACGTAAAAATGCCAATCGACCGAATTTCGTAATCACAAAACGTGAAGGTGGTGAAGTAAGCCTAAATCAGTTGTGTTCACCAAAATGATGTGTCAAGTCCATGTAGAAATTCCTTGTTAATCTATATATTAAAGTTTAGACTGGTAAAATATTGTCACTATTGCACTACATAGTCGGTAATTACTAGTTTCATTGCTTAAAGCTCACCATGGTGAAATATACAAGCGTTATGCATGGACTAATTGAGACCAACACAGTTATTGCTAGCCAACCTGAATGCAAAAGCTTAATCATGTGCTTGGTCAAGTTCGAGTATGGTATGGTGACGCACATGCGTGCGCTGTCCGAATATCCGAGTGCACACATCAGGACGTAGTTTCCAGTTGAACAACAATACATTGGTCGTCTCCAAGACGGCAACAACTGTCACTGACACATTGATTTTCCGTTTATTTTCAGCTTCAGGCGCAACCAGAAGAACAAAAGAAGGAGGAAGTAACCAAATCGAAAGAGCAGTTGGAGGCAGAAAAGCGTGCGATTATTGAACAACGTGTACCACCTATAAACGTTAGCAGCATGAGTATAGAACAGCTGAAAGCAAAAGCCAAGGAACTGCATGATCTTCTGTTTCGCATAGAAGGTGAAAACTATGATCTTGGACAACGATTCAAACGGCAGAGTTATGATGTGAGGACCACGTTCAGATTGTACATTTTGTAATGATTTTGCTTATGCTATTTGTTCCGAGAGTGCACGATAAGCAGGCTCCGTCTACTGCTCCTAGATAAAGTATTAGCTAATCGCTCTACAGCTGAAACATACATTAAACGAATGCAAAATGTTGATTGCGCTTACTTTACGTGTAGTTTACGATGATACCTATCGTAATCCATGTCTGGGATTAAAGTATGTTCACCACGTAGGATTTATCAATGGTATTAAGATAGTTTCTACTCCCTCAGATGTTCGTGCCGTTGAGATTTATGTTACGGAATGCGTGCAGACAAGTAATTAAAAGATGGTGCTGCGCTCTACACAGCATGCGTTTAGAAGCATTTTCTTTGCAAATCTAACCTTGAAGGCAGTACCCTATCCTGTTTCATTGTTTTAGATGCAAGAACTGGCAGAACGTGCTCGACAAATGAATAAAGGGTGAGTTGAACACAACCCGGTGTCAAATCTTCGTTCCGATGTAGACATGAGCATTTCGGAGATAGACCAGCTTGTGTTGCTCTAATTTTTTTTACCGAGAATCACTAGAAGTGGACGGAAAAGCGAACGGCAAAACCCTACACGTTTGTATTAGTCCGCTTATTCTGTCCAACATTCACAACGTGCTTGTACAAGTTACCTCAACTCCAAGGTTTTTGAACATGTCGGTGTCCTTATAAGACGACCTTAATCCATCCAACCAACATTGCGGTTTCTGGGACTGACTGAGGTCTGTTTTCCAAGATAAGGGATTTTAAACAGCGAACGTAACTAACATTCCAGCTAATATTTAGGTTCATTCGGACATAGTGTACTAGCTTGAACTATGGTAATTTCAACGTATATGGTTAACCTGTACACGGAGTGGTTGTAGTTCGAATTGATCGCAACGATGCCGCCAATTAATATGTAGTTCTCAGTAAGGGTCACCCAGTTCAGAGGGCCGAACTTCGTTCTTTACATCCCTGACGTGCATTTCCTATAACTTATACCCTGAAACTCCAGTTTCTATAAACTATGTTGGTTTTCTATGTAGTCCGAACGAGTAGGGTAATGTTTACAAGTATTGCTCACTTTTATTTGTTAGTTCTATCAGAATGAGAATGTTTTAAAGGTCATCTGACCGGGTGAAAGCAGTTGCCATGAAACCCTCTGTTTTGACATTTTGTTGCTAACTACCTAGAAGGATTAATATCCTCATACTTCTATTTATCTGTTTTTGGTATCAGCTCTACGTTGTAGATAAGTGAGACGAAAGTCGAACTGACGTTCAGCATCACCATGAACTCACAGTTATGTTGCTAACAGAAAAACGTAACTGACCGAACCGAATTTGAAGAACTGCCATTATACTTTTTTAAACAACCTTCCCGTTTTTTGCGTTTTTCTTCATTAGTGGAAAGGCAAGAGCCATTCCAAATGAATTGGACCCACGTGCAGCAAAATTCAGCGGGATTCCCGTAAGTGTGCATTTTGAATCCCCCTTTGATATCAGCGATATTACTCAGTGTTATAACAAATTACATAGTTGGATATATAAGAAAAATATACGATCAGCACGCCCATACGTTTTCTGGTTACTTGGAGTTCTGAGTAAGATGTGAACTCCATTTTGTGGTACTTTACTTGTCATTTCAACTAAGCAGAAAACATCGGGATGATTATCACTATATGCGTCATAAATATATTTTTACTCAACAAATTACAACTGTTAACCGTCGTTTACCATTTTGCTGGGCATCTTTAAACCAGCATTCCACAGAAACTTGGTTCACCTCTGATCTGATCAATCACTTGGAGATAGTCGGGGAAAAGTTCGAATATGTCATTTTTCGTTTATCAGACAAGGCCTTATTCAGTACACCACTGACCATAGGAGCAGCACACTTTACGACGACATTACGGTGACTGGCCAGACTAATAAACGTTTTGATAATCTTGCCCCACGCGAAGCCTGCGACTCAGTTCATGCAAATTTCCGTCCATTTAGTAAAAGTCACCAGTTCAACTAATAACTGTGCCACTTTTAATAGCTCTGACGAAAGCCCATCACAACAAGCATCATGAGACTTCAGCATCATCCGAATTTCCATGCATAATAGTCACACGCCAACGGTGAAGCCTACTGTATTCCACTCACCTTCGTGGTAAATCCAGATCAAATTTTTCATTTTACAGACCTCTCACCCCTGCTGCACATCAAACTAATATCAACCTTGATCAAGCGCTCGGCTGGATCAACGAGAAGTCTGTCGGTTCTAATCTCTTGTCGAATGTTCCCATGTTTCATGCACATCTGCGTGCTGTTCCTGAGTGTTGTGCAGAGACTGGCCATCACATAGATTAATATCTCTTGAAAAGGTGAATTTTATGGCAAAACTAAGTATTACTGATGAGTAGTCAGGGATTTGGTTTGTCTTCAAGTTGACCATCACTCACATTTGATCGCAGCGTTCGCATTCAGATAGACTTTCCAGCCAGCCTCTTTCGAAAAGAAGCACTAGACTCGAGTTTCGCTCTCATTAGAGCTCGTCAGTAGTGCATATCCTTGCCACGGCCGGGATTTGAACTCCGGACATTCCAATCATGAGGCAACCGTGTTAACCACTGTATAAACGAACTTGGAGTGGGGAGTAGTGCTCACATAATCAACAGAATGCATGTGACTTAATATGACTCAGTTGGTGAAAACCTTAATGGTTGAGCAGGTGATAGTCCGCTTAGATCACTGGTACCTTCAACCACCAGATTAATTAGTGAGAGTAAACACACTTGTGACTGATATGGACAGCTCTAAGGTTCTGTCAGTGAAATTGAGCTAGACGACAACCAAATAACTAATGTTATTTCACAAAGACTTTTGTGGTGTCATTCCTCAGCATACAGCTGGGTAGAAGTGTTCAAGGGATACATCTTGTTGATTATACTAATTTCTTCCTTTCTCTTAATTACCTAGCCAATGGTCGCAATGTACAGTCAATATGAACGCGTTAAAGATCCCAGGTCGTTTGTTGATCGGCGCACTGTGTTTGCCGGTGAAAACTACGCTGAAGAATTCCATCGGATCACACCAAGTCATCAAGTGGTTATGACTGAGGAGGGCTTCCAGGTATTGAATGCCGGTGAAAACCCACCCAGTCACAGAGCTGAGGAAGCGGTCACTGCTGAATAGAACATAAAACCATGTCCAAAACAGTCACCCATGCCTTACTGTACCCTCTCTAATGAAGATCATGAGTTACCAATCCTTATTTCCTTGGAAATGTGTGCATTTGTGTGCGTGTGTGTACGTGCAACACAGAATTTCAGGCTTTCGTCTTCTGTTTAATCAGTACTTTGCAAACCGATTAACAATGCACGCGAACATGATTCGTTTCTTTCAGTACATCCACTAATTGTGAGCACGTGGTAGAACCTACCCTGCCTATGCGTTGTTGTCGTCGTCGGGAGTAGACATAGCATATTTAACACTTTTGATTTCGTTTGTTACTCCACTTTTTCAGTATGCTATCCATTTCCCAGTTTAGAACACACACGCACACAAATATTTGGTATGTTTTTGATTCCCTTTCTCACTCTATCTTATTTTCTTTCGTTTCTCTCATTGAACTCCTCGAAAGTATGTTTTGTCGTTATTGTTGTTTTCTCTCTTAAAACCACCATTCAGATTCAAACTTCAAGCCAACTGTACCCTTTCTGTCTCCGGCAACCTACTCATAATTGTTATCAACACGACTTAAAGCAGTGTCAACTGACAAAAATGTTTTTTTGAATTTGGGTAATTTAAAAGCCACCAACTAAACGACACTTCACTTAGGCCACAGCTTTTACACGCAGATGGACTGTTTCGGCCGACCTTCTTGAATAGAGCCACGTGACTCCATTCCGTTAGACGTCATTGAATGCAAAACTCAGTCAGCGCCGGATTTTGAACTCCTTTGTGCATAGTTGTTAGATGAGCAAGTTGAAGCATATAACGTCATCGTTATCGTGGGCTGCATCAAATTAACACACCAAAACTCTGAGTTGTATTTGCCCGTGCATAATTTCTCATTATCCAGACCGTATGACATTAACTCTGCTGATACTTCTAATCGATGTTATGTGAACAAGTAGCTGATGAGCGTTGTGGAGGCCGTTAGCTAATTCTGCTCTCTATGAAACCAAAACCTTATTCCACTTGATATTCTAGGTAAGGATAGGGTAGGTTCAGGAAACACTCATCGAAAAATTCTGCATACTCATTGTTTTTCTATTCACTTGTTATTATAGCTCTGGAAAGGTTTAAAGAAACTGGATCATGATACTACCCAATAGATGTCTTTCCACTAACAGGGCATGAAATCGAAATTTGATTCAACGAAAAGAAAATGGTTAGCATAGTAGCAGCCCTTGAATTCTCACAACAGACGAACAGCGATTGTGACTTGATTGGACCCTGGGATGGATTCACTGTCACAGAGCTTGCGAAGGCTTATCAGACAGACTTAGAATATTGAAAACGCCCGAAGGACTTCAATGGCTTCATGAATCGAGGAAATACCTCGATAAAATGGTAGTACGTGTTCCATACAAAAATGAGTCATATTAAGTTATGTATGTCAATCCCTAGGAGCTATTTTGGCAACTTGTTCAAGCAAATTATGTTAATAGGTTACTGAATCCTTGAGGTTCATGTTCGTTTGAGTTTCCTTCGTTAGTAAAATTGTTGAGAACCTTCTTTCTTTGGGTGTTCGTGCCCCAGGCTATCTTATTTCAAGACTGGCTATTATGCCTGGACAGTTACCACTACCTCATAGTGGTTCGGTAGAATGTGTCGATCCATGTGACCAACCAATGATTAAACTATCATCACCGCTCGTCTCGGTTGTGTTGGAGTTACGGAACATGCATTGGTAAACACTTTGTCAGGAAATGCGTATGCTCACATGCGCGCTTTTGATGCAACCTCTGTGCACACTGTAGATGTTCTTCATCACCAATTATGTTGTTGCCCCGTTCATGATGGTCCTGAAACGTTGAACAATGTGCTTTTAAAAGGAAATGCATTATACTTCAACAATCCCCACGTTACCGTCGTTTGGTTAAGTAATTATTGTCATGATTGACCCAGGCCTTCTTACTCGCTTGTTTGCATTCTCCCCTTTGACTGGAATGATATAACGTGTTTCCTTAGAATTCACTGTGCCCGGATGTGCCCACACTGGCCATTCCGCTGAACACTAATCACATGAAGTGATTCAATGTGAAAAGAAAATGTTGCCCACGAAACATGCACATCCACTTGAAACGTTCTGTAATCTAATTGGAATGACGCCTTGTTTGTGTTTGTTTCCCACAACTCGTGAGAAAGTAAACGCAAGAGCGCAAAATTCACGAAGAAGAATATCGAGTGTCATCCAGACATTGGGATAACGCACGATTCCACGAGCCTCTTAAAAGACTTGCCTCCTAATTGAATCATTATATAGGGCGACTTTTTGATGAGTTGACTAGATGTTTTGAAGTTACGACGAAGGTAAACATTGCGACGGTTAAAAAGTTACCAGTGACACCACCAAGTGACTGTTGTGCTGCTTCGAATCTCACAAAAACGCATCCGCAATTGTCCGATCTAACTGTTTTGAACTTGAAAAAAGCCAATAGTAACATGTAAGATGTCTTGCTCAATGACATTTCGTTCGCACCTCATCGGTAACTTTTGCGAAATTAACATACACTTTATATAGTTGAGGGGCAAGCAGCTAGGCGAAATCAATTTAGAAATATTTCAAACAGTCAGTCAGGTGACCAAAGCGGAAGCAGAAAAATGCAACTGATTGGTAATTTTGATGCAATAAAGGGGTGTTTGAAGATAAATACATATTGAGTGGTAAAGGTCAGATATGATTAGAAAAAATCTACAGAAAAACAAACAAGAGTTGAAATACTGTACAAAAAGTACCAGTTGCATTCTTACCAACAAAGTGAAAGGTTAGTCACCAACTGTTTCTGAGCACACAAAGTGAGATTCAGTCGATGCATGGCGACGGCTTCAGCAATATTGAGAGCCTGCTTTAGCTTGGGTCTAAAGAACACTCTGAAAGCCGTTCTAGGGTCCAGTGAGTGGCCGGTCTGTAGAAGGTGTTTTGTAATGGCACTGACGTCACAACCGACCCACGAATTCAAAAGCCATTTCGGTATGTGTTCGTTGATACGTGTGCCGAGGTGCCTCCCGGTTCTGACGACGTATCTGCTTCCACAGACAAAATCAAACGTGTATACAATATTGGATTGAGAGAAAAGGGTCACCACGTCCTTTCTAGGTGTAGTTGGAACATGGNTTGGCTTTTTTCAAATTTTTCGATGGGAACCATTGTTTCAAACTGTTTCGAACTGTTGGGTAATATATGAGTGAGTATGCGTTCAGTCGATCGGTAAACTGACCGGTTATTTATTAAGTAGACTTCGTATTTAATAAGAGTTATGTAACGAAGACTTTACGGACACTTGAGGCAGTTATTATATGATGGAGATCATCGTATGAAGAACGAGTGCATATGAGAATTAAAAAAATTTCCAGGAAATAATCCTGCTTCCAAATAGATCTCGTGGTGTTTACTTGTCCATTGAGCCTGTCAACATCTAGGTTGCAGACGTCCAACCACTAAATGAACTACTGATATCGATGTAGAGACGCTCTTTATAGACCGAAAAGTGCTAAAACCGATCAAAAATGCTCACCATAAATAAGTGTCTGACCGAAACGTCATATATTCGTAGTGGGTTGTAATATCTTGAAAATGCCTCATGTCGGTGATCTAACATTGCATAAATGGAAAAAAGTATCACATAGCGTTGTAATTAAAACTAACCATTTCGCATAGATATATCCGGAACTCAATGCTTGTTTATCCTTTGTATAGATCGTGTTCTTCTGTATTCAGCACAGCAACCGGTTTACTACCAAGCTTACTCACTGCTGCAAAAATTTCAACGACCGCCTTCTTGGAAGCGCGTGCAGCAAATTATGTGCTTGTTCGCAGTCGGCTTTTAGGAAATATAACAGCCTTTTTTGTTCAGGCACTATTTCGTCATTTGTTTATTCGAGTCACTAGTCGAATATTTTACCCAATATTCAAGGATGTTGACTATCCCAACGTTATGTGTCTACACCAAGGTAGCACGCATCTGGGAAGGTGCGTGCATGTGTCTGTCAATCGCAAGTACACCAGGTAGACTCACTTGCGCTCTACAAGAGCTAACGGATTTAGTGAGGACGTAACAAAGACATATTTTACGATATGTTTATACTTGCTTCACTCTCATGGGTCGATCAGCTAATCTGCACCCGTGCACGGCTTGATCGTTAGAACTTGTATCGCCTTGTTCTTCGTGTCCAATCGAGCGTATGGTGGCGCCAATTTAACAAATAAGTTTTGTGACTGCTGCATAGCTAGTCTCATTTTGCCGAGAAGGTGTGGCCGCTCGCAAGAAATATACACTCTAAAGAAATTTGTCGAAAAAACTGACCATCCTCGATGACCTGCGCACAGACGCAAATTGCACCGTCATATTTCCGCGATATTTTGAGAAAAAATTGTGTATGCTGCTTGTGAATAGAGCTTTACACATTTCAGGAAAAGTTGACCAACAATCTTAGAAATGCCAACTTTTTACTTAGTTACGGGTACTCTACGCTTCGGATCAATTTAAATCAAGACATGTAAGTGCTCTTGTACGTAGAGAATAGAGGACAACTTTGGTAATTTACAAACATACATTTTTACTTATTCCCGGGTGAGTAACTCCCTGCCATGCTTTTCACCATTAATTTCGGTAATTACACAATGCTTACAAAATGTGGGTTCAAAAAACTCAGGGCAATAAGAATGAAATAAACTTGTTTCAGTATTGCGAACCCGTACTGTTTGTGATTTGTTACTCTATAAGAGAAGGAAATTTCCAGTCCGTGTCACGCCCCCTTAAAACAAGTTCAGGTGGAATATCTGATTGCTCCAGTTAATATGCGGTTATTAAGGAAATAATGCAACTATTGACGTTTTTTATTCTATTTTTCATTTGCTACGCGTAACACTTGCTGCTCAACAAAAACATACATTTTCTCAAACATTTCTGCCTACTTTCTAAGTTAAACGGAAAAATTTGCCACTTTCCTCCAATAGATCATTGCACACAGTACAATCGGGCAACTAGCACACAGTCAGAAAACAAAAAACCCTGTCCAGTTGTCACAGACTGGACCAATCATTGAACCAGTCGTGAGATACACAGCAGTACTTCGTCAACACTTACCCAACCCATTCCAAACAGGGTAGGTCGAACGACTGGTGTGCTATGGTTTCGTTGCTGGATTGTACGGTTCACACGATGTGTATCAGCTGCCAAGCGCAACCAGGCAGACGCCCAATTTCTTCCTGTGTTTATCTGGATGGACAAATTTTGTGCTATGTTCAGCAACTGGACGAAATTTTGCTGTATTGTTCTTCAATGAGCTAAGCAACCACATGAGTCACACATCACCAGTTTTTCCCATTCTTTTGAAACACCATAAAAATAGCTTACACATGACAGTAATTCACGGAGTAATTTGATTTTTCAAATGCAATCACAAGTATTCTCAGGTTGGTTGGAAAGTTGTGCAGCTGGTTTTTTATAAACAATATGACGGTAGCAAGTGAATTTTCGCTTGCTAGACAACACGCGAATACGTTCATAAGGTGGCTTGCAGGATAACTTAGTTGGTCCGTCAATACCGCCAACCTTTGTAAAACAATGTTTGTGTACAATTTAAAAGAGGTTTGCACACGTCAAAATGAAAACAGAAGTGAACCTGACAATTGATGGGTGAACCTAGAGAAAACCATCCAGAATATTCGGAAGTTTTGTGATGTTGGGAGAAGAAAAGTTGCCAGGAAGTCGTCCAGTAAAGTTTATGGTCTGGACACACTACGAGAAGTAATACTTTGGAAAAGTTTGCAAATAAGGATGTATAGTACCTCCTGTAGCAAAACATCTGGGATTCGGAGTTTAACACCTTCTACCTAAATAACCGACTGTGGCGTCCGCTGTCTCAGCCTGTAACCAAAGCCGTATTGCCTTATATTCATTGTCATATCAGTAGAAACTCTATTAGTTCCGACGGAAGCAAGGCTGTTTCGTAATCAACTGGTGAACTAGTGTGCGGTCCTCATGAATTCCTTGCCCACAGTTACATCCAGCTCGAAGTGAACATAAAAGTTGAAATCCTTATTTAAAGCGTAATTCGTTCACTTCAAAACTGACTTCGAATGATGAAACTGTTGTATGAGAACTCTGGTATTTTGTTGCATGACCCTCATTCCGCTCCAGCTTGCAATGAGTGCAACAACTCTCCTTCAATGGGTTCGGATATCCTACTTGTCAGTGTTCTGAGATGAGAACAAACCAAAAGTACAACCGTAAACCCGTTCTTTTATCGTACATCAATGAAATGAATAATCTAAAATCCACCTTTAAAAAATGATTACAAACTCATATCGTGCTTTACTGGTCAGAGGAGAAAATTATGGATAAAACAAACGTGTGACTAATCCATTGACTGGCCCAACCGCAAACTTAATAGTTTCATTCTTTTTAATTTCGAACAAGCAAAGAAAGCAAAACGTTTCAAGTGTACAAACAATAGCCAATAAAAATCTTCAAGTGAACTGCTGTACAAATGGTCGAAACGCTGCAGAAATACTGTTTCTCTTACTCTGAGGTTCTACAAAAAGTTTGTTTGACAATAACTGTCACTATAGTACCCACTGTCCTCTCACACATCCCGTTTTCTTGCAGTAGGGCCAGCTGATTCCAAACCGCTCTACTTACCCTTTAATTGTATGATACCGTCTTCTAAAAGCACACATCTCCGTGTACTTCTACTGTCTAGTGATATAATGTGTCCAGAGAATTATACAGATTGATGTTATTGTCCAGCAATCCCAGAGCAGATCGATCTATTGAGCAGACTAACGATATGGTTAAACGTGTAATTGTGTTTTCTTACAGTTGTAAGATATCCGCACCAAATTTAATAAGAATGAAGTTGAACAGTTTGGGCGTCTTGTTTAACATGTTATTGATAAACAGATTGGGAATAACGCATCGTTACGAGCAAGTTGTAATACTCTACGTTTCAACCACCTCGGGTGACCTTCCTCAAGAGTGTTGTAATCGTTCACCCTCCTTACACACTTTCTGTTTGTTTGTAATCACCGTGTGGAGACAATCTGGATGATGGATTTGACCATCACCTCTTCACTTTTCGCTTGATAGCCTGTAAACCAGGAGCCATTACAGTCTACCTCTGTCGTAATCAATGTTGTACATGCAGATGTTTTCGTTTCAATTGTTCCTGAACGCCAACCGTGAAACTGATACCCGGCTTCAGACGTAGAAAGTAAACGTGCCAAACTATCCAGTTTTGCAAAGTTTGGTTTATCTGATGGTAATCCCTTCGCATACTAGTTGTGGACGTGCATTCTACCCTGGTGATGGAAGTAACTGGAACAACCCTAAAACGTGGACATCAAGAACTAAGAGTTGTCAATCAGTTCCAGTTTGTCTGTTGATGTTAGCTCATGAATGCAGACTTCCTGCACACCACAAAGTGTGTGTGCTGGTGTACGCAACATAGAAACACTCTAAATTGTGTGGAAGTCGTCTATTATATCGATTGCAGCAAGCAATACTGCCAGCTAACAGCACACTAAACGATAAAATTCGCAGTATTGTTCAGCTATTCCCTCAAATGTTTAAATTTTAAGGTTGTGCGATATTTCAAGTTTCACTAAGTTGTCCGCAATTTGGACACGTCTTCACATCATTTTCACCGGTTCTTCTGTAAGCGCGAAAAAACGATTTATTGGAGAATATATGGTGCAATGAACACTGGTTCTTCCAGTGATTCATCATCAGACAAACTACGGCGTGTGGAATTTTTCACTAATATTGCAATACTGCTCGATGTCATTTTCGATTAATTAGGCAGTTGTTGCCGCTTTATTTAGTGGAGTATGAAATTTTGTAAAAAATAAGTTTTAAGTTTTACCAGAACGACAGAATTCTCATTTTGCTTCAGGTGTTTGAGGACAGAACACGACACAGAAGGAATCCTTTTTACCATTCTCGCAGTATAACACAATGTGTTGTCAAAAACTACCTGAAATATCAAGTACCTATTGAGAAACACGCAGAACAATCGAATAATGGATTTGCACAACACCACATTAGCACATGCAGAGCACTAAACAGCTTAAGTGTTCAAGAAGTGTATAGTGATTAATTTTACGATTAGCGAGTTTTAAAGAGACCAGCGGGCAAACAATAAAGGGTAGACAAAACAAGCACAGAGGAAGCAGCCGAAAAATCCCGGTTACATATAAGGTTTCCTGTTTATCACTGAATAACGTCGCCTCTGTAGTCCCACAGTGAAATTTCGTTCGATGGCCTCATGCTAAAATGTCTCCTCATAGTGAGCATTACAGTATAAGTACCGTCTTACGCGCTCACGCTACCTTTTTCAAGCAAGCTTCCTACTAGAAATCAATATTAGGTTCATTTATCTGAGTATGGTAAGAAAAATCACTCTTTGCTACATGATACTCCTCAGATGTTTTGAGTACTTCGAACTATAATCAATTAGATAGCAACACCTCATCCGTTATAATCCTGAACGATTTTTTACCACTCCCGTATTTTACTAACTTCCAAGGTCGACAGAAATCGTAATGGACCTTTGACTTCCTAATTCGCTGGGGTATGGGAATATTAAACGCATGCTATGCAAAGTCAGTCGATCTCGCTACAGTCTGCTTTGTCTGCCTTAAATCAGTAGAGAAAGCTTGGTTTCATAATCACGTTCTGTCAAGCTTTTATCTCCAGTCCACGTTATTGCAAGGCCGGAAGTTGCCGGAATGGAAGCAACTGACCTGTCAAATCGTGGTCGCGATATTGCTGTTTTCGTGTATTACCCAACAGCACTGGTGCACACTGTAACACGCACTGGAAAGAACTACGCATACACTGAAATTACGTTTGATCATCGGCGTCTAGGTCACTGGAACGTATCTTGCATGGCACATCTCGAATTGAAGACCAACTTCTTACAAGTGATAACGGGTGCGTAGTTGCCAACCGTGAAATTTAGTGTATAAAACTTATTTAATGTGTTTTTGTACATCGTTCACTTGATGTCTGGCTGTAAACAACCACTTTTCCTGTATGGTGTTATGTTTACTTCCTAGACGCTTGGTTAGAAAACCAACAATCAAAGGATTATTGACAGAAGTCCTGTTGACGCTATAATTGCTTTAAAAATTAGGGTTATGTCATGATTCGTATCCGACAGAAGTTCCAAGTTTGTTCACTATGTTTAAGCCTGGCATATCCACAACCACAGTTTAGTGCTTGTTGAGACCAAGTAGTGTTTACGAACGTTTACGGAGGGATAAAATTCCGGGCGCTAAAAGAACTTTTCCTAATGCTTTAAGGCGTACTTATCAGGGTTGACCGAAGTAGCTAAGTATAGTTGAATCGGCTCCATCAGAATGACTATCCTCGGACTCTACCATCTACCTGAGAAACGAGAGTACTGTGTCTTTTTGCGATCAATATCAGATGTAACCACTTCATTCCAAAATAGGCCCATTAAAGAGATTGACGTAACTGATGGGAACAGTGAAAGTTGTACGTAGTCCATTTGGTTTGTTCAGCCTTTGCAATCAGATTCGAACACTGGATGTAAAAAAGTTGTTACTCATTCATGATATTGCATGATATTGCATTCATGATATTTGCAGATATTCCTTCGAAAATTTATATATTCTCCCCCATGATACCGTTGTGGACAACTGGTGTGTTTGTAATTGGCTGTTCTCTACAATCTTTGCCTTTGCTTAATCGCAATAATTCCTTGACTAACCGAGACAGTATAGAAAATAAGTACACACATATTCACGCTTGTTTACCAATGATAGAAGGTCCGCAACTAACTGGCGTTAGTACAAAATGTTACAAGTAGATGAACGGACGGTGCAGCAGTTTGCTACAGCTAGTGGAGACAAAGCATGTTAAATCAAAACGGAGGATAACCACGTGAAAAAAAGTTATGCTTTTCCCAGAACTGCATGAGGCGCAAACTGATAAGCACACCGGAGTCATCGTCAACATTTACACACAAAGCAAAACCATAATGTTTTCAGAGCTGTTGAAGATAGGAAAACACATATATAATTCCCAAGGAACGCCATTCGGATTCTCATCAGATCACTGTAGAAATGTTAAATTTTCACCACTTTGGTTGTCCTTACCCATCGCATTTCCTCTTTCTCAAAGGCAGAAAGCGTTTAAGTCCGTGTTGTTGGCTTGTAACTCCACCATAGCCCCTGAGGAGGCTCACAGTGGATTTGTACACATTGGGTTTCACTGATCACCGGCAAAATGGTAGACGTCCGTTTCGACTTCGATGGGTACCATTAGTACCACACACGTCAAGAAATTAAACTCGTGATACCTGAATAAGTAACAGAATGTCAGACCAATTTTCTCTGATAACCAATCGGTCTGACACCCATTTGCATGTCCTGTGTTCGATTCCAACGTGTGCATGGTGCTCTTAAAACCCAACAGAATCTAAGCAGCTGCTCTCCAAGTTGCTGAGTGTTACTGGGATAAAATGTTTCACAACCACCGTCATTTTTTGAAGCATGTACCGTGAGTAGTATGCTTTTATTACTGATCAGTAATGCCGTCGTTTCAAGTTCAATCCCGCGCTACCGTCGAGCTGATAAATATGTCAGATCTAATCCAGGAAGTAGTTCATGGCTTGCTACGTAAACCATACTGTGCTGTGAGAACTAAAACTATGGACTAGTAAAAATATTTGTCCGAATGGAAAACTAATGGTATGGTAAGCACATTGCCCAGCAAACATTTTGCCCTCTCTAATGGTCGTTCATATCAAGAAACGTCAACTTTTCAGTTTCCTATTTTTGTTATAACGCCGAGAAACGCAGTTTCCAACGTCTGCCCATCAATATTTCATGGCTGCCTTTTGCTCTTTCATAGAATTCTCGAAGTAATGCTAAATAATTTTAATCTGTGCGCCGATCAGTTTACGTTCTGTGTTCAGCGTCGCGGTTTAACCATATCCACTCGTGTTCGTTCTGATCAAGATTTAATGGCATCTGGGGTCGAAATCCGACTTTCTTTTGTTGTCACAAATTCTCTTCTCATATGCAGGAAAGTCGGAGCACCAAACTGAATTAGGTTACACCTCATGTCCCCATAGAACTCACATGATTTTGGGCAGTGCTGACTTGCTTCTGCCGTTCCTCCGAGTGGCACCCGATCATTACCTTGAACGGCAAGCGTGGACAACAACTATTAAATTCTACCACACCTACTTTGTCACAGACAAGTTGAACTATTTCAGGTGAAAGTTTGAAACGGGGGCTCACCACTCTAACTCTTGTAGAAGACATTAAACAAACCTCACATGAGCCACAAAGATGAGTGCTGTCTGCTCTCCTCCTTCCTTGTTAGCGTGCGGTGTGACAGCCCAGCACACATTCCGCCACAATGAATTACTTCAGTCGCGGTTCCACTAGGGTCAGAAGGACCATAATGCTGGGATAGTTCCTGGGCTGTTATAAACTCCTTCGTTTCAACAAACGACAGCAATTGTCTTTCACAGCTCTCAGTAATTATTATTCCTCGGTCGTTTTATTTGTACTTTTCATGTTTTTCGCTAAGAGGCAGCTTGATGATTTCCCCTTGCTGTAACTCTGAAGGTTTTCAAGGCTGTCAATGTAACGATTTGTTCCAACTACTCCATGGATGCTAACACTACGGCACTTCTTGTGGCCACCCGACGAGATATGCTTCTGTATCCCTCCAGTGAAATACTGATGCCCAACTCAGCTTACCAGATCAATAAAAGAGTGTGCAGTTGAAGTGATACAAATTCGCACGAATTGATGATCTATTGACAGCGTGGGTAAAGGGCTGT
The DNA here is from genome assembly GCA_008508345.1 of Paragonimus westermani. Lineage (NCBI taxonomy): Eukaryota > Metazoa > Platyhelminthes > Trematoda > Plagiorchiida > Troglotrematidae > Paragonimus > Paragonimus westermani. Next base: position 402,829 of record QNGE01000107.1, read on the forward strand.
GATCTAACACACACAATTGCATCTATCACCAACCGATAACGTGTGATGGCAGTAGTATGATGAACGTGCCTCTCGTATGTTTTACATACGGGAGAGGACCAGTTTTCTTCCTATAATTTTCTTAAGGCATCTGCAGTATTTGACACGAGCTCCACATGTTCTTACGGATGTGGGCATGCATAACGCTGGAATGCCTAGCTAATAAATCTGAATTTCTTCGAGGGCCCCGGCGTAACATACGAGACTGTAAAAATAAAGATCTCTTGTAGAGCAAAAGCAGTGACCCCAAACTTGAGGGGAAAGCGAACTTATGATGACCATCCTTCAAACGAATGAAATCCTCCAAGTTCACAAGTATTTCTGGTGCTCAATTGGTAAATCTATCCAGTCATTTACCATTAATCTTGTTAGTTCTGTGTCGTTCAACCTTCGACTACTTTTGTTCATATCATAAAACCGAGGGAGTAATCGGCAAATTCGTTTTTAATGTATAGGCTACTCGGTCTCATCAGCAGCTAGATCAGCACTGTACTAACTGTTTACAGCCTCCTTAATTTGTCTATTGGGTTTCGAGCACGTCCAACTCACCAGTGTTTTAACCGTTAACGATGATTCGGACGAAAAACAGACTTCATAGATATGATGCAAAAACTATGAGTGGAAAATAAAGGAAACGACCAAACTAAACGACAATGAACTTTCAGTTTGTTGACAACTTTGTGAGTGTATGATAACCCTTGAGACCATCAATCCAATATTCATTCTTTGTTTGACTATGGTAGTGTTATGAACCTGTGGTCAACTATAACGAGAAATGGTAGAGCTGTACAGTGATTTGGGTTATTCACCAAATCATACAGATCATCTAGCGGAACTCATATCTTCCACCAAAGATAGCTAACTAAGTGAGGAGTTCAATTCATTGGAACCAACTGAACAACTCTGGATCCTGGTTCGTGTACTTCACAACATAAACAATAGTACTCATGTCTACTTGATGATTGGTAGTTAGTTCCTGTTTAGTGCCATCGGATGTACAGCTGCAACGCGTTTTTGTAAACGGTGTTTCGTCGGCTTTTCTTGTGGTGAACACGTCCAGGCAAGGTAGACTAACAACAGCCTCTAATTCACATTTCACTGTGAAGTTAGGGATGAAAAACCTTCAGCCTGCACACTCATTGTTCCACTAACTCCCAATTTTTGGAAAAGATAACTCAATGGTCTACACAGTGCTCATAGTAGGACAGTTGTGTAATGATACCAGGTGGTTATACTTCAGCCATGATCACGAAGAATTAGCGAAAAGTGGGTTTAATGTTCTACTCATCGCTACATCATCAATCTGACTGCATGGTGAGCTTTGAAAATTGAAGCTGACCTTCTTTGCACACAGTAAAAACGTAGTTTTCAGGTGACCTGTCGATCTGGGAATAGGGCTATTTTCGAAATCAATCAGTTCACACAAAATCACTGTATTCAGGTAAATGGGCATTGGTAAAGGAGAACTGAAAATCTGTAGACCTCGCACGCTTATTTTCGATGTTAATTCATTCCAGCTATTTCACAAGCTCTAACAAGTTTTTGATAATATATTTGTCAAATTTTCAAATGGCTGGCATTAAACTTCCAGCCTATCATCCTGTTAGTTTGTGTTAAAGTGAATTATATAGTGGTAAAATTGGTCCAAATAGTATACCCTACTTGTATATTTATAAAAGACCATACTGTTGAAGCGTTTGAAAGCTATCAGGCTTTAGGTATTATGATGTCTTCTCATCTATATAGCCATGTTTAAGAACTTATTTCAGCTAGTTACGTATTATTTATTCTATAAGGCAGGTATTTTCTCCTTTGCGTTGTAATATAAACTTTCGCCTGTCGTTCAGGAATGACAGGATTATATATGCTTATCTTATCTAAGACTGCAGCTCTGAAACTTTTATCCGATTACAGGGTTACAGCATCTTATAATCTGAGTTGCTGCAGATCTCGGATATGCCGGAGTTTTATTGCATCTTCATGGTTCACAAAAAATGATACATCATTGGGTTTCTTTCTGAATCAGCTGAAACGGTCGAAGTTTGTTAAGGTTAATTCTGAGTGCTGAGGAATTAGATTCTGTAGTTGTGCTTCTGTGAACACCCCGGCAGGTTAACATAAAAACATTTCATAACCCAAGACTGACGAAAATGCTCCCAACCGTAAACCATTGAGTGGTACGGAATAAATGTTCCAAACGTACTTACCGAGGCCCCATGTATGTGGTTCGGTTCCCGGTTTGGTTAACATTTGTCCGAAGTCGTAGTCTTTGTCTTGTCTATCACAAGGTTAAACAAGTTGATATAGTTAACCCTGCATGACAATGATGGATTACGGACAAAACGCAGGTCGGTATGTTTGTACTGTTTCTAAATGTAAGTCGTCCGCGATAAGTAGTGTTTAAATTGATTCCGTTTACACTTAATAGCTTGAGATACTTGTATGGATATGGATAGTTGCATATGCATCTGTGAAATACCCCCATATTCACAAGTGTGTGAGCAGGTTTACAGTTTAAGTTAACCAGGCTACGTAACATGCTGATGTCCACAAAGGGGTCCATCATGTAGGAAACCTAGAACAGGCACATACCTCCTGTGATGTACACATAAAATTAGAAGTTCCAATGTTACTGGTTACTTGGTACCGACTAGCTAGTACCAAATGTTACCATCTACCAGTGTTCTTCTTCTAAGTGTTTGGATCAAATTACTGGGAGAAAATAACTGCCTTATATCACTTTGCTGGAGTCAAGTAGTGAGGTCTTTAGCAAGTAGTCCACGCAGAAGTCTCAGCTATACCCTTTGTGAGTCCGAATATTTCTTTTGAAACCTGAACTGCTTCCGAATACACGTGTTCCGTACGCAAAGGGGCAATATCGAATCTTTGGCTGAAGAGAGATGTGGCGATCACATGCCAGAACCACTCATGCTGACAGTATATTCGAAGTGCTCATGTAAAACTGTAAAGGTTTTGAAAGTACCACTAAATTCCAGTTGTGCTTTAGGCAAACAACACATTGTTTTCATTGGTCTCAAAACACCCTCAGGAAGAAAACACTACCCCTATTTTGCATAGTATTACCTGGATACTGCAGCTCCAAGTCCTTAGGCGGCATAACCTTCAGAATGTTGCAGATTCATGCTAGCCTTTTCAGTGCCTTGTTCAGTTCGTTGAATTCGCAGACAGTCAGCAGCCTCTTGTTCATCTCGAGCATATTAAACCTTAGCCCAAGTTGTCTAAACTTACAGTAACATTTATACTGCCATCAATTTTCTATGGGGCATGAAGACAGTGGCTAAAATATTTTACTGATCAATTCTGCATTCTTCTTACTTGGCTACCTTGAAGCCGTGGCCCTATCAGTTACAGGTGACTATACTAACGGAAAAAATGTTGAAACTACCCCGCAAACAAACAACAGAAGTGAAAAGATAGAACCGAGAACCAGGAATGTCACCGGCTAACACTTTTGAGGGGTTATTTAGTTCCCTGAAATGGGATTTTTCCTTCAAGGCTATCCATCTTGTGTGTAGTTATGGGTAGCACGGTTTAGGGACACAACATGGTATCCGAAGTTACTAAATATCGGAACTATTTTTTAGTGCTCTTGAATATGAATGAGTACGTCCGAGTGAGTCGTTTATATTATCTGTGGTGGGTCGAACAACATCAGTGTGTCAGCAACTGAATGAACGGAGATAACGAACGAGGTATAAGATAATACATTTGGCAGTGGGCCATTGAGAGTTTAGTCTGAGCGGTAGTAACTTTCGGAAATAACTGTGAGAACACTCCCACAAATTTTCACTCTGAGATTGATGTGTTCCCTACTAGCAATAATGCAGAAGTCGACACACAGAGCAACATCCCATGTGTTAACATGACTGAGGAAGTAGAAATGTACAATCAGTCAACTACGCAGAACTTAAAGATGGCAAATTTATATACCGAAAGAAATACCGTAAACAGTTGTGCTAAAGAAACATCTCACGGGGGAGTGTCAGCTTTTGGAACAAAACTGCGACAAAACTTAAGCCATTCTAACAGATCGCTAGGTATTTGGGTGATCCGCACGAATAGTGTTTTCCAAGTGGTTCAGTGAGTATCTCACGTTGCGAGGCAGTGCTGCGACTAGAATTATGTCACATACACAAATATGATGAGAGTCAGGTAAGAAGCCAGCCAGATAGAAGAGACCAAAATGTAACATAAGGGACATGTTAGTAAGCACCCTTTGAAACATGCCTGAAAATAGATCGAAGAGGAAAATGTTCATCAAAGTGAACGGGACGTGATTGCTCTATGAGGAAACGAAACTACCGGGAAGAATGGGGCAAAAGCTGAGCGAATAGAGTTCGCCCCATTCGTAAGTCTACATTGGTTTAAAGAAAAGTCAACTCTCCTCCATTTATTCGGCTTTTGCCGATTCTTCAAACAAAGGTCACATTGACGTGATTGCTATCTATCAGAAGTGAAGCCTCCGTCCTTGCTCAGGTCGCATTTTCACACGCGAAATCACCAACCACCCCGATCATCTGTAGCTGACGCAAATATGTACATACACTTTACTACCGAAAAATAGTAAGTAGGCAGTCCTTAATAAACGAATGACATACTATCGATTCTCCATAGCATGCAAGTTTCTCTTTCCCCAGTGGTGTCCACAATGAGCAAGTTGTAGAGTGTTCAAAACAAATCGGACTTAGAAGGCAATTCGGTAATTTGTCCTAGAGTACCCATTGATGAAAGTCTCTCAGTTGTCTGTAATTGGATAGTAACTGACTTGTGCCCAACGGCGATGGTTAACCTTTCAGTGATCTTGACAGTTGCCATTAAAAGGATGGTGTGAAGATTAGAAAGTTCCAGTGGCGCTCCATAAAAGTTCGTGAGGATCGCGGCGCCTGCGACAATCGTAGTGATTTATAACTTAGGACAGCCACGTCTTCATCCGACGTTTCAGTCAACGACACACTTCTGTTAAGCCTGGACAACTCCCCGGGGCTACAACGTTTTAGTCATCTGCTCATTATGGGTGACTTTAATGCACCCGAGATAAGCTGGGTATCAATTTCTCACCAGGACTATGAAAGTGGATTCTCGACTTTCTTATCGACGGTGATACGACGGAAGACGTGGACGCAGCACGTCAGCGACCCGACGCGACATCGTTTTGGTTAGATTCCCTCTCTGCTCAACCTAGTCATCACTAACGAGAGCCACCTGGTAGAGAGGGTGATCATCAGGCCATCACACGGAAATAGTGACCACTCTCTGGTAACCTCTGATCTTATCCGTTACTGATTACATCAACTAGCAAAAGGTCCACAGTGTGAAACTTTAATCAGGCAGATTTTAACGGACTGCGAACCAACCTAGAATCACTTCTTCTTGACTTCGACCCCATGGACTAGAAGTGCCGTGCGTTTCAAAGAGCAATTCAGAAACCGGACGGCTTATGTGTACCAACCTTTCCGAATAGAATACGTCGTTCCCTCGATGACTGTTCCTATTCATTTGTGACGCAAAATCTTACGGAGAAATTCGGGGAAATTGAGTGTTCCACGTTGTTTCAAATACGTACGGGCGGAAAGTCCGTGAATGCACCAAACTCATGGCATTCTGCCATAATGCCACGGGACTTGAGAATATCTGTAAAAGTGGGGATGTCTTGAAAATCAAGCTAAAGTGATAAACGACCGTCGACAGTGACTTGAATAAGATGTTTTAATGTTGCATTCAGGCTTCTCTGTCTGGTCACTTAATGACGAAATGCCTGACGGAACAAGTGTACCGGCTGGAACCGTCTGGACTACAACGATTTAAACAAATTTCGTAAGAAGAACATCGAAGAAGACATCGTGGTGATCACAGCTCTAGCTCATCCTTCTGCAGAGAAAATTATCAAAGGAAATGGAACTAATCACAAAAGTGAAAAATTAAAGTAGCCCTTTAAAGTGATCCACCAGTTCAACGTTCCGCGTGCGATAAGTACAATTTCGGCAACCCGCCCATATAGAGAAACGTTGTAGGGCCCGCACGGGCCCCTTGCGAGCCATGGCAGGCCAGAGGTGGGCCAAAGGCGGGCAGTGAGACTAGGGCCCCACGCGGGCCACGGCGGGCCAGGGGAAAAAATCGCCAGCGAAGCTTTCAACGCGGTCCGCTAAATTCTTTTTTCCTGTCTTCACTAATTCCCTTCTTATTGGTCCTCCTTCTTACATCGAAATTCTTCTTGATAATGATTACGAGCCTTTCTTGCAAAAACCGACAAGACTGTTCAGCTGGAAATTATCCGTAGAAAATGAAATCTGCTGTCTGAGGGCAATGAAATGAGACATCATTGAATATCGGCTGATATTCCGGT